>OY735203.1:58454560-58459560 GCA_963457665.1 Thysanoteuthis rhombus | reverse complement strand
GGAGTGCTAGAACACATAACTTCAAATTTGATACAACACAATGCACGCCTAAATCATAGAAGTGAATTATTCTAAACTTGCCATTTACCTTGCAAATGTTTTTTTTCGAAAATTCAAAAAAGAAATTGAGAAGGATTCTCCAATCCGTGAATTTATAACAAGAGTTTAAGAGTTGGAAATGAGAAAGCTTTTGAAAGTCAGACACAAATGACTTGTATTCAAAAATAAATCATTTTTAGTATATCTGTTTCTGTGGCGCAGTTGGTTAATATATTCATTTTGTAATCTAGAGACGCATGGTTTGAATCAATCCAGGAACAACTTAATTTAAACAATAGTAGTTATAGTTGAGGATGTTATGTGTACATATTATTAAAGTCAACAGGACCAATAAAAAAAATGCGTACCTGCACAATGCATTAACATAATGATAAAAACTCAAAGAATACTGAACATGAATATTTTGATATGAAATAAGCAAAAAAATATTAATACATTGGCAAAATTGTACAATCTTATTTTCTGAAGTTTGGTTACTTGTATGAACATGCCACTAAAAATGCCTATTTTGTGTGATTGCATTAATATTTTTGTTTATTTTATGTTACAATATTCTTATTCAGTATTTTTTTTTAAATTTTTTACAATTATATCAACCCACTAAGCAGGTGCACATTTTTCTTACTGGTATACATAAGAAATAGAAATTTACAAGGTAGGTGTCCAAAACAGAAATCTGAAACTATACAAAATTGAATTATTTCCAGACCACTGGAATAGGATATATATCAGACAAATTAACTATTATAAGAACCTAGCCACATCAAAGTTGACAATTACAAAATGCCTACTGTAGAGTAAGATGGGAAGGAAGTTGACAAATTAGTTAATATGTACAGTTAATTGAACACAGCAGTAAATTCAGTAATTTCATGTAATTTAAAATCATTATCATTACTTTTTCAAAATGTCATTTATATATGAAATGATTCTTGCTATCTTCAGATCGCAAATTTTAAAGTTTCACTCATCAACCTTGTTCCCACCTCAACTCTGTGATGATGAAAGAGAAAGGCTTTGAAAAACCCACAAGAAAGTAGGTCATGTTTGGTCTGCGACATTTTTCTACCTGCTTGTCAATATTCAAATATGAATACAAATGACCGTTGGCATATTCAAGATGTAGGTCTTTTTTTCATTTGTCCCAGCCGCACTATATGATCATAGCTATTACAGCTCACCGAAGCTAAATAAATGTAGATAAAAAAAGTAAAAAGCCCCCAACACAAACTAACCTTTGCCCTGACCGACTGCCTGACTAACCCTAACCATAGGTTGATATCTCGATAAAGTAATAACAGCCTGTGTTGCCAAAATGTCCTTAACATTTTTTTAATCTACATTTATTTTGCCTATAAAAATACAGTTACTTGTAATAGCTATAATTATTTAGTGTTGTGGGGACTAAGGGAAAAGACCCCAGAATTTATTTTTAATCATTGTACCAAGAACACTATGATAATTTTTTTAAAAGTGCATGTGTGTGTGCATGTGTAAAAAATGCAATTTGATCTTGAAGTAAAAATTTACTAACCCTAAGACCTAGTTTTCACCATCTACTTCAAAGTAGTCCCCTGAATACATCAATCTCATAGGCACAACTCACTAATCTACACTACAAGCATGGCTAAGACGAGTCAGACATGGCAGTGACTCTGCAAACCCTTTCCTTATCTCATGCAGAGTAAAGCAGCATTATACATTATACAAGATACTGAAATGGGCGACAGAGGAGATGAATGGCAAAGACAGCCTGTACATCTGTACACCTCTAAATGGAATCTATTCGATATGAAGAGAGTTTAGGCCCATACTAGATTGAATCTGGTCAATAAGCCTTAGGTCATAAATGACATGGCTCTAATTGTCCACTCAGAGCCAGCCCTGCAACAGGTGAAGTCCCACTTTCCCCAGAACTCTTCAGCTTGGAATTCAATCAAAAGGAAATAGTGATCTTGCACTAACCTATACCTTGACAAGAATATCACCTGCCTTCTATTTCCATTGACCGGGCAAAGCTGGAAACAGTCCAGGACTGTGTCATATCCTCAGATGCCAAGTTAGACAAAGAGATTAACAGACTGGTTAAAGTGAACAAAGCCTTTGGTAGACTCCACTAATGTATCTGGTGCAATAGAAACCTCAAAGAAGACACAATGAGACTACAAAGCTGTCTACTCTGTTTCATAGAGCCAAATCATGAGCACTCTACCAGTACCACCTTTTTACTTTTAGTTATCCTGTAACCTCAATAGTGTTTCAAGGGCGAGATAGCCTTACAAAGACCAACTTTCCTCAGGCTAGTTTTACAGTTGTCTATCAACCAGACTGATTGCCAATCACAGCTAAAGAGCCCAGTCTGCCCAGCTAGTTACCCATAGAAGGGATGGATTCAGGGCAATAGTGCAAAGTGAATATATAAACTGTCTCAGCAGAAGTTTGAATTCGGCTTATTGTATGTTAGGTCTTCAAATACAACGGCATGCTTGGGTATGGGGTACTAGATCAAGGCATGGACTTTTGGGGCTCCAACCCAAGGGTCTCTATCAGCTGGAAGGCCTCCATAGATAAAGTGGAAAGTTATTTCATTTGTGAATGCTAAATCAAAGTATAAGTAATCTAAATTATCTATCTAAAAAAGGTTCAATTAATATACTGTATATATATTTATAATTCATATATTTTTAGTGTAGATACTGGGACAAAAAGAAACACTCTACTGTATACATATATAATATATGATAGTGCAGACCTTATCCCTACTAAAATTTGAGAAATCTGAGTGGGTATGTACCAGACATTGCGGTATCAAGTTTGAAATTGTTTGGATCAGTGGTTCTCAATATGAAGGGTATGCTCAAGTTACAATGAAAATCCATCCTGAAATGAACATATATTTTGTGCCCATTCAAGTGACATGCTTATGTAGTGATCTTCATCTCTAATCATTTTGATTTAGTTGTAGGATAGAATTGTGAGAAAGAAAGAATGTCCACCTTTTTACAACCAGAGGAAGAGAGAGAAAGAGAGTGAGAGAGAGAAAAGGATGTTCACCTTTTAACGATCAGGGGGACATAGAGAAAAAGAATGTCATCCGTTTCATGATAGAGGGCGAGAGAAGTCTGGCCCCTTCCAAATGTGAACCTTTGGAATGGACAATACCAAAGTGATATAAATAGCAATTTTATTGGTAGGAAAATTAGACTTACTTCCGTTTAAAGATTACAAATGCAACTGGAGAGACGAGTCTCTCCACGATGAAATAACTAGATGGGCTTTCTCTCATGGCAACTGAAAACAATGTTCTCACAAACTCACAATTTATTGATGTTTTGAGACTTTTGTCTCCAAGAAAATATACAAAGCCAATGTTTGAATTCTGATTGTTGCTAGCCTTTAAAAAATAAATTTAAACTCAGCATCACATTTAATAATTGAACAACCGTAGCCTCAAAATCTGCAGTCATGTAAAAAAATTCAATCAAAGAATAAATATGGTCAGAATAAATTCTATTTATAATACCACTGGTGTTTTCCACTGGAAAACATCTAAATTTTCCAGAATCTAGATGTTATCAACTAACCCATAAAAAATATAGCCCCAAAAAGGTAAAAAAAGCTCCCCCCACCCCGAATCAAAAAAAGAGATTTTATGATTGGCATCAGCACTCCACAATGGATTACTGATGCCAATTTTCAAGTCTGTAGACAAAACAGTATGACCAGGAGTATTGGAATACAAACAATATTAGTGGGGGCCTCAGAGTATCTATAGCCTAGGTAGCCCCTCAAAATCATAATCTGGCACTGTGTGTGAAGATTGAAGAAAAATCTATAAAAAGTGGAATCTCTCCTTCTCTGTTGCAAAAAGAGATTCACATCCTTTCCACTTCCATCTGAAACTGCTCCCCAACAATAACAATGTCTCACTTTGTATGTCCCTACCTCAAGAGGAGTGGTAGCCTCCCCACAATGTCACTCACACAAGTAATCAATATTTGAAAACATATGGCTAATTTCCTTTATATTCTCAAGTTTTATCTTCAAAAATCAAACTTTTTAGTTTAACCAAATAATGATCTGAAAGAGAAAAAAAAGAAAATTTTTATAATAATTTAATTCTTAACATTTTGAAATATTTGAAATTGACTCAAAGACAAACAAAAAGTTTTGTCTAATATAATAAAGCCAAGAGTTTTGAAAATTTCAAGAGTCAAAAGCTTTTCCTGGATTATATACATTGAGACTTCTACAATTTGAAATTTCCATGGATCTATAGAAGAAACAAGAAAAAGAACGTGAGCACAAAAATGAGAATGAAAAGAAAAGATAAC
This sequence comes from Thysanoteuthis rhombus, assembly GCA_963457665.1. Lineage (NCBI taxonomy): Eukaryota > Metazoa > Mollusca > Cephalopoda > Oegopsida > Thysanoteuthidae > Thysanoteuthis > Thysanoteuthis major. The sequence continues at coordinate 58,455,166 of OY735203.1, read as the reverse complement.
AAACAAACCAACAAGAAAACAGACATAAAACCAACCAGGTATCACAAAAAAAAAACCCGAAGATAATCAAACTTTACATTATGTACTGGGTACATCACCTGGAACCATGACACAATTGATCCCACCTCCCTCAAAAGACTGATAGACAATAGAATCACTTCATAACTCAGTCACTATGGTGAATACAATTTTTATTCTCACAAAGAACTCAAAAAGCCTGTTTCTAAAATTAGACACTAAACCAATTCTATCTAGTCTTGATTAAAGATTTTGCACAAATGAGATTTTACATTTTAGAAAAATCAAGGCATTCGGCTGTGGTTTGAATAGGAATAGAGGATCCAAAAATCAAACAAGAAGGCACTCAAGAGTGCATACCGCTGTCAACGCCATATGCTAATTAGAAACTGAATGAAAATCAATCATACATAGCTAAGATGAAGGGGAGGTAACCGCATTTCAATTTTCCACACTTCAAGTTGAAACATCACATACTCAACTCTTCTACTTTTATGATACATATTTGAATTTCAGCTCGAGATGTATGATTCTACAAGAATTTTTGATAGAAAATTGTCACAAGGATTCATTTCTGGATCAGTGGCT
>OY735203.1:58377060-58449560 GCA_963457665.1 Thysanoteuthis rhombus | reverse complement strand
CGATTAGCTTGTCATTTGATTAAAGTACAATTTTGTTAGCAGTCCATTTACATTGGCTTTTTCTCATCACAATTTCAACACAAATTTTCTATTAATTAGCTTAGCTCATACCTAAAGAGACTGATTAGTCCTTCTACCGAGAGGTTGTCTGGCTATCATGCTCAACTTTTGCCCTTCATGGTATCTCACAGGGCATGGAAGCCTGGTACTGTCTCCACTCCAAGTATTATGACATATCAATAAGGTTTTCATCATGAAAAAAACAGCTTGGATAAGAATGGTATCTTTAACCTTTAGCACTCAGCATTCTTTTTCAAGGATATCGAGATTCCGTGTACTGGGCAATTTTGAAAAGCTTGTAACAAGTGTTTGTTCATGTATAACTTTAATGTCATAAAACAATCGAAAACTAGGTTACACAATTACCTATGTCTCACATTGTCTTAAGCATTAAATGCCCAGCCCTCAGCAATTTTGTCTCTGCTGATCCCCATCAACCTGTTATGGCGTGTTTATAGACAAAGAAAAACACACATACACGTATATATATCTCATGATGGATACCCCTCCACTCAGATTGGTTTCACTCCAACACCATCTACACCCATGCTAAGCTTGAAGATACGCAGATGAGTTGTTAGCAAAGTTGGTTGAAACATCTTCAAACTGGAGCTGGTCTGATCACTCTATAGATTTACCAGGGATCTTTAAAGTAACTTCAAGAATAAGAAATGAAACTCATGTGAAGGCTCCACAATAAAAAGTACTTTATTGGACACTCTAGTGTTATAAGTTGACTCTCCCCAAGCTACTTGATAACTAAACAAAGATTGACAGTCAGTCAGGTTTCCTCTATGGGGTTATTCTTTCAAGGATGGAAGTACTTTCTATGACAAAGGAAAGCAAGAATCAATATTAGCAGGGAATAGCTATGTCAAGCCTTTTGTTGCTTGAAACTGGAGCATTCTCTTCGTAGTTCTGGGCCCAAATCCCTCCGGTCTTGGCTGTCACAGCTAGGGCCACCATCCTGCCTAATGTGGTCAAAAAGAGAGGAGCCAATTGTCTCCAGCAGCTATCTTGGTATTCCCACTACATCTCTGCCGCTTTTAGCTTGCAGGCCCATATATATCATCTTGTTTGTCGATCCTGGTCACACCACTGTTGTTAGATTTATGGGTCAACTGCCCAGTTCACTCATGAACACTTATAATACTTGGCTGTCCTATAATATAATACAGAGCTGGCCTTGTGACTGCCCGTGTAAACATAACATACGTAATCTGTGTGAGTCGAATTCCATATAACTTGGTTGTGTCCTATAATATGACACGGTTTGATCTTTTTTCGATTATCATTATGAATATATGTATATATATGTCACTTGATATAACAGTGGTTTAATTTCATGGCAAACGAATATAACGCATGTTAAATAAAAATTTCTTTTAAATCTATGTATAATAATGATAATTCATCATCTCAGAAATTTGAACAAGAATAACAATTGTTTTAATCATTTCAGTGTAGACAACCATTTTAAAAATTCCAGAAAAGACTACCTACCTAAACAAAAAATAAGCTGAATTTAATTCTATTTAAGACACAGGGGGTATTGAAAAATTTGCTGGAACACTGAAGTGATTTGATATCATATTTAATCTGTCTGGACCAACCAGAGAATTTGGGCAAAAATAATTTCAGGAGAATATTAAATGTCACTTAAATGGAGAAAGAAACAAAACAGAGATACGCATTTTTAGTGAATGCCAAAAAAAAAAAAAAAAGAAAAGAAAAAGAAAGAAAATAGTACAAAAACAGATACGATTGGGTGGAGACGGTGATTCACTCAGAATCGGGCGGGGTTAAAATTTGGATTACTCTTCAACTTTAAAGGTGTAGCTTCATATGACAGACAGAATAAAATAGTCAAGTTTGGCATTGTAGTTGAATTGTAAATAGAACTTCCATAGAAAACCTGAAAATTTTCTTCTTCTCAAAACTCAAAAAATTTTCCTGAAGTAGCATAGATCTTATTGATTGAAAAAATATAAAATAATTCGGAAAAAAAAAATTCAATATGATTTTAGCCGTTTAAGGGCACTGGATAGGTTTCAACAAAATAAGCAAACATCGAATTTGATGTAAAACTTTCCAGAGTTTAGTTCAACCCCCCCCCATGACAGTATCAAGATTTTTCTTACTGCTTTTTGTAATTTTATTCGAACAATTTATAGGAAAAGAAAAACATGGCTGTTTTGTCACACAATAGGAACCATCACAGGATTGACATCTTTTGGCAGCATTCTGTGATCAATTAAAACATTTGAAAAAAGGTTCATCAATGAATAAATCACTTCTCTTATCTGAAAGTCTGAATTTTTCAAAAAACAAACATAGACACAGCTCAATTTAGCAAAACTTACATCGCTAATTTAAACTTGGACTAAAAACTCATTCGGGGAAGAAATTTTTTAAAATGTTTTTCTATACATAAGGAGTATTTGTTAGAATTTGCAGCCCTCTAACTCCATTTGTGTGACATATATATATATATATATATATATATATATATATATATATACATGAACTGTCGCATTGAAAGAAATAGATAAATCAAGAAAAACATCTTTGATAGTAGAATTTTCAAAAACCATCTTGCTGAAGACCTGATTTGAAGTCCTACTAGTGACCACGAAAATTTGGTAGCCAAACCTGTGGCCGTTCTTGAGTTTTGCTAGAACAGACAGACTGATAGACGTTTAATGAATTATAGATGTATGGGAACAAATATCAAAATTAATATTATAAGTTACAAAAAAAAAACAAAAAAAATTACATTTTCCCTTGGTTTACTGATATCATTGCATGGTGAGAAATAATAAATTTACATAATCATTATACAATACTGTTCGTAATTTTAAATGACATCTTGACTAAATTAGTTTAGGATTCAAAAACCGGAATTTTTGATTACCTATACTCGACTCGGTCATGCACCTCACAAAATGTGGAGTGGGTAGTAGGTAAATGAAGCTGGGAAGAACTTGTCTGGCTTGCAAAAAATCAAAACAAACAATAGAAATCCCAATTTAACTTGACCACAAAACACCAATCATTTGCATTGGTGAAAAATATACTATTCAAATACAAGTTACTGATATTTACTAAGAAGATTACCCATCCCATGGATGGGTTATTCAGTTAGTACATATGATGAACACTGATTATTTTCACCTTGTTTCTCTGTCCATTAAGTGGATATCTCTACTTTTTGGTTACATGTCCTTATATATATATATATATATATATATATATATATATATTATTGTGTCATCCACAGACAGCTGTTTTGTTGTATTACAACTCTTCAGTGTGGCTATAGACTATCCATTATCCCATCCAGTACCACGAGGTAGGATCGAAACCTCAGCTTCAGACTCAGAGGCTAGTATCCTCCCTCTACTCCACGGAACTGGACGTAAGGTTGAATTTAAGCAATATATTTTTATTTACGCATATATATTCCCCACCCACCAGTGAGCTCCATTCCATGTTGGATATATATATATATATATATATATATATATATATATATACACACATATATATATATACATACATACATACATACATACATTTGCAGTGAATAGAGAAATTTTCTGTAATGAAGATTTTTCAACACTACGCTCATACCGGGAATCAAACATGGATCCTTTTGCGAGTGAGGCAGACGTGCAAATCATTACACCATTGGCCTTGTTATACCTAAAAACATGCTATCAACATTTTGCTCCGGATAGTTCATTGACATATACAGGGTTCTCAACTTCAAGTTCAAATTTTCCTGACAATAGATAAGTCAACATAGGGTTAATTGATGGACTCCTATCCCTAATTCAGTTTACCCCACACCACCTTTTTGCTCAAACGCATAACAACACTTTGAAAATATATCAAAAACTTTAAATTCTGCAAAATATGTTTAAAAAAACACAACAAACAAACAACTGAAGCTACAATACACTGTATCAAAAGAGTTACAATCTTAAATGTCCAAAAACAAAAAAAAATTTTTAAATCAGAAAGTGCCTCTCTCCTACGGCTGAGCTGAACATTATACAAAATTCCCTGATATTTTGAACAATTTTTGGAAATCTCAGAAACTAACTGATGATTCCCTGACCCCTAAGAATTTAATTTCTCCAACATCTCTCTCACTAGTGAGAACCCTGAAATATTTCATATAAAATGCAGACTGATTAAATACAGAATATACAGGATTTATCATACAATGGATTATTACCATCTAATTTTCATCTACCATCTGTTAATGCACAAATGAATTAAGGAAATATTGTCAGCAAAGAAAATGTCCTTCATTCACAAACAATATAAAGCTAACATAAAGAGGGAGCAGACATCAGATCATCATCAGCAGTTTCAGTTAGGTCTTCACATGAACTTCATTAATAAGATATATATATATATATATATATATATATATATATATATATATATATATATATATATATATATATATATATATGTGTGTGTGTGTGTGTGTGTGTGTGTTTATACATATAAGCTTTGCAGCTTTAAACACTACAGATATAAAAAATAAAAATTAATTTCTGGTATTTCAGTCAATTATTTCCAAATATCTGTTCATGTAAGCTTTTAAAGGGTTTTATGTTTTACACATAATTAGATATTATGGTACTATGTGTGAATTTTTCTTGTTGGGATCATCATTTGTTTACCATGTAACCGTTTTGGGGATTTAAAAACAGTATTGTATGGGTGGAAACCTAAAAAAAAAATCAAAAAACTACTCAAAAACAAATTCAGAATAGCACAAAAATGGCCAGAGCACATAAAAAGAAGGGACAACAGGGTAACTGATTGGTGCCCATCGGACAGCAAACTCAGTAAGAAAAGATCAGACAAAAAGGTTTGACAGAGATTAGCATAATTATGCATAATAATTACATACAAATCTAATACTATAAAGACAAAGAATGTTTGTTTCTGACAGTTTTTCTATAGACTCCTATAGGGTTACACCTCATAAGCCGAAAATTTGTATATATGGGTAACATAGGATAGGCGACTATGATCTCTGGATACCTCAGAAGGTTAATTCAGGTTCAGGTCAGTTTTGACTTTTCAAATCTAACTGAGATGATTGCTCCCTATTGGCTCCAAATTTATGTACAAGTATAATTAGACTACAGTATGACCCTAGGATAGGTGGTGCTGACCTCTGTTGACCTTTAGAGGTCAATTTAAGCATTTTCAAACCTAAGGGAGACAACTGCCCTTTACCAGCTGCAAAATTGTGTACACTGACTCCAGGATGAACATTTACAGCCCACCTGAAAAGTTTTGCTAGAATTTAATACATGACCATCAAGTATTGATTACTTATTTCCAGGTACCCCAGCAACTACATATATATAAGTAAAAGTCTGGAAGTCTTTACAGCTTTAAATGCTAAAGATATGAAATAATTTTTATGAATAAGACTTATGCAATTTCAGTCAATTATTTCCAAATATCAGTCAGTTCAATCAATGCCAAATTTTCAAAGAGATTGAATATTATGGCATTATGTGAGGATTTTTCTTCATAGGATCATCAGTTGTTTACAACGTAGCTGTTTCAGGGAATTAAAAACAAAACAGTTTTATTGATATCATATGGCTACCCAGCACTGTTGATCAAACACCACCTCCCCTCAAAATATGATTTTAAGATTAAGCTACACATCAAATACTTTGAAACAAAGGGCTTACTTAACATAGTTCACCCCAAATGTATGTATTTGTTAACGAGGATCAATAAGTATAACAATGGATATGACTTGTGTCTGTATCACTACTGCAATAATACCAAAATTAAATCCATTATGTCAGATTTTAATCTCAGATTGCATGCTTGCAAACCAAATAATATCATCTTTAAGAATACTAGCTAATCAGAAAAAATTCTTTGAATTGATTTCCAACCAACATATTCAACCAAAGAATTTGACAAAATTATCTCAAGAACACAAAGCTTGAACTGAATTATATTCTGCGTTTTATACAGTGAATTCTCTTTTTCTTTTCTTTTTTTTCTTTTTGAAGCTCCTGTCAGACTAATCTGATTTTTTTGCTTCCTGGTATAAAAATAAATCTGACTTTTCCTGAGAGGCACTTGCAAATGATCAGGTTTCATTTTTTTGCTAATCACCTTCTTCACTTGTTTCTTCTAAAGAAAAAAAAAAAGAAAAAAAGACTTTAACTGTTTAAAAATGACAAGTCATCATAATCAACCTAAACATTTACTTTAGCCCCTTTTAATTAAATCAAAATTAATCAGATTCTCGTAGTGATCGCCACACTTTGCTAGCAATATTTTTAACAGATTTTATATTTTCGACTGTTTCTTTATTTCAAAAAGAAACAAATGTGTGAAGTACCACACGCAGCAAAGTTCAATTTACCAGCGAAATCGCATTTTAATTAATATGTTTGGCAATGAAGAGTTCTCTGGGACGGGCAGTGCCGCCGATAAGTTATATACTCTGGTTCAGTGGAAGAGGCAGACAAGCGACATCGCAAGGAAGAATCAACAGATATCTGAAGAGGGTCGTATGTTCCAACAACCGAAATGTTTTTAATATAACAACCAAGAAGAGGACTCTTGGTCCAAGTAAATCAATGTAATGATGATACATCCTCATCTCAATGTCAGAAATTCATACAATAAATGATACACGGAACACGTGTTACTGTGGTGGTTCGATCAACTTTTTATCCTTATTTTTAGAAGATAAATTTTTCTACACTCGTGACTAGACGAAATATGATGCAGATTTTTATTATGAAATGTAAAAAAATATAAAGAAAACAAAAAACTGTAGCGAAAGAATGAATGAATTGTAGACACAAATATCATACACACACCTAGAAACAATACAAGAACAACATTCATAATCGTACGTCCATCGATCTAGTCAAAGATGTGACACAATGCAGTTTTTGCCATATATGAAGAACTAATTTAGGTCAGTCTCTGTTTAAATTAATCAGCAAAAAGGTATGTTATTATCATCATTCACTTGGTTAGTGTCCTCAGGATCTCGAAGTCATTATCACAGCGTTTTGGCCGTTGTACGCTCCGGCCATCTTCAGGAGTCTGTAGTAGTTATTCACCTTCTGGCAATTTCGATATCGCAAGGACGAATTAACTGGGGAAAAAAATTAACTGAGGCGATATCCTCAGGCATGAGCAGCGAGTTGAATTACATTTATGGATTGAATAAAGGGTTCTGCGGTACTAAATTCCCAGAAGATTACCGACTACGACAGGGACCTGGAGAAGCCCGAAGGGTACAGCGGCTGAAATGTGACTATGACATCCAAGATGATAACACTAGTCCGAGTAAATAAATCAGTATATGATAATGATCATTCCACAGCTTAAAAATTCAGACAAAAAGTACTCTGAGGTAAGGATAGAAAGAATGAATAAATTATTGAATTGTAGACAACTCACACCACATGCCGAGAAGAGAAATAAGAATAATTACTCCAAGAACAGAATCTACGTTAAAAAAAAGGCATTAGACAAAAGAACGGCTTTGTAGTAGTCACAAGTAATTACGAATATTTTAACTGTATTATTTGCTCTAAGTGATTTGATTTAGCATTTTTTTTTTTTTTTTTGCAAATTCAAATGAATAAATATCTTGTTCAATTCGTACCCTGGATTCATGCGAAATTTTAAAATAAAAGGTATAATTATGTCTTTAATGGTAGAATCTATTTCGTAAATTTGAAGGGATAAAAAGTTTAATTTCATTTTCGCACTAACATCTCAGGAACATGTAGTTTTATATGACGATCAAAAAATTAAAATTACTCAAATAGTACAAATTCAGTCAAAATATTCGTAACTACTGTTATCCTTTCGACTGGAGCCCTTGCTTCGTCCGAACTTGATTGTAAATTGCAGTAATCTGTACTACACGGCCGTTCTATAACCTGATGCCTTTTGACTGGTCTCTGTTTAAATTAATTATCAAAAAATGTGTATTTTTCTGTTTATTGTTGCAGTTGTAAACCTTTTACAAACACGTGTCAGCATTGCGTTATATCTTTTCTCTAAATGACTACGATAAAAAAAATAGTCATAATTTTAAAAAATCTCAGATACCCGAACTAAATTGTCTAATGTTTGTACTTTCCAGAAAATGTTGAAAATTTTGTTTCAGTTTTAAATTTCTGGCCATCCATCATGCTTGTTTACGATGTTGAAAGAATCGGATGAGGGAAAATGCAGTTGTCCGATGTGGAATAATCAAGCAAACAAAATATTTAGCTAAGACTTGTCAATACATTTCAAGTAATTATCATGTTGATAATATTGACATTAATGCAACCTTTCCGTAACTTTCGTTATAATGAAAACGAATAAGTAATTTCACTTTCTTATTCGCTACCTTTCAGATCGTTTCCTTGAAAGTTTATTTTTTCATTTTCTGAGACATAATTATCGCTGTGAGCTCAAGATTAAAATTTAATTCCAGAAAAAATCCTTAAGCCAAGCACAAAAAAGTAGAATTTTAAAACATACTTCCCAGTTCCAGCTTGTTAAAAAAAATCAATTAGTATCTCGAAAGAGTGATAAAAATAATTTGCATTTAATCGATAATTCTTTTTTTATATTATCTCGAAACGTGATGAATATCCAAGTTTAGGACATTACAAAGAAACCAACAAAAATAGCCCAATGAATTGAAATTGAAACTAAAAATCAATCCGAAGCAACACAGTGTAAAGGAGATTAGATATTAGATAATGAGTTCTCCGGCAACCGAACTCATTTGTTATTTTGTTGTTCACACAACATTTCGACCGATCTATGCTACGGCCCAGGGTATACTTCGTAAAGAAAGGGGCTCATTTTTTTCGGTTAAGTCAAGTAACGGGTCAAACAGCTTTTCTTTTTAAATTTATTAATACTAAACAGCAATGGTAACGAAAGGTTGAAGATGTTTTTAAGTAATTACTTGGTCAGGCAAGGACTTCCATAACGTGTCTTCGAAAAAGTTTCAGAATTGTTTCGATATGCTTTTAAAAGAAATCCAATTAATGACGACGAGTTTTGGAATTTTCATGTGTTGCCTCTAAATTGAAATTATATTTAATAATCCCAATAATATTCATTAATACAATAATTCTAATATCTGAATAAATTGACCTAAATTAATGAAAATATGTACAACTCTACTGCCTTGTAACGTATCGATAACCCAAGTCATATGAACCAATCCAGAAAAGAATAGTTAATTCATGAATGAATGATTTTCAAAAGATGAATGGGGAAAAGGGAGTAATGACCGAGTAATATGCATGAAAGATCAGAAAAACTAAGAATAATATGCACCATAAGTATTACTAAATTACTAGTGTAACCTTGTAGTAGAAAAAATAATGGTATATGAAATAATTGATATTTTGTTTAGTCCTTACTATGACAACTACTGTAAAAAATGAAATGAATTGGACAATGATCGAAACTATTACCGATACGCCACGGGCATTTTTATACTTATTTTCTGTCTCTAACACCTCAAAGGAAATTTTAAAAAAGGGTTGATGAGTACGTATATCAGTACGTGAAAGTTTCGTTTTTCATTGACAACTGATATTTTTTGTCTACGGTCGTTGGTTTAAGGACTTAACAAAATATCAATTTCGTATATGCCGTCATTTTTGACAGCACGAATACACTTGTTAACCTTTAGAAATTAATTGCCCGAAATATTTTCACCCGTTTTCCATCTACCTTCATCAATTCTTTCTCTCCGTTTTGATCATGATTGATTTTCATTTTCTTCTTTTTTTTATATCATCATCGGAATTTTACTAGAAAGGGGGGGGTGATAACCAAGTTGACAGGAAAAAGAAGTTGCGTTATTTCTTCGATGACCCATTTTTCTCTCATTTACTTTTCAAGTCAGGTTGATAGAGTAGTAATCCTCAGGGTTAATTTGACATAGGTCACTCTATTTCATACCGATAATGTGAATAGCTAAAAAGATTTTAAAAATATATATATATACAATTTTTCTACAACAGTGCAGAGATTTTTACAACGAATTAGCCGCACTAATCAAGGTATTGGGAAGGTGAGCCCTCTCCTGGGTGTACTGTAAAAAGGAACAAAAAGAAAAACATAAATTGAACCAAAAAAATAATCTTTTATTAAAAATGGTGCATGGCCTTACATTTCCGGATCATTCTTTCGTTACTATTGTCTTAATTGTACCTCATTCGAAATTCATTCATTCATAAATAAAACTATACTTTTTGGGGTGGGTTCAAATAGCTTTTTGCTTATCATCCATTCATTCATTAGGTTGCCAGGCAGATGTTGTTGTTACACATTTTTCATCAATTTAGGTCATTTTATTTAGATACATGTTTTCCTGTATTGGGATAATGTTACGCCACGTGTATTTAATTTATATATTTATTCTTCATGTGTAACGCCCCAAAGGAAAGGAAAAGGTCTTGACGAGTAGGTATTGAACAATAAACCTTTTTCTCTTTACTGGTAATTTGCATATTGCAAAAGAAAGTCGTTTCCTCTTTTCATTCAATCACAAGTAGTGTGTTGGGAAACAAAAGCAGAAAATGTCTTATGCGTGTTTTGGGATAACGCATCTTCATTGCATGTAATTGTGAGTGTATTGTAGACTATACTTCAGTCAGCGCGTATAAAAAAAGGTGTTTGTTGATAGCAGTGATCTTCATTTTATTTTTTCTTTGATGAACCAGTGAACCTGGAACCATAATTGTTAACCAATATTATTTGATAATTTTTGTAGCTTCTCACCGCAACAGTCGTAGACTGACATCCTGTGTGAGTTGCATTATAGAGCAATTAAAATTAAGATGAAAGAAAACACCACTAGTAAAAAAATTCTGTTAGAGTTTGCATGTTATTATTGAGTGATCGTTGCTGGAACAACAACAATAGCTATAGAGGCAATTTTACGCCCCTTTATTTTTTACATTACATACTAAAAGGAAAAAAAGGTATAACTGAAATATTATTACGGAAATTCATTTCCCTGCTTCTCATGAATGAAAACTGAAATTACGCGATTTCTGTTCACTTGAACTTTAAAAATTAATGCTCAAGTGAAAATAAACCTGTGCTTTAGCATTGTTTATAATATTAACGTTACTATACACAGGTCCGTATGTAAAGCATTTACTAAGTCTCAGTTCAAACAGCGCAACTGCACAGGGCCCCAAGATTTTAGGGGTCCCCAAAAAATATTCTAATATTTTTGCAAGTAAAAAAAATGCCTAGACTAAAGTTATTTGAGAATTCGTTATATTATAGAGGGGTAGATTATTGATCCATAAGGAACTTACGTTAAACTCAGCATCATAATTTTATGAATAATTCATTCTTGCTTTGATTTGTTCGCAAATAATACCTAAATAAATATAAAACAGATGCATACACACCCCTAGATATGTTATGCACTGGACCCCACCGATGTTGAATTCGACCCTTTTAATAGGAAGAAATAAAGCACATCAACACTATTGACTTTGGAAAATTATTCCGTGCTGTTCATGACATGACTAAAAAACAGCTGATAATAATTACATGATTTTAGTTAGCTATAACTTTTTCAATAGAAAAATGAAATTCAATGCCTAACTGAAAATAAATATGTCCATGGACTTCTCTTCAACATTGTTTATAACTGAATTAACGCCACTATAATGCTTCTACTTTCGTTATAGTTTTTATTTTACACATTCAATGTACATATTAGGAATTGAAATTTGAAAAAATATTCAAAGTCTGATTCAAACTGAAAATAGACCCAACTCTGTTCTTCAAGTTAAACATGGTTTAACTGACTCAACGTTTACTATATCTGCAACTGCTTTCTTTATTTTATAATGCTCAATGTACATATTAGGAATATTATAATATCTATACATCTATATGTATATAATAAATGTAACCAATGGTGTAAGCCTACCCCTAATATTTAGTCACACAGACATATATATATATATATATATATATATATATATATATATATATATATATATATATATATATATAACCAATGGTGTAACCCTGCCCCTAATATTTAGTCACTTCTTCCGCCCTCCAACCGTACCTGATCTCGTCAATGGTTAATTCGGCTGGCGACGCTTTCCGAAAAAAATGCCTATGAATAATGTTTGTTTTTTTTATAAGGGAAAAGCGGAGGATTCATCAGATCGGCTACACTAGAGTAAATAATCCACTACCACTGACTAATAATTAATGGAAATTTATTCCCGTGCTCATATGACTAAAACAGCTGATATTATAGGATTTCAATTAACTAAAACTTTTTTGCGAAACTGATCTAAATATATACATCAAAATTAAATTAGATCCATTCCTTGACTGAAAATATCCCAATGCTTCAAGGTTTGTTTGGCACTTGTTAAACTAACCGACTTGACGTTAGTGCAGCTATTTTCTTCATTTGTTTGAAGATTTTACACGTTCAGTGGATTTTGGAGAAAAAATTTTTTTTTTTAAAGAAAACCTTACCTGTTTTTGCTTTAATAGATCCATCCGATCGACTACACCAGAGGGAATAATCTCCGTCTAGAAGAACGTAATGACTTTCCGATTGATAAACTTCCATATTTACAAGAAAGCAATGATAAAATAATATAATACACACACTAAGAAGAGAGTGAAGCTCTCTTCCTCGTTCGTTACCCAGCAAGCAAGAAACACACTCACTCCTGACAGCAGATGCGTGTGTTGTAGTAAGTAAAGTAATGTAACGATCCTTTCGCTTCTACACTATTGTTGACCTCGCTTTACCTTCACCTTCCACATGGTCAACACTTCCGGTGCGCTCTAAGGGTCACTTCCGTTACCGTCATCTAAGATGGTAGTCGCGTATGCGTGATTACTTTCGGTAAAACGAAAATACAATCTAAAACCATCCAACTCGAATTTTTCCTTTATTTATTCTTATTATTTTAACTTCGGATTCAAATTTATCTGAAGGAAACTTGGGCTGCAATAATGTACGCCGCTGATGAAGGTGATTATTCAGTTTTTTTTCTGATTTTCTGAATCGCAATGCTTTGTACATGAAATAACATGGCGGTTTTATTATTTACTTTTTACGTTTCTTATATGTCCGATTATTTTCTATTTTTCAGTTCCTATTATTTACCTCTGGTGTTTTCTTTTCAACTTGGGATCGCTTTGTAAAATTCAATGTCTCATTGGGGAATTCTAGTGTGTAGATTAAAAGAAACAACGAAACTATGTACCTTGAAACGAAACAATTGGGGCAGTTTTGTTTACTACTTATGATTTGTTCACGACTTGATTAATTAGTTGAAACGTAATAAAGTCTTTTTTGTTCTCAATATGTTTGAATTATACAATACTGGATTTGATCAATCATTAATTATAACCGATTTAAGATTTCTTACTTGTTCTTAAGTTCAAGTTTTTGAATAAACATGGCGGGATTTGTTGTTTTACCCTAAAATCAAGATTCTAAAAAGATAAACCCTTTCTAATTCGGGATTTGAACAAATCTCTTCAATATTTAACTGTCCTAGTTTGAAATTGAGAATTTCAACATTGAAAATATTTAGAAGATGAAGATTTTATCTTAGTTCTTGAACTTAAACACATGAACAATTGAACTTCGACAATGGAGGAAATGAATTTTTCGCCACTTCACGTTTATTTCAAAACAAATTAGTGATTATATAATAAATATATACGAGCGAAGTTTTATACTATTACTTGTGCATTTTCTTTCTCTAACCTTAAACACATTGATTTTAATCTGCAATTTTTAGATTTGAAATCATCTCGGGAATCAATTTATGCTCTTTTACATGGTTATTTTTTCTCATTTTCAACTCATGATATTCTGCCGCTTAGGGCAAAGCTGCAAAAATCGGATAATTTTTCTCATCTGGAAGTTCAACCAAACAGATATACAAGATTTAAAAGGTTAAAATATTTTATTATACAAAATCAAATTTCTTTCAACCCCAAACTGAAACAAATAGTTTGGTTAGTTGGTGTTACAGATGAAAAGAAAATGCCATTAGTCCCTTTTTTTTTCTTTTTTTTTTTCCATTTATGCTTCCATATGTCAAAATGTTTCCTTTTTTTTTTATAATTAACAATTCACACAAGTCGCTTTTTGTCATATGTACGTAATAGATTCTGATTTCTTCCAAGTTTTTTTGCTTGTGATTGTAAAATTCATTTCTTATTCTCCGTTTGATAGGAGGCAATTTTTCAGATCTCATGCACTTAAATAATCTAAATTATTTTTGTTTTAAAGTACATATCGAACAAAAAATCAACTTTTGTGTTTTTTGATGAATTACAGATCCACACTGAGAAGTGTTTATATAATCAAGTAAAGTATTGCTTGTGATATGATTAACAAATTTTTTAAAAAATAACCAAAACATGAAAAAAAGAATTGCTACATAGACGAGGAAAATAGTCTGATCAACTACTTACAATGATTCAAAAATTATTTTATATATATATATATATAATATATATATATATATATATATATATATATGAGTGTGTGTAAAAACATAGTGAATTTTTTAATAAAAATGTCAATGATCAGTTTCTACTTGATAGCCATAGAAAATCTATCGTCCACATTCAAGTGCTGAGATGGTCCAACCCCTGCTTTAAATAAGCAATAGTAATTATTCTTTTGTACCATTTTATGCCGACAATTTTGGGTTAAGTTTGCGAGGCATGAAAGGTGTATCTGGTCTCTAATTTTTGGTATGAGCAAAATTGTTGCATGACATGTTTTCTGCAGACATCCATTATATATATATATATATATATATATATATATATATATATATATGTGTGTGTGTGTGAATGTATAGATAATCGAGGTAAATATTTTCTATTTGTTTGATGATTTCAACAAACTTGTTTGAATATTCATCCTCCTTGATTATCATATTGTCAGCCTTATCATTTATTCTCATGTTTAATCTTCTCATTTCAGGAGATATCATTGTAGATGAAGAAGATGGAGAAGAAATCACCCCAGATTTATGGCAGGAAGCCTGCTGGATTGTTATCAGTTCCTACTTTGATGAAAAAGGTTTGGTACGACAACAGTTGGATTCTTTTGATGAATTCATTCAAATGTCTGTGCAGCGAATCGTTGAACATTCACCGGCTATTGACCTACAGGCTGAGGCTCAACATACATCAGGAACTGTGGAAACACCAGTGAGTATGGCTTCTAAAGATGTTGGAAAAACGGAATCTATAAAGATGAAGAGATGAAGGCCGAAATATCATTTTCTGTTTTAATAAGTTTGATAGGAACCAGAATAAGAAATAATGATTAGTGGTATCTTTTTTTCTCAGAGGTTGTGAGGAGGTTGACACGACAGTCTCATTGTCATTATTTCAACAACAAAAAAAATTGAAATAGGATATGAAAGGTCAATTAATCTATCAATTTCAGAATCGAACTTTGCAAAATGTAAATGATGAAAAAATTTAAGAAATTACAAATTTTATGCCACTCTATTACTAAAATTTAATTAAAACAAAACAATGTTGCCACAATCAAATTGGCTTGTAATTTAATCGAAAAAAGGATGAAATGTAGAATTCAGATACCCCAAAACTACATAAAAAAATTCTGAAGAAATAATATAAAATTTAGAAAACTTCAATCAAAACAAGGATTGGATGATGAAATGAATTGTTACCATTTTTCAATTGGTTCAAGTTTGGGTCCTCAAAACCATCATTATGCCAAGTATTTTTGTTTTGTTTTTTGTTTTTTTTTAACTTGTAGCAAATTGGATTGGTGTGTAGTGACATCTTATAAGAAGCATTGTATAAATCTCCACATGTTAGAAACTTCTAATTCATCCATTTCCTCTTTAACTTTCAGCCAAGATATGTCCTGAAGTTTGAACAGATCTATTTATCTAAGCCAACCCATTGGGAAAAAGATGGTGCCCCTAGTCCAATGATGCCAAATGAAGCAAGATTGAGAAATTTAACGTAAGTTTCCATTTTTAGTCGGTAAAAATCTAAATTGAAATATTTTACAAATGTGTGAAACAATTATTTTTTGAAATTTTGGACTTTTTTTTTTCTCTTTCACTTCATTGTTTTTGACTCAGCTTTTCAGCCCTCCTCACTACTAACCTTCAATACTCTGTAGACAACTTGTCCCCCAAGCAAGAAGTTTTTCCTACCATTGTAGAACAATGTGCTTGAGATTTTGTGGTTGTGTTGTCATGTTAATTTCAGTTATACATGAATAGACACACAAGTTACAGGCTTTCAAAATTACTAGGTGCTTAGAATCTTGGCACCCTTGAAAAAGAATGTACAGTACTAAAGTTAGGGTTATTAGTAGAGTTACTGTGAGGACATAATACTTGAAAAGATTCAGTTTTTTTGTTTCTTTCTTTTACTCTATTATGGTATTAATGTGTTCATAGTGCCATGGCCAAAGTTTTGAATCGCGTTTCAGTCACCTCTGATACACAAGGTGTTATCTGCTTAAGTTAGTTTTTCTGAGCATTGTTTCCCATAAGGTAAATGCCACCAGTGCTAAAAACAACAAAGATAAACATAATTATCCAAAAAATATATGGAAAGTCTTCATATCAAAACTTGTGATATTAAGTGAGGCCAGAAATTAGATTGGCTGAAATATTGTGTCAGAAATAATAGAGATGTTACAAGACAATGGTCTGCAAAATATAAGGAATAATGAAAAAGTTCCATCTCAGAACTTTGGACAATCCAGGAAGGCTGGAGAATATATTAACCAAAATATTGTGTTAGAAATAATAAAGATTGTTTGCAAAATATTAGTGTCATTCCATGTGAAATTAAACATGGTAATAACCCTACCTCCCCAAATATCATGACAATTTGTGGATCTGCTGAGAACTTCATGCTGATAGCCCATGTAATATTTAATTCCAGTATTTTGGGATTCCCCACACACACACTTTTTTTTTTTTTTTTTTTTTTTTTTTTCCCTGTTGAAAATGCTCAATTCTCCTCTTGGTTTTTAAACTACATTCTTCACTCTTGATTATTGAGATATTGCCATGAAATATGTAAAGTTGGCTCTTTCAGCCATACTGATTTTAAAAAATGCTAACCTCATTTACCTAACAAATTACCTAAAATTATTTAATATGAAATGTTTCCTACTCTCTATCAAATGTGTTGACCTGTGTATATTAAAACAGCACCCCCCCCTCCTCCCCAGTTCAGTCCAGCCTACACCACAGGAATTTGAGCTTTTTAGTTATGTAGATAGTTCAAATGAACTACTTGCAAAATTTGGTCTGGGCTGTTTTCACACTGTTTTTTGCCAGCATGAAAACTTGGATTAAATTGAACCGTTTGGGGGGGGGGTTCAGCTTTATCTTATATGCCACTGATTTCTAACTGAGCACACTCAAAATATAAACTTTATTTGAAATGTCATCTAAAATTTACCATGCACTTTTATCCATTACCGTTTAAATGTAAATTTCATCTACAAACCATTTAAATGTCATTTCATTATCTCCTAATAAAAATAATCAATATCTTGCATTGATATTTCAAATGTTTAATTCTAAAAACTCCTCTGTTTTTTATATGTAATCCTTTTCAACCAGCTTGTATTGTTGTCCACTAGAAATAGATGGAACTAGGTCATTCCAAATCAAGTGAACCAATTTTGGAAAAGTCGGTCATTCAACTGTCTCACATTTTGCTGTATTCTCAGGTTCTTTTGGGTCTGAAATGAAACCAAGTAAAATTTTAGCTCAATTTCTTTACTCAGTTATTATGGACACAAAAACATCTTCGTTCAGTGCAACATATTATTCAACTAGCCACCATTCCGTAACTGGAACTTCTATTGCACTAAAAATTTGCTCTCAAAATCAATTTTTTGTGTAGTTTTAAAAAAAAAATGCTATCATCATAGCTCTAAAGAATATCTTTTCAGAAAAAGATGTTTTAAGTTTTCATAACTCAGTACAGGGCAAGTAAACAACTAGCCTTTCAAAATTTTGGTCATCTTCTCTTGGTGTCCAGCATGCAAGCCTCTCTCAGTTTTTTTTGTTTTGTTTTTTTTCTCTTTTCTTCCTGGTCACCATCCCTTCCCTCACTGTATATGTTTATTTTTTCTTTACCTTTTTCATTTTTTATCTAGCTTTCCTACCTTGCACCCTCTTTCTCTCCCCTTTTTATTCTCCTCAGCCTTCCCCTTCTGGCTTATTATTATATTGGTTTCTCAATTAGAAAACGTAACTGATTCCAGCTCAAAAGGGCTGGGGATTGGGCTGTTAGAAAAGTGTAATGGTCATACATACAAACAAGCTGTATAATAGTACTATGATCAGAGTCCAATTTCTTATACATACTTTGTGAATCTTTTATGAAGGAGGCAATTATGAATTATCCATTTTCTTTGTTCACATAGAATCTAATGTTAGTTCTATCTTTGCAGATATTCAGCTCCTCTCTACGTGGACATCACCAAGACAGTCATAAAAGAAGGTGAAGAAAATGTGGAGACACAACATCAGAAAACATTTATTGGTAAAATACCCATCATGTTGAGATCAACTTATTGTCTTCTGAACAGACTTACAGATCGTGATTTGACTGAGTTAAATGAATGCCCTCTTGATCCTGGGGGTTATTTCATCATCAACGGATCTGAGAAAGTTCTCATTGCACAAGAAAAAATGGCTACAAATACAGGTGAGTCACTTGGTTGGTGGGCAACAAGAGCTACTGCTCACAGAAATTAATGTCATAGTTTCAAATTTCTGCATCCAAGCTCTATGTTTGTGTTGGGTAATTAAATGAAGGATGAGTACTACTTTGAAAATGGGATAATGTTGGGTATTCCTACTACTGCTGTGACAAGGATCTGGGTATTGTGAGGTACTGCTGGGGCACCAAGGTTAGTGGTAATGATGCTTTAGCCCCCGAGTCATGCCTAACCCCAGGTTCATCATCTGAGGAAAGGCTTTTTTGAAGCCGCTGCTGTGATATCCCCTTCCTTTACCACTTATTTGGCAGAGTACCAAGTCTTATGTGAGCATAATCTGGACTTGCAAGAACTGCATTTTAAGACAGCCTTGTCCATTGAGCTAGGGTTTTTCTTTCTTTTCCTATTACCCATGTTACAGCATGGGAGTCACTTAACACCAGTTGCTTATTGTCCATCCATATGTTTATACTCACCTCTTTATTTTTATCAATGCCTTAATTATCAAAAAAAACAAAAAAACACCCTTCTGGGAATATTAAGAAAGAACACATTTCTCTTAATTCTTATTATCACCCAGTATTCCAACTTCTCGTGTTCTGGCCTATGTGGGGCTGGACAACATAAGACTTTAGAGTCATTTGGGTGGAAAAGTCTCATATGCCATCAAATATGGTAATAGCTAATATTAGTGTTGTGGAATCAGTTTCCATTCTCTTTTCTTCTGCTTTATTCAATTGATTCTTTCAGACCAGTTTCCTTGAGTCTGTTGTTTTTACCTTCCAGCCTTTTTCTGGCATATCTGGGCTGACTATTGTTTAGCCTTCACATATATTAGCAGAGTATGTAGTTCAGAAGAATGAACAAATGACTAAGGACCAGCATCATTTAAATAGCAATCACAGCTTTGTTTTTCAAGTACTTATTAATCAGTTCATTGTACGAACACTGCACTCTAATTGAGAACCAGCTCTTGAGAACACACATGTTGATTATTGCTTTATCAACATCGTACCCGTCAAAAATGATATTATTTACATATAGTTATTGTGTGAAGACTATTTCATCCCCGTAAAAATGATTTCTCCATTATCCAAAAATACAGCATTCCTATAAAAGTTCTTAGCTGTTAGGCATAAAGCAAGGGAATTATTTCCTTTGAATTTTTTAGCATTTCTAGGTCCCAAAAATGGTATGAGTGGTATGTCAGATTGAGTCATTGGATTTTGTGGTGCTAAGAGGTACAGGAGCCAGAGCTGGAGAAGATAGTACAAGCTGTCTCTATAATGGCTCACATTAAAACAAAAATTGAACACTACTTTCTTTTGACATCTTTTTTCATGAAAGCTGATAAGAGGCATAAAGCAAACATTTGAAGAGTGGGAACTACCTGTACTTCAATTCTATTCTGTGTTTTTGGGGTTTTTTTTTAAGAAACTAAAATAGCACATTACAGTGAAAGGGTCCATTATTTCAAATGGTATTTCGGAGATATTTCTATCAGCAGAATTGTTACCTTCAAGTGGGAGTGTCCATGGCTACGGACAGAGAACTGGGAAAATCACCCTTCATTATATACATAGATGAATGTGTTCAGAAACAAAAAAAAATACATACCTCTAACAGAATTTATTTTTCTGTGAATTTTCTACAAATCTTATTTTCTGTTTTGTTTTAGTTATTTTTAGCAATAAGGTAACGGAATCAGGTAAAAAAGGACTTCATTTTTTAATATAAAAACATCAGTTTTATTTGTGAAAAATCGGATGCTTATTCTTCTTTTCTGTCTTATTACTACAGACATCATCAGCAATGGTTGTAGTCATGTTGATACTAACACTCAGACACATAGCTATTTGTTCTCTCCCTTCCTCTCATTCTGTTTGCTTCGGCATGATAGAAACCAACAAACAAAAAAATGACATGGGCTTTTACATAGAAAGATGAATTTTTTTTTTTAAGAACTGAAGAATGGTTACCTTTTGTTTTTATTTTCAACTTTGGGTTCTAAAGGGAGCATTTAAGGTATTCTATCAATCAGTTGAATTGGTCAGTGGTTATCATTCGCTGTGTGTCCATTTATTCATATCAGTATTGCCTTTTTCTCATGGTTTTTTTTTTTTTTTTTAATCAATGTTGTCATAGGATGAGAAGAATTCTCTGAGTTTTTGCATTTACTCATGTCTAGCCTTGCTCACTTTGTGATAACATTTTTTCGCGGTTGTTCACTCTAATCATCACATATTTTATATAATAAGAGCTGTACCAATCTCACTTGTAGTATCAGTAGCTGCCATCAGCCCATCTCCATTCCTACCCTCTTTTTAGAACACTTTTCTTTTCTCCCATCTCCCTTCCTACTCTTCTTACTGAATTACTGAACTTTCTTTTCTTCTTCCTCTCTTCTCTCCCTCTGATCAAACTGTAACTTTTCCTCTCCTCTTTCTTCCCACTATGTCCATCACACATTATTGTATCATTTGAGCCTTTTGTTGTACACTTATGAGAACCATCGGTGACAAATCATGGGTTAGTATTAATAAATTAGTTTTTAATCAAGAAATTTTACATGTTACATTTAGAGATGATTTAACAGGAAGCTTTTTTTTTGTATTTTCACAGTGTATGTATTTCAACAGAAAGACTCAAAATATGCTTACAAAACAGAAATCCGATCATGTTTGGAACATTCTTCTCGTCCTACGAGTACGTTATGGGTTAACATGATGGCAAGAGGAGGAACGGTAAGATCTCATCCCTTTATTTCTCTGTTTTGCTGTCTTTTTTCTCTTAATGTTCATCCATCAGTGAACATGTCTGTATTATTCAGCATTTACAGTCTTTCTCTCTCTTTCCTCAATTGTTAATAAGTTCTTTGATATATGCATACATCCCATTGGAACAAATCAATATTTGGCAATTATATCATTACGATTGATGAGTGTGGTTCTAAAACGCAATTAGTAAGCGCCATTGATAATTTAAAAAAAACTAATGCGTTCTATTAAAAAATCGAATTCTGAATTTGGGTGTTCTCGTTTTATTACAACTTTTCTTTTTTTTTTATAAATATAATTTATATATGTATATTATGCAGTTTATCAGGTTTTAATAAGATGAAAGTGTCAAATCAAGAATTTTGATTTTTGATCCAATTGAACACATTTGGGTTTTTTTTCAATTGGCGCTTATCGTGTTTTGGAATCATACCTCAATCTTTTTATGTTTTTAAATATTGCTGAAGTATAGATCGTTTTTATTTTCGGTTCTTCGTACTGAATTTAAAGTACTGTATATGCTAGTATATGAGACAGATATTTGATTAGAAAAAAAAAATAAACAAATATTACACTGCACCCAATACGCTGGTATTATGACTAGTGGTCCTTCTACCAAAATTCAATATGAGGCTTTTATAAGTTGCTGTGTGTGTAATCATTGATCTCTCTCTGTTGCATGACCACGCAAAAAAAATGTTAAAAAACACTATATAGGATTGAATAATAAAGAGAAATTGATACACTAAGTACTGTCTCAGAAGTTAAAATATTTTATGCACTCCTAACTTGTTGTTTCTAGGCTTCTTGGTCCCATGCAAGTCATGAAGAAATTTGAGGGATCATTGGTAGTAATTCTCTGAATTCTATTATAAACCTTGAATCTTATAATCTAGCAATCTTATCTACTAGTTGATTTTACAATATATTTAACAGCACAAAAAAGTGTGACTTTATTAAACAATTATATTCTGTTTACTTGAAGTGACTTTCATGTTTGTTTTTTGTACCACAAAAACAATTTTCTCAAATACATTCAATCTGTTAGTTCCCAAGTATATTTTTTAATCTTATAACTCCTGTGCAAGGTTTTTCTTGTATAAAATTGATAATAGAAAGTCTTCATGATTTAAACGGCTTTATTTTCATGTAAATCCATTAATATACACCATAATATTTGGTAAATATGAATATATACAAGGAAAAGAAGAATAACACACTATCATAAGATGAGTTAACTGGTCAGCAGCATTGGGCTGATGGCTTGCAAGAACAAGTTATCTCCTCCACAGCAGCGAACAGGCTGAATATTTTCTCAATTTTCTGTTATGTTTTTCCAATGCTTTGTATTTGTGTTTATGAACTTTAACTCATTTCTTGAAAAATCTTATCAATATATTTTTTTGTCTTTAGGGTGTGAAGAAAAGTGCCATTGGACAGAAGATCATTGCTATTTTACCTTACATCAAACAAGAAATTCCCATCATTATTGTTTTTAGAGCTTTGGGTTTTGTATCTGACAGAGACATCTTGGAACACATCATCTATGACTTCGATGACCCAGAAATGATGGAAATGGTATGATGAATTTTTAGTCTATCAGCTTCTCTAATTGCCATTTCTTTTGTGAAGCTGTGTTCCCAATCGAAGCATTTTGTATTCATTGTATTTCATGGTATATTTTAGCTGGAAATATTGAGAGAGAAGAAATTTTCATGTATTAACAGGTGAAAATTAAATGTTATTGAAATGTAACTACAGTTTAGCAGAGGGGGTTTGCCCAAAACATTCAACTAGGACAGCAGGAAAAATCTGTTTTATGATAATACTTCTGTGATTTACTAAAAAAACCAAAGCAGCTCAGCTTCATATGCAAGAGCCATGAGAATTTGTGGGAGGGGGGTCTTATATGCCATCAATTCCGGTATTTGCATTTTTTAAAGACAAGCTTTGCCGTAGCATTGTAAGATTCATTCTTACATCCAAAATTATTGATTCTCTTATCTCCACCAGACAGTTCTACATTCAAATCAAAGCATGAAGATGCGCAACGTAAACATTGATAGATTATTTTACCTTCGTGATTAAAAATGAAAAAATATTCATTACTTGAGCCATCATTTTTTTCCTAATGTATTGACAAAAGAAACCTTTTTTTTTTTTTTTGAATTCATAATATAATATTTCTCTCCTCCTTTGCAGGTGAAGCCTTCATTGGATGAAGCTTTTGTGATCCAAGAACAAAATGTTGCCTTGAACTTTATTGGTTCTCGTGGTGCTCGTCCTGGTGTAACCAAAGAGAAACGCATTAAATACGCCAGGGAAATCTTACAGAAAGAAATGTTGCCACATGTTGGTGTCAGCGACTTTTGTGAAACAAAGAAAGCCTATTTCTTAGGGTGAGTAGTCGATGAAACTGATTCTACAAGAATGTTTTTTTTTTTTTTGTTTTTTTTTTTTTTTCGATTCTTTCCTTCAATAAAAAAATGATTCAATGCTGACATTTTGTGTTTGATAATAATAATTTTATTTTTAACCCTTTCCGGACTACCTGGCCAAACTTGTGTATTTGTTTATAACCAAATCTGATGACGCAAATTTGTCATAGAGGGGTATATATGATTGGATCAGTCTGAACAACATGGCAGCTTCCATATAGCATAAGAATACTTTGAAATTAGCTATACAATCCAATGTTAGTACCATAACAACCAGGCACACTTATGGATGCCAATCTTGACTCTGATGACTGGTTTGAAGCAGGAGGAAATTATTGTTCTACAATTTACTGTAACCTCATTCTGAAACATAATTGCTTTGATTTAATATTTCATCTTTGATACAGTTACATTTACAATATATGTTGTAATTTTTGTGCAATCTCATTGCATTTAGTTTCCATGGAAACAATCAAAATCATCTTATCAGAATATGTATAGTATAGAGGCATTAATTTGTGTACAAATTTAACAAATTGAACTTGAATTTGAGAAATCTCAAGAGCTATGGGTAAAATAGTGTACAGTTTAATGAGTGATGCCACTTCAGGCGCCTATTTGTCTCTTATTTATATTTCACATATCACTAACTGGAGCTGTGACAGATACTTGTGATATGCGGTGCCCCAGCAGGGATGGCTGTGGCTGTAGCCAGTGTAACGACACTTAACAATTAAGTTCAGTCTAGAAACGGTTTTGTCATGTATTCTTATTACTGAAGTTATTCTCTTTGAACTATTTTTTTTGTTGTCTTACATTTTTTTCTAATTTAAACAATATCAGATGTTATATTTCTTTTTCTTCTTCAATACTTTACAATATTGAACAACCATTCAACCCTTTTTATGTGTGTTTCAGTACTCCTGACCATAGATTGTCTTACAACTTGAAAAATTGTATCAATACACCTCTAGGCCCCTTCTGATTTTTTTTTTTCTGCCCTCTTTTTGGCCTTATTTTGATTGGTTTATTAATAACATCTAGATTCTCCAGAATTTTTTTACTCTATTTTAGATGTCTCTCCAGTGGAACATGCCATTGATGTCATAAATAGAATTTATTCTGACCATATCTATTTTTAAATAGAATTTTTTACAAGACTTTGAATTTTGATGCAGAAGTTATTCGTTTATTGACTGTGATTGCAAGTTAATGTATTTTTTAATTTTTCCCCCAGATACATGGTACACAGATTGCTTCTGGCTGCTTTGGGCAGACGAGAAGTAGATGACAGAGATCACTATGGAAACAAACGTTTAGATCTTGCTGGACCTCTTTTAGCATTCTTATTCAGAGGGTAAGGATTGATTTTTCAAGGTTTCTTCATCCCCCCCCCACCAAATCTCTCATTCCAATCATTTGTAGATTTGGAGGGAATTTTGCAATTTAAGTGTTGATTTTTAATGCAAGGAAGTGGAATTCAGTGGAGAAGCTACAAAGTCAACTCCAGGAAATTTTGATCTGGTTAAAACATCAATACAAATGCCTGTTGTGTTTTGAAATATTCGCCTTCATACTATGCTCAGATAATTCCATCAGCGGACCATCAACATTAATAGCTTGTGAGAAACATTAATCAGAATGGAACAAGCATTCAATCTGGGATTCCATAAGCATGGCCTGAAAAAAAAAAAATATGTGCATAGAGGAAACATCCCAAGAATACTAACTCGTGAAGCAAGTCGTGATAGGTATAAGAGGGGATGCAAATGCTCTCCCAGAACAAGATTCGACATCTATCCAAAACATAATAGACCTCCAAGGAGGGCTGGAGGGTTTATACACATAACTTGGAAAAACTTAGATGAGGGAATTTGTCCGAACAAACTACATACTATGATTAATATATGTTCAGTATAAATCTTTTCAGGAAGTAGATGATACTTGTGAATGTTTTAATAGTTGAAACTGGATACATTTTTTTTTCTCTTTTATGAACTCAAAATAGTTGAAAAATGTTGATGCACGTTCTAAGAGAATCAACAGATCTATGTTGATCATCTCATCTCTACATAACGCTCCTTTGTTATATTTTCTCTTTCTGTCCATTCGAAGAGAATGCGGTTAGAAATAAGTTTTTGTAGTCAATTGAATTTTTTACTTGAACATTAACAGATTGAATGATTTTAACTTTGTTCTGTTCTTCCATAATCTGTTACATTGCAACAATTATATTAGCATCAGTAATGCAATTTTGTCAAACTGTTAAAGTTGACTTGACAATTTTCAGTAGTATTTCCATGGTGCAGTGGTCTTGGGCATTCTGTCAGACATCAATAGATTTGGGGATCAAATCCAACTGGGAGCAAGATATATTTTCTTTTCTCCTTTTTCCTTGCTTACGAGGCCAGTGATGGATTAACCATTAGGCTGAGTGTAGGCTTTTTCTTTCTTTTGTTGAACTCCAACCAATGAGTTTTGACTTCATTTTCGAATGCAACAATGACCAGAAGAAAAACAAGTGACGACGTGCACAAATAAGTGACGATGTAACATAAATGCAAAAACTGATGACAAATTCACTCCCACTTCTGAAGCCCAACTCAGGTTGACTTGTTCTGCAAAAGTTAGCAAATCTTATTTACTAGAATTATTAATAAGTTGAAATGACACGTAGCTTTGGAATAATATTTTTATGGAGTTCTGTTTACTTTTTTGATTTTAATGAAGCAAAGGAGTTTGTCCTTTTCACAGCCAAGCTTATTTTTAATGTTCTTGTTAATTCCTATTGATTCCTTCTAGAGCATAGGGTATTAGTTCAAAAATGAACGTAAACTGTCTTGGCTAAAACTCTAACGAGGCCTGCTCATTCTATTTTCCCCGCTGGCACTTCACAATATTTCTAATGCCGGTCTTAAATTTGGAAACTGACTCCAACTTTCTTATAGTAACCTATCTACCTCATATCAGTCACAAAGTTATGAGACAGTAATCAGACTTCAAAATTTAATAAATAAAAAAATTTCTTTCTCTCTCTCTATTCAGATTATTCCGAAACTTGATGAAAGAAGTGCGAATTTATGCCCAAAAATTCATTGACAGAGGCAAAGATTTTAACTTAGAACTTGCCATCAAAACAAGGATTATTACTGATGGCTTGAAATACTCATTGGCCACAGGTAATTGGGGTGACCAGAAAAAAGCTCATCAAGCTCGAGCAGGTGTATCTCAGGTGAGTACCTTGACAGAAACAAATTATCACATTGTTCACTTAGCATAATAAATCATGTATGGAGTTGGAGATAAATGAAGACTGAGGGAAGATTGTTGTAATATATATTTGTATAAAAGCCAGGGTCTGTTGCTTGGTAATGCACAAAACATGCCATGCAATGTTTTGGTTAATATATAATAGTGTAGACTAGATACACCTTTTCTATCTTGCATGCTTAACTCAAGAATATGTTTGAATGAAATGGTATAGAAAGAAAAACTACTTATGCATAAATGAAGCAGGTTTTAGACTGTTTTAAAGTCTCTGTATATGGAATGAGGGATCGTTTTCTATCATTAAATGAAAAAAGGGATCAGCTTTTTTTATTATTATTATTATTATTATTATCAAAAGAAAATTTCAAGATCACAATAATTTGAATACCTTTGAAGTTTCAATCACAAGAAAAAAGTGTAAAGGTAGTCATAAGAGTATAAAAATTACTTCTATGTATTTTAACCTGTTTTTCTAACCCAAAATTACACCATGATTGATGTCTTCTAGAAAGAAATTTTAATCAGTGATTAAAAATCTCCCGTAATAATGTAGCTGCTATACAAATATTCAACGAAAATTAGTGGCTCAATTTTCACTTGGCATGTACTGAAAAATACATTTGTGTATGGCAGGTGTCTGTTAACTGTCAATTAAGTTCGAAGTTCAAAGGAGTAATGAGTTAGCTTTCCTACTCATCCATAGGTGATGAAAGTTTGCTTAAAATTGTTTCATCGGACAGCTGAAGTATGGATGACCAAAAAATGACAATCTGATATTACCCACAATGGCAAAAGTATATTACAAACATTGAAACCTTATCGTATGACAGGCAACACTTGAGTAAAGTATAATATCTAACTTTGTTTCTTTCTCATGTAAGCTTGAATATTACTCTCCATCAATTGTTCACACCAGGCCGAGATCTGTCATGTCAAATATCTCATTATTTTCATTATTTTAAAAATACACTGAAAATTCGTTTTGGGCTACATTAAACAAGAGGTAATTCATTTCAAATTATTTAGTCATTTGCCAATGTAAAATTCGTTCAGTTTCATTGATTTTCGTCTCTACTTTTAGGTGTTGAATCGTCTGACTTTTGCCTCTACTTTGTCCCATTTGAGACGCTTGAACTCTCCCATTGGTCGTGACGGTAAATTAGCCCGACCACGTCAGCTTCACAACACTTTATGGGGTATGATTTGCCCTGCCGAGACTCCTGAGGTAAGACATTCGTATTATTTTATGTATTTCATCTCTTGCTCACTGTAATGTAGTTTTAGATTTTGAATAAACTCTAAATGTGATTTCACTAAAACCTCTGATGAAATTTGCTAGACATTAACATTTCATGGATAGATAATTTTTTCCCCATTTGCCTTATTTCATTGTGTGTGAGTTTATATATGTATAGTACACACGTTAATTTTATTAGGAACTGTTTTTGTACCTACTTCACATTTTTTCATGGTAAATATGCTGGTTGGCCTGGACAGCATAAATACAATGAGCAGTTATGAAATAGGTTGCTGCAGGGATTGAACCTCCATTTACCAGGAGGCCCTCTTAATGGGATACCGGTCTTGTTGTCTTATCTAAGCAGTCGATGGGTAAATCGGATATTATATTTATAATTATTCTGTTGGATATAATTGTCCATGTTAGAAGAACATGAAAAGGGCAGAAATGTACTGTGGATCAACAAGACAGGATTTTGGTATAAAGCTGTTATTCGAGCCTCTGGCTGACTGCTTATCTCAGACGGTAGGAGCAGCATCACATTATGATGGCCTTGTGATAGAAGCAGTTTCAATTTCTACAGCAGTCCATTCCTTTAATCATTTATTCTATTTACACTGTCTAGTCTGAATGTCATGAATAATTAGTAAAAATGATAACTGATAAAAACTGTCTGTGATCTTATTACAAATGCTTACCAAATTTGGTTAAAAGAAAATGAGTTTCTTTTCTTTCTCATAGGGAGCTGCTGTAGGGCTTGTAAAGAATTTAGCCCTGATGGCTTACATTTCTGTCGGTTCCCAACCATCTCCTATCCTTGAGTTCTTGGAAGAGTGGAGTATGGAGAATCTTGAAGAAGTGGCCCCATCTGCTATCCAAGAGTAAGTGAAGTTGTTTTTTTTTGTTTTGTTTTTTGTAATCTCCCTATATTATGACTTATAGCAAGAGAGGGAGTAATATGAACGCACGAACACAAAATTAGCTGGTGCTACCTCCAGTGCTGCTGTGAGTGTAAATGTGTTAGTTGGTCTGATCTAATTTAGACTGCTGGTACATCAAGAGTAAAAGAATGGCTAGAATGTTGGTGGACAGGGAATGGGTACGCGAAAGGGTAGTGGGTGAAACATGAAAGTTCCGCCAAAGGTTAATAGCCGAGTGTGCTTGCTGATTTTGATGAATGGTAATATAATTATAACTAGACCTACCACTGTTTCATTGTATACCCAAATGAAGACAATTCTCTTGATTGGTATTATGAACTCTGAAAATAAGTTTACCTTTATTGTATTAAACATGACTTTGTTGTCCCTGACGCTCTAATGATTTTTTCACTTCTTGTTATTCTGTTAAAAATGTGTTTTTACTTTAAAAGTTGACCGGACATTAAACCTCCCATGGATTTGAAAATGCCTAAATTGATTTTTTTAGCGGTCATTGCCAACTATCCTCAATTCCTGGGGTCAAGCTACCTTTTTATACAAATTTGCAGCCTGTCAGGTGCAACTGTTGTGGAATCTATAAATGTAAAGTTAGAATCAAAGAAACATTTGTCATCTTTATAGTATTATTTATTGTATTATTTCTGTTCCGACAATTTTTTTCCCTTATCTTGAGGTGCTGTTTTTGTATTGTTTTTCTCCAGTGCAACAAAGATCTTTGTCAATGGCTGTTGGGTCGGCATCCACAGAGACCCAGAACAGTTGATGAACACACTACGTAAACTCAGAAGAGAAATGGACATCATTGTGTCTGAAGTAAGATTCTTTCAATTTTTTCATCACCTGCTTCTCTAGTCCATTGTTTGTTTGTTTGTTTTTGTTTTTTTTATTCCCACACATATCCTCTTTTTAATTAATCAACCACTTAAACAGTTGGTTAAAAATGACTATTTTATATTTTACTTCAATATACCAAATGTATAATTTCCTTTCTACTTATTGGAATATTCAAGACACTTCAAAGAGATCAGCTTTTGCACACTGTCCACACTTGGTGTCTTTCTTCATTAACTTGATGGGCTGAGATAGCAAGGGGGGTTTGCCAAATCGTTGGTTATGTGTCAGAGTAATCTACTCTTAGATGGACTGTCTCACATAACAGGAGGGCTCTATCTGCTCCACTATTTTACCCAGCTAGAGACAGAGAAGTAAATTCATGCCTTTCCCAAGGTATTAGTGCAAAGTGGACACAAACTACATCAGCTGGAATTCAAACTCAGTTTGCTGATTCCATTTTCTGTACTCTTAAGTCAGGCAGCTCTGCACTTCAACTTATCTAGAGCTGAACATTTTCTCTTGCTAAATCCCAGGGATCATGTCATGAAAAACGTGATTTGATTTTATTTTCCTTGTCTGCATAGCCTTGTTTACTAAAAACTTTGAGTCTTTTAGTTGAAGATCATCTGTATCAGCAATTGCTGTGAAATCCAATTCCCATTGATTTTCTTCTCATATATCCGACAAAATATTCAATAATTGTTGAAAAATATTTTCCTTGTTTAGAATAAGAATTTTTTACTTTTCATGATTTTCAAAAATCATCAATTTTTGTTACCAGATTTCATTGTTATCAAGTGGGGAAGAATCAAGAGGAGTTATTCTTATGCTAAACTTGAATTTTCCAGGTATCAATGATCAGAGACATCCGAGATCGTGAAATTCGAATCTACACTGATGCTGGCAGAATTTGTCGGCCACTGTTGATCGTTGAGAACCAGAAACTGCTGCTTAAGCAGAGTCATATCAAACAACTGAAACAGAGAGAATACAACAGCTACAGGTCAGTCTGTCAACCAAAAAAGAAATTTGAAGGGGGTGTTGATTTTTTTTTTTTTTTTTTTTTTTTTGAATTGTTTACAAACTACTCTCACCTGAGCAAATTTATAAAACCTCTTGGAAAACGAAAGAAATGAAAGATTTAATTTTTTAAAATTCGACACTCCTTTCCCCCTCCATCCGTATGCAAGTTTTTGTTCATCTCTGTAAACCCCTTGTGGAGCATAGGGCCACAACCACTCTGCAATAGTTTCAGTGGCATGTGGGTTTTTAGGGTGTGGAGTTGTGGAAAGAGAGGAATCCATCTCTTCTACCCCTAGCTATAGGTAAGTTTTCAGGTTAGGCTGGGCTCTCTATAGAGCCTTGGAGAGATAAATACTCTGGGTAGACTATTCTGAATTAAAAACCTGGTCCCCCAGAAAACAGTGGCAACAGTTGAGCTCAATTAGCCGCTACCTTCCCAAAACAAGATGACTATATGATGCTTGTTGGAAGATTTAAGAAAGGCCTTTGTCCAACAATGGAATTTAAATGACTGATTATGTATTATGTTTGGAATATATTGAAAAACTCATTTTCATATTTATAAAAGAATTGAGACTAAAATTGAAATATCAAATGAAGAATTGATCTTGAATCTTTTTTTTTTTTTTTCTCCAGTTGGCAAGATTTGGTGGCTAGTGGTGTGGTTGAGTACATTGATCCCCTTGAGGAGGAGACTGTTATGTTGGCAATGACCCCAGATGATTTACAAGAGAAAGGCATGGCCTATTGTTCCACCTACACTCACTGTGAAATTCATCCCGCAATGGTGCTTGGAGTCTGTGCCTCTATTATTCCATTTCCTGATCACAATCAGGTAAGCCGTGTTTTGTTTTGTTTTTTTTTTTTACTTTTTGATTTAATTTAATTTCTATGTTGACGTTTAGTTTGGTGAAGGAAGATTGTGATGATCCAATCTTTCAAGTGGAGAGGTCCTGCTTGCTTGAAAATAAACATTGAAAATCATGGCTTATTGTTTATTTTTCAATTCCTGAAGACACTTTGTGGTGCATAAATCTGTTATCAAACCAGTGGACAATCACGGAGTGTAATGCTGCTGCTGTGTCTGTAGCAAGTAGGTTTTCTGGGGGTGAACTTGCAAGCCACACGCCCAACCACCTTCTTTCAGTTGCCCTGCTATTTACCCATCACAGAGATTTTGACATATTCAATTATTAAATCCTCCTTATAATACCCTTAATGTTAAATAGAAATTTTTCTTTTCTTTCTTTCTCTTTTTTTTCCCATCCCTATAACCCAGTGCAGGGTCATTGGGGCACCACAGATGATTTTTGTCACAGTTGCGATGGAATCCGAGTTATCTGTCTCCCAGACTGTTTGCAACCTATTGGTAGAGGGCTCACTCTACCCTAATATTAATCCATTACTGGAGAAGAAAAAATGGTTTTATACCGTTCCCAAGAGAATTAGTGTAAAATGAATACAAACTGCCTTGGCCAGAGTTTGAACTCTGCCTGCCAATTCCCTTCTATATGCCATCAACTGTTCAGCCACTCTGCACATGCCTGCTTATTTAGATTGAACCAAATTATTTTTTATACTTTACATATAAGTCAGCCATGAATAATCAAAACATTCAACTGTTACTTATTATTTTATCATAGAACATGAAGTTTTATTTGTATGATTTTTTTTTCTTCTCTCTTCTGAACAGTCTCCTCGTAATACATATCAGAGTGCTATGGGTAAACAGGCCATGGGTGTTTACATCACAAACTTCCATGTGCGAATGGACACTCTTGCACACGGATTGCTCTACCCTCAAAAACCATTGGTCACCACACGATCTATGGAATATTTACGTTTCAGAGAGTTACCTGCAGGTATGTCTGGTTTTCCTTCCATATTTCTGTAAATATTTAGAATGTTTATAGAATATTAAACCTTACTTGCTTGAGCAAAGCTATTGTATAACAAGCTATCGATAAGTTCATATTGTACTAAATGAAATGTCATTTTTTGAATCGCAAGATGAAGTATGATATGAACAATGAATATTTAATCAAAATATGATCCATTTGAAGCCATAGAGTACCAAGCCTTGACATCACATTTCTGTAGTTACTGTTCAGAGGATCCAAGCAGAATAGCTAGACTGACCGCCATTAAACACTGGGCACTACTGAATTTTGTAATAAAATTGACAGTGTTCTCAAACAGCCATGTTATTTAGGGATGTTAGATTTACGAGATCACAGTAATGTTGTCAATAATCGTAAAAGAAATGCATTTGTAAAATGAGATTGATAAAAAATGATGTACAACTTGAAAACTAGGAAACATTAGATCAAAAATAATTGGTGTTTCCTATTCACAAGGTTTTTAGAAAATAGAATAGAATAGAATTTATTTTTATTTCACCAAACATACAATAAAATTAATTATAAAAACTTGAATTTATACAACTATTGGTGGGAAGGGTACAAATTAAGTGTATTGCTTCACAAACAGTATTTATATTGTCATGTATACAGAATTTGTATTTTTTAATTTAAAAATAATTTTGAAAAGTATCAACAATCCACTGAATTTGTGAATCTTTCACAAAGTGTTTATAAAGTATTCTTCGAAAATGTTAGAAAGTTTTTGATTGATAAAATCATGTTAAATTTATGCTATCTTTCAGTTTAAGGATTTTCAGGGCCTCCTTAATGAGTTAAAAATCTTCTAGAAAGAGTTCAGACAAGCTACTAAGTTAGTACCAGAATTAAAAAGTATAGTTTGGAAGATAAGTTGGGGGAGTTTGAATTGACATCGTTAAAGAAGATAGGAATGACCGGGAGACGCGATTAAAGTGTTTAAGATTATGCTTGGTTTAGAATTTGTGGACCCAAATGTATTTTTCACTAAAATTGAGTACAAGGGACTGAGAGGCCACACAGATATGATAGAAGTGAATAAAGTTGTTTATATATCAGAAAATTTTATAGAATGGTCTGACTATGAAATAGCACAAAATACCTCTCAGGTGTTAGTTATCTATCAACAGATGTGAATGATTTCAAAAAGAATGATGTTTATTACACCACTGAAAGTGTTCAAGGCCCTACATATTGTATAAATATGATTATGATGTGTGTTTGTATATACAAATTTCACACTATTTTGTTGCACTAAAATAGATGTTATGTCTTTACTATAAAATGCATATGTGGTCATGTGTCACAAGATCATCTCTATCTATCTGATTAGAGAAATCTATCTTCTTTTTTGAATAGGATCATTAAGAAAGCACTAGAAATATACAAGTGTGTCTCTCTATATAATGACAACACTCTGGAATGAAATGCAGAACCATTTTATCTCCATAGAATTCTTTAGGTTTGGTGGTTACAAATTCAGTAAAGGCACAAATTATACCTTCTCAAAACCTTATATCACGGATATAAAGTTGAAATGCTTGAAAAAATGGTAAGGGAAATGTCTTGTGAATATGGAGAATGTTGGAAGACATGATCCCAATTCTCTAATTAGAACACAGTCAGCTCAGAAGTTTAAAGTCTTGCACTGATATTGAGCATTTCATTCTGTTCATGTCTCCAACTTTTTAACCTTCCTATCATCTTCTGATGACATTATATGGTCACTGTTGAAGTCCTAAACTCTCCAAAAATTGTTCCAATGATTGTTTTGTGGGTCGTTTGCAGCTGCTGCTGATAATGCTCTAAGAGGTTTGGGCTTCCCTCAAGGTTTATTATTGATATCCATATTTCCAGACCAAACCTCAATCAACCAACAATTAGTACTGTAGGAGTGTACACTCCAAATGCTTTGTTGACATTATCAGCAGCTCAACTAGCATTATATATTAATTTGAATTCAGACTTGAAAATTAGTTCAACATCTGAGGTTTGCTATAAAGGCTCCAAACCCTCCAATAACAAATTGTATCTTTATTTACATTGAATTTGTGAAAGATACGATTACATTTGTAAATCTTTCATTTCAGGTATTATTCTTATTGGTGTAAAAAGTGATATTTTATGTGTAACAACCTAACATTTTAAAAGAAGTTGGCAACTTTGTTTCCTTTCAAAACCATATTTTACCAACTATTCTCATCATTAACTTGTATACATTTTGTAAATTATTATGTATGTTTGTTCTGAAAATTTACATGTTTATTACTTAGTAGTTTTAAGTAAATATTTTGATACAAGCATGAATTATTGCTGTATTTATAATATTGATGGGCTGGTTGGCATAGATCTAACTCATCTTTTGGAACAACATGGGAGGTACAGTGTCAACACCAGTGCCTCTTAATCCAAAGATAAAAAATCAAATTATTGAAATTGCTAAAGCATCCTTTCTCTGTGCCTAAAGTTGCATTATACATGTGAAATTATGGAGTTTTTAGGAAGAAAAAAAAAAAAGTTGATATATTGAAATTCAATGTAAACTGATCATTAGAAGAAATATCAAGAGTGTTAATCATAGTCAAGTGAGGATGATGGGAGAATTGTCAATCTAAGGCATATTAATTAATTACAGTATGGCCCAGTTATGATTCAATCATTGTGTGTTGTACTGAATCTGGTTTCAAGAAAATCAGCATTCAAGGTTGATCTTACATCCTAATATCCCCCCAATTTTCTCTCTATTTTATGGATTTTTGGCATGTTTATCGTCTGACAAATAGGTTACCTTTTATTATTCCTATTGATATTCGGACCATCTTCATCTTGGTTGTTTTTCATACAACATTTCGGCCGTTGATACCTGACGAAGGCCGTAGAGTGCAACGGCCGAAACGTTGTATGAAAAACAACCAAGATGAGGATGGTCTGAATATCAATAGAAATAATAATAATAATAATAATACATCATCTCAAAAATTCAGAGATATAGGTTACCTTTTAATTGAAGAAATCCACAAATAAATCGTTGTTACAGTGGAAAGTGAAACAAATAAATTTTTAGTAAATCTTTCTGGTGGTTTGTTTCCATTTTTGATCCCCAAAATCCAAACACAAACTAAAAAAACCTTAATTTTTAAATAAAAAATTGAATAAAATAAGGCAGATTAATAGATAAATTGTTAATTCTAATCAAAATAATGAGAGCTGAATTCTAGCAAGAAAGGAGGCTTCGCAATGATAGGTGCTTTCTAACTATGACCAAAAAATCACTTTTTTTTTTCCAAATTTCTGTACTAATTACTTTTCTGCTCTGCAGGTATCAATTCCATCGTAGCCATTGCCTCTTATACTGGATACAACCAAGAAGATTCCATTATTCTGAATGCTTCTGCTATTGACCGCGGTTATTTCAGGTAAGTATTCACATTTCCTCATTGTTGTCATTTAAATCCTAACATGGAATTCTTTGGAGCCAGTCTAGTTGCTTAGATAGCCAACATAATCCCCATCCATACCAAAGATTTGTGTCAGAGCCTTGATAAAAACCAGAATTTCCAGAATTAATTTCCAAGGCCAGCCCACTCTATTTGAAAGATTGTTTCACCACCATTTCCCTAAAATCCCATGGTGGTGCTGACTGATCTGGTCAATGCAATGTTCTGACAAAAAAAAAATCTGTATGATACATGAAGAATGACTTGCTCAGTCATTTTGAATGTAACAGTTACACAATCGACTGAGTAACTCCTTGAAAGACTGTCTGTTAATGTATATACAGTAAGGTTGCCAAGTTACATCAAGGCTGCGTAACCAGTTCTCAAGATATTCAAACTGGCTGAATACTTTCCATGCTGAGTGTCAACATCAGGATGCCTGTTGTAGGGACATGAGTAGCAAGTTTGTCTCTCAGAACATGGCTGATTTATTGACTATAGTCTTCACTGGGTTCTCCCATTACGTTGATCCTGTGCCAGACTAGGCTAGGCTAAGCTTGGTCAATATCTATATCAGCAAACTATTAATTTTAGTGTGGTTGTTTGGAGTGAGTTTGTTGGGGATGGGGTGGTCTCTTGAGAAATCGAAGTTATTAATATCAGTTGTTCTTCTTTTGTTCAGGTCATTTTTCTTCCGATCCTATAAAGACCAAGAATCTAAAAAAGGCATGGATCAAGAAGAAATATTTGAAAAACCATCCAGAGACTTTGTCCAAGGTTTGTCATTTTCCAATATTCAGAATATTTGCATGAGTTTCGTATAAGCATTTTTTCTCATTAGTTAACTGCTTCCTCTTATCAAAATTAGTCGGCCCAAATACCTATTTAAAATGTTTATTATTGTTATCTAAAAAAAACTTCATCAAAAGTGGCTTTCTCTGTATTTTGATAAATTCTTTTATCTGTGAATGGCAGGAGTTAGTCAGAATGAAGACATGCCACTTGATTCTGTTACATTGTTGTCTAGTTTATTAGACAGAGCATCAGATGAGAGATTACCAATACTTGTTCTGGATTAACTTTGAAAAGGCAAAGATAAATTCAGTTTTAGCAGGAAATACAATGAAAATATGTTTGTTACAAGTATCGTTTGTATTATCTTTTGAGAAGTCATTAACATTAACAGAGTTTTTCCCACAACACTACAGCCTTCTACAGGTGTATTATCCATGTGTAAAGAGGACTCTTTCTTTCTTCTTGTGGTACCAAGTAAAAATTAGAAGCAAACAGATTTTTTTTTTCTATATTGGTAGCAATTCATGTTGAGTAATTAGAAGATATTTTCAATTCATTTCTTTCTGAGATGTCCTTATTGAGCAGCCACTCGGTTGAAATCCACACTGGTCCAATTCTTTCAAAAAGTGAAAGAATTGGCATGATTAACTTGGCTTCTGTTGCTCAATGGGGACACAGTATGGAAAATTAAACTCTTTTTATCGTTTGTTTCTACATGATAGGGAGAGAAAAAAAAAGAATTCCTTTATTTGATTAGAAACCTCCCAAAAATCAAAAATGCTTTTATTTGAAAAGAATATTTCTATTCAACAATTTGAGTATAATAATCAAATACTACTGTATACTTTGTAATTTTTTAACCAGATCCATCAAAAGTGTTTATAATTTATTTTTCAGGAATGCGACATGCTATTTATGATAAATTGGATGATGATGGGATCATCGCACCTGGCACCAGGGTGTCTGGTGATGACGTTCTCATTGGCAAGACTCTGACTCTACCACAGAATGAAAACGAAGTAAGTTTCAAAAGTTTGGATAAAGAATTTCCTTTTGTGAAAAAAAGTTTATGAAAATGTTTGGTGAAATATTTGGGATAGGCCTTCTTGCCTGAATTTTGTTAGATTGGGTTTTTCTCATAATGTTTCTGCCTTTTGGCCTCATAAAACACTAGTGCTAAAAAGTGAGTTTGATTCTCTCTTGGTACCACATACTTGTGACTTTGACAAACTGGGCTGACTAAATAGATTATCTATTTATATATATATATATATATATATATATATATATATATTCACACACAGTAGTCTGGTTGAATAAAACATAACTTACAACAAATGCCCACTTAATAGGACCAATTGTGCAAGAATAATGTATGTAATATTTTGTCTTTTAAACACAAATTTATCTGAAAAGGAACAACCACTGATAAGGACTAAATATTTGGTACTGATGTCTTCTGCTCAAGTGGAATTGCCAATATTATCTGGAAAATTAGATGCGGTGTGATTTTTTTTTTTTTTTTTTTTTTTTTTTTAATTTTATTTTGTATTTGTTTGCTTGAATGGTTGTTTTCCTGAGCAAATTCTGTTCATGTAATTTGAACCCAGTTTTTTCCCTCCCTTTTTTAATAGTATATATGATTTCTTCTTCTAGCTTGATGGTACTGTCCGCAGATTCGCTAAGAGAGATGCCAGTGTATTCATGAGAAGAAGTGAAACGGGAATCATTGATCAGGTAACATTTTTTTTAAATGTGCAAGGAATCTATGAATTTGTAAGGATAATCTATTTGAAATTCAAAGAATCTGATAAAGAAAAAATTTCATTTGTAACAAGAATGTCATTAAATTCAAATCACTAATTGATGCAATTATTTTTTTTACTTAAGAATCTCAAGGGAGATTAATCCGTAATTAGAAAATAATTCTGAAATCAAACAAAATTTCAAGATTCTTTGTAACTTAGAGGAAAATCAACAACACTCCAAATTTGGTGGACAACTGAATCTCTTAGTGTCCTTGATGTTGTCATCACAATTTCTGACTGATTATCCCAACCATTTCTATGATTCTTCACTTTTGTAAAAGAATTTGAAGTTCGTTAAAATATGACTTTCTATTGACCAGAGGTTTTATCACTGCAGTCTTATTAACTTTAACAGCTACCCCTTGCCATTGGTGGTTTCTATAATTCATCAGTCAATCATGAATAATTTAATGGGAGTATTTTGGTGTTCAGTTGTGCACCACAAAAAACTGTATCATAGAAAATATGCTATCATAACAATATTTGTGGTGTTAACGTTGAGAAAAAATGTTAAAAATTATCAACTAAAAATAATTTGTGAACCATTTAAACCAGGAGACAATTGTGGTTGAAAACTTATTTACTTTTGTAAACTGGTTAATCATGAGAATTCGATCATGAAAATTTGGCCCAATTTATCCACATTTTGAAATTTCTCTAAAAATATACAAATTGGCTGATTTATTATTTCAGTATTTATTGAATTTTTAATTGATTTTTTTCATGAAAACTTTTTTCTTTCTTTTTTTTTTTCTTTTGTGAAAAAATCTTCGGACTATTTTCCTTTTTTTTAATTTTGTATGTGTGTGTGTATATTTTATTTTTACATATTTACTCTTACATATCTAATGTCCTTTCTTTTCCTAGGTGATGGTTACTATCAATCAAGAAGGGTTCAAATTTTGTAAAATCCGTGTTCGTACTGTGAAAACTCCTCAGATTGGAGACAAATTTGCTAGTCGTCACGGACAGAAAGGAACCTGTGGAATCACTTATAGGCAGGAGGTATGTTGTCATTTTCCTAATAATTTAGTCAGTCATTCATTTAAAAATTTGAAATATTTGTCGTAACTTAATGTGAACGGCCTTTCCACTTTTTTGTCTATTATTTGGTTTTCTGTCTTGCCAATGCATAGACACAGAATGGGTTGCTGCTTGTAAAACAAGTATGCCGTGTGCATTCTCAAGTTGGTAGGGAACTATTACTGCTAATATCATTACTAGTACTACTACTTGTTGCTAATGTTTCAGTTTTGTCTTATCAATATTATTTTTTTTAAATATATGAAGTGTTGTAAAAAATCAACAGAAATATAAAATATGATCTTTAGTGAATGGATGGTTCGATATGTCTATTTGATAAATCCAACTAATGATATCGCAGGCTGTATAAACTTATGTTAGAAAAGTGACTGATTATTCATGTAATATAAAAGATGACTAAAAAAAATAATTTACACTTAATCCATTTGTTAGTTTATTTTACTAGTATCGTACCTATCAATATTCATTTTCTTTCTTAATGAATCAAGACTTGTTGCAAC
The DNA here is from genome assembly GCA_963457665.1 of Thysanoteuthis rhombus. Taxonomy (NCBI): domain Eukaryota; kingdom Metazoa; phylum Mollusca; class Cephalopoda; order Oegopsida; family Thysanoteuthidae; genus Thysanoteuthis; species Thysanoteuthis major. Next base: position 58,408,675 of record OY735203.1, on the reverse strand, counting down.
ATGCTCTTTTGACCCCCATTTTCCTCCATTTGGCTTTTTACTATACTTCGTACTGGATGCCAATAAATGCAGTGACAGGTAAGCCAGTAAAGCTGTTCAAGTTGGGGCTGCTGCTTGCTTAGTCAGTTGTAACCTTAATTTCACCCAATATTCAAGCAGTGTATGATTGACTTGCCTGTCTACCTCCAGGTTTGGATGCTCAAATCGTGCAGGTTTCAATAATTATATATATATATATATATGTGTGTGTTCTTTAGCATGACACAATCCAACCAACTAAGAGACAAGTAATAACAGTTTTTATATAATAAGGTTTGATCTCAAAGAATGACGATTTGGCTTGGAAATTAGTTTTTCGTCTTGAAATCAAAAAAGTATAACATTTATCAAAAATGTTTTTACATTAATAAAAATCCTTGTATAAATTGTGATTCTGTTTTTCCACAGGATATGCCATTTACATGTGAAGGAATCAGCCCCGATCTGATTGTCAACCCCCATGCTATCCCCTCCCGTATGACAATTGGCCATTTAATCGAATGCCTCCAAGGCAAGGTTGCTGCTAACAAGGGGGAGATTGGTGATGCAACACCATTCAATGATGCTGTCAATGTACAAAAGGTTTCTAACTTACTGCAGCAATATGGCTACCACTTGAGAGGCAATGAGGTAAGTCACACCAATTATATACGCATGTAATATACTCTCCTCCCCTGAATATGACCTCCATCTTGAGTGCTCCTTCTGATCTGTACTCCAAGTATCATCTGACAAGTTGTATAGGGTCACATGGTACCAGTAGCAGAGAGTAATCCCTGGGCTGACCCCTTCTTATCCACTTGCTTGAAATATTTGAAATTTCCCAAATTATAAATAAGTTGTTTTGAATAGATTTGTTGGTTGCTTCAAATACAATTGTAAGAATACTTGATAATTATGTTAATCTTTCTTTGTGTTGTAATGTGTTCCTGTTTTTAATTTTCAGATTCTCTATAATGGTCACACTGGAAGAAAATTGAATGCCCAGATTTTCTTGGGTCCCACTTACTACCAACGTTTGAAGCATATGGTGGATGACAAAATTCATTCTCGTGCTCGGGGCCCATTACAGATTATGAACAGACAACCTATGGAAGGAAGATCTCGGTAAGTTGTCACATTAAGCTCCAAAGATTCTGGGGCAGAAATAATGCAGATTTTATGTGTTTATTCCTGTGGAAATAAAGTTTGAAATCTTGATTATTTAAAGAGAATGTGACAAGGTATTTGATGGCAATACCAAAAGGGTTCTTCGTTGACTGTTTTGAAAAGTTGAAGGGCTTCTGGGATATGTGAGGTCTCAATGGTTCTTCTTTCAAGGGGACTGAGACAGATAATACAGGTATGCCTGACTTTTCGAAAGTCAGCTTTATGCCACTTTTCACTTTCGCAGAAGAAAGTCAAAAAGTGGAAAAAGCATTTAGCATTTGTGTTGAATCGAGCCATTAGAGAGAGAGAGAGAGTGAGCACAAGCACACCCTCTTACTCATATATCATTCATGCTTTTTCTATATTTAGATTTTATTTGAGGTTTTATGCATTATTTGATATGATTAGATTGGTTAATTTTGGAGTCTGGAAACATTCAAAACATTTTCCCATATAAATTGAAGCGTTGTGTCATAGAGCTTATGAAAGGTTTTTTTTTTTTTATAGGAACGCTTTCCTTTCAAATAGCGAGAGGTATTTGTAAATTGAATACATGCAGTGTTCATAGTTCAAATACAGATTCTTTATTACATTTTTTTCTCTCTTTCTCTTTAACCCAGTGACGGTGGTTTACGTTTTGGAGAGATGGAACGAGATTGCCAAATTGCTCACGGTGCTGCACAGTTTTTGCGAGAAAGGTTGTTTGAAGTTTCCGACCCCTACCGTGTGCATGTTTGCAATTTGTGTGGCCTGGTCTGCATTGCCAATTTGAGAAATCAAACTTTTGAATGTAGAGGCTGCAAGAATAAAACCCAGGTAAGTTTTAGTTGCCACAACCTACACAGATTAGTGGGGAGGGCACTTTCAGATTACTTTTATTTGTATGCATTTATAAAATCAATTGTTTACCTCTGCCATTGAAGTTGGAAGAAATATATATATTCACCCATTTGTTTGTTCTCACAATATCTCCAATAGTCCTCAATGAATTTCAATACTATGTTGGAAGGTGGGTTGTGTGCAAATGAAAAATTGATTGAATTGAATCTGACAGGTCCAGGAAATTTTTTTTTTTTTTTTTCCTTTCTTTTTTTTTCGAATCAGTAACATTTCTTCATGTATTAGGACAGTAATCTGAAATATGAAAATCACTCCTGATCGTCAGTTGTGTACATGATATCTCAATGAATTTCAATCTTGTGGAAGTGGGCTAAAGAAATTTGTTAAATTTTGGAGCAGATCTGGGAAATTTTTTTTTTCTTTCTCATTTTGAGAGACTCTTTACATATATCTAAATGATGGTTTGAAATAATAAATCAATAATTTGTTACAACACCTTTATCAGTGCTATATATGATCTGATTTTCATTCTGTTTTCATGACTTTGGCAGGGGTATACATTTTGGGGTTTGTTTGTTTGTTTTTTTTTTTTCTCAGTTATAAAATCAGTTGTTCATTATTCTCTGGTTTATCTCTTCCTGGTCTTTCTTGTGTTGAGCTTAATTCACAAGCTTTTTCTCCAAAATACTTGAAATCAATATTATTGGCATATATTTAAGATATGCTTTACATTTATACTATAAAATTCTTCCCTTAAAGAGCAAGCCAAAAATAACAGGTTGATGGTTACTTTTGGTCTTAATTGTTCAGAATAAGTCAACATCTCTTGAAACACAGTATATGTTCTGAAACCATGATTAAAAATATTTGTTAAATAATGTTTAAATCAAAGGAAAATTTGAATAAGCAGTCTAGAATGATTTTTATTTAAAAATAACAAATTGATATTTTCAATAATTTTTTTAATCTTTACTTTGAATGTTTTTGTATTGAATAATATTATTTTTTGTTTTATTTTTTTTTGTTTCAGATTTCCCAGATGAGAATGCCCTATGCGTGCAAACTTTTATTCCAGGAACTCATGTCTATGAGTATTGCTCCACGAATGATGGTCACATAAGGTTTTCAAAGGAATCCAACTCCACTGTCAAGATATTTTTATGTCAACTTGTTAAATATTCCTCATTAATTTTTTTAAAGAGAATAAATTTTGTATATAAGTATTTTCTGAGTTCTGCTTTTTTTCTTATTTATTTATTTTATCAAAATGCATACCCAAATTTTCTGTTATCATTCTATAGACAGAATATATTTTCTCTTAATTTCAATCAATTCATCTTATTTGCATGTGTGGAATGACAGTTGTGTGTGTATTTGGACATGACATCTAAAAAACAGTTTGATGCATCTTACAATTGAATGTATAGACACACTTAGATTTTATCTAGCTTTTTTCATGGATTGGTCTTTTGGTCAAGAATATAAATTAAATCAATTATCAATATTAGTTCTTTAAGTAATCATCGTATTTCCCGAAAAATGGCATTTTTACCCAAATAAGTCTCAAAGATTTATCCAGCATCCTATTTGCTGAGGGTTAGTTTTTTTTATAAGCACATTATTGCAAATTGAACGCTGTCTCAACTGAAGTTTGAACTTGTTTTGCCAATTTCATTTTCCATGTGAAACCTGCTCCTCCCAAATAGAGATGAGAAATAAATAATGAAGTAGTTGGATATCTGCTACCTCTTCATCTATGTGGAAAAACATTTGTCAGTCACATATTTGTTCAGAAATGTGAGTGTTCTCAATTGCTTGCCTGGAAGATTAATTGTCCAAGAAATGTTTCTTCATGAAAATTGATAAGTTTAGGATCACCATTGTAATGAAGGGTTGTTTGTTCAATGAGTGAATATTCATCTGACCATATAGAAATATTTCTATATTATTCTTAAAGTCCTTTGAATTACAAGCTTGTATATATATATGTTAATACTGTTTTGCTGCTGTCTTTCATCAATAATAGTAGAATATATCAAATAGAAATACAAGGAAGACAAATGTTTAAATAAAAGATATAAGCATTTGATTAAATACAGACGAGTACTCAGTATTAGAAACGTCATATTTGTTTCAAAACGAAAGAAATGCTACATATTTTAAGAAAACATTAAAAAGATGAAAGATTAATAATGCATGCTGAATGAAGGATTAGAATGTCCACTCATAGAAAATTAGCTTCAAAACAAAGGATTTAAAAGTAATTTGACCTCCGCACACTGACTATATGTGTGTGTGATGTTATTTGCTGCATTGTCCATTTTATTGATGATATCCGGAAGTAGTTGTAGACAAACAGCATTTTTGACGACTTCATGTGTAACTTTGAGAAAATGAATTTATATTTGTTTCAAATATAGTTTGTTTTATATTTTGAAACAATGGAAATAATATATAATCTCATTTTTAGTCTATGGTGACGAAGTGAAAACTTATTCATGCATTAAATATACCCACTACACCTATTCTTCTTAATTAGGTAAACAAAAAAGATGAACATCAAGACGAAAAAGAAGCACTAACAGGAGAAACGACACATGTATTTGTGCCAATATTTGGTCTGGACTTGAGAGACCATATTCAAGGGAAACAGTCAGCTCAGTCCTTAGGGTTTTCTCACCACCACCTTTCCTCCTCAGGAAATGCACCATTTGACCCTATTCGTTTCCACGTTGGTTTCCCTAGCAGACAGTAGGTTCCAGTGACAAAGAAGGAAGTGGAATAAACAGTTTAGTGGACCTAAAACTGGCTACTGTGGTCCTTGATACAAAACAAAACAAAATAAAAAATATACTTTTCTGCTTACCACACAAGTTCAAGTCAACACAGAATTCTCAAAAAAACACTTCTCTACCCATAATGCTAATTGTATATAATAAAATTTCTCTTGGCAACATTTCTCCAAAATTAGAACTTATGGTATGTAATATGATATACCTTGGCAACCAAAAGTCTGAGAAAGTCAAATCCTTTTATTTGCAATTATCTTTTAGTTCAGTGAGAAAACCAAGCCAGCATTAAGATATTCGGCAATCTGGACCACACACCATACTCTTTTCAATATGAACAATATAAGTCCATTCTGGGTAAATTGCTGACATACCTGACTTGGTGAAAGTGCTTGAGTTTTTTTGTCTCAGCAACAATGCATGCACATTTTAACCAACGTATGTAGATACCCACAGAATAACATTTGAATTCTGTAAACCCTTACTACATTCACATGCAAGCACATATTGGCTATTTTCAACTTTTATCAACTTATTCTCATACCATGAACATCCAGGACTTTTTACATTTAAGAAAAATCCATTATCCATCTAAATAGAGAATCCATAGTAAGAGCATTTTCTTCCTTCTCCATTGATGGGAACTTCAATTGTTCTACAGCTAATTGTATTAATCCAATATTGTGAACTTCTCATAAATATATCTAGTTAAGCTAAATTGCATCTGTACTTTTAACTGTTGCATGCAATGTGAATATTTTCCTTTTTGTGCCTTTTACTTTACTATGATATTTGTGCTGTCCAATTGAAGAGAAAGAGAGGAAGGATAAGTCTCCTTTACTTGCATATAAAGTCATACAATTTCTATATCTCCAAACCAATAGTAGGGGGCTGCAAGAATTGGTCCTGAAAGATCTTGTAATCAGCTGTGGCATCTGTCGTTGATGGGAATGACTATTTCAGATAGCTACTACTATTACAACTGGATTGTTACATTCTGTTCTCAACTAGATAATTCTACTTAGTATTGTATTAAATGTTAACATGGTAGGCTTAATTTTTAGGTAATACAAATGGAGTCAGATAGTAACAATCCTATTGAACTTAATCACACGTTATACTATCTTACTTTCTTCATCAAGTGGATCCCTTCAGAGTTTTTCCAGCTCTTCTTTTTCAAGCGTTTCTGAGATTCAGCTGTATTCTTGTGCAGCTCTGTTTGCACCTCCATTTACTAGGTTGCTGTACTTTACCATATCCTAGCATTACTGAATTCCAGTTCCATCTAGCAAGGGTTGGCAAACCACAGCCGGCCCGTGGGACAAATCCGGGCTGCGACTTTAATTCATTAAGCACACCAACTTCATGGAATATGTGATGCTGCATACAAAAATTCCATGTTCTCTACATCTATCTTTGGTTAGTAAACATTGAAATTCAGTATTCAAAAAGCAACCTATCTATTTGAAAATATTGACAACATTTTCACTTCCACAACCTTCTCACCTAACCATTGATTTAGATTGCTTATTGCCATAGGTAAAGGGAGTATAAAGTATCTCTTTTATCTCTTCTCTCACACATTCAACTCATGATATCATGTGTCCAGCCCTATAGAGAGCAACTAAGTCTAATCCCTTTGTGAATTACACAAAAATACTATAATTTCTGTTTGTGGTGGGATTTCTCTATAAGTTAACTGGAGAAAGATTTTCATTAAACAATTAATTCAGCTACATTCCCTTTAAAGCACTGGTTTTTCAAAGTTTTCAATTCAAAGTTATTTTTCTGCTAGAGTGATTGCCAACTTATTATTCAACTTATAACTCAAGGGGGAGATGGGTTTATGCCTTCCTAATGCGCATTATCCAGAAGGAACGCAAACACTAACAGCCATGACCGTAACTGTTACACCACTCCAACCTCCACTCACCCTTTTACTCAACCTATTTTGGATATTTGCTCAACCACCCATTAAACATCATAAAGATACCCAAGTTTAGTTTAGTCTATCACAATTCCACTGATGAGGGGCGCTCTGTGAAGACCGAATTCATTTCACAAGAATTGATCTGTTACTGTTGGACTAGCCTGCACCAAGGCGAGGCTAACTAAGGGAAGTAACTACTATATTGAGATTCTCATATGAGTTGTCTGCCTTGAATTTTTTTTAAACACATGCCAAGATGGCTGAAAGTTCGTCGGATGAAGGGAGTTTTGGTCAAAGCTGGGTTCGTTACGATCAAAGACAAGAATGGAATGATATCGAGCCAATACCACAGGACGATGGACCTTACCCTGTTGTAAGGATCGCCTATACCGAACACTGTATGTTGATATCCTATTATTCTCGAATTATACCGTTATTGTTGTTAACCTTCTTCATCTCAACATGCTGCAGTCCTTGGGTTTTGACTCAGAATTTGGTGGTACCCGGTCTTGCATTAAGTTAAAATCGCTTAAATCAAATACCTTTTATATCTTTTTCATTCTTAAATGATATTTTTTGCATTCTATCTTTATAAATTAATGTAATTTGGGGGTTTTCTTTTGAATTTACATTTTGAAAGAATTTTTTTTTTCAAATTAATCCGATTACCAAAATGTAGTAAAAATTTTCTTCTGTAGTCAATTCATGTGCTTTAAAACATTTAGACCTTTGTTTCATACAGAATTTTGTCAGTTTTTAGAAACATTATTTACCTATTTTTCAAAAAATTTTTGGGCTGAGTTCTATTTACAATAGCTATATAATCATAAACTAGGCCCTTACTTTCCGTTCGTCGTACAAAACTGGATTTGAAGTGACCGGTTACTTTTTTATTAAATGGAGTCTTCCCCTCGTGAATGTTGTTACTATTGTAAGCCTCTTTGATTTAGTTAAAATGTTTCACAAAGAAAGACGATTAATTATGGCAAAAAGCCAATTGAGGGCTTGGTCCTCAAGTCTGTTCACAATTATGTAGATATCTTTTTAAATGCTCAAATTTATGTATTAAATTTTAACAAGTAAACAAAACACTGTATTGTTGTATTCTTAGAGTGGGGACCTAAATTGGTTCGTTTTGTCAGTTGGGGGGTCACTGTCTTAGTTTCGTGGTCCAGATCAGAATGCGTTTTCTTAGTACAAGATTGAAGTGTAGTATTTGTTCTCTCGTTAACGAAACAACATTTTCAATTTTAAGCGTTATGATTGTATTTAGTTTTCTTAAATTTTACAGAACAAACAATAATGATGATACGAACCAATAAATTAATCCAAGAATACAAAAATGAACTGAGTTATTGATTTAAAATGGGTTAAGATTCACTGCAGTTAACGAAGTCGAAAGAGAAAAAAAACAGGAAAACCGAAACCTTTTTTTTCGCCTGTGTTTTCGTGTTATTAATCCATTGAAGACTCTAACGATCTTCAGGAAAATAGTATTGTTTCTATAAAAAAAAATATATATATATTTAGGTTTTTATGTGGTATTCGGTTTCTTTCGAAGCATTTGATTACTTCCCCTCTGGGGCTTGTAATGACGATTTCTTTTCTTTTTTTTTGTGCTTTCATCGAGATTAATGGATGAGGTTAGGTGGACCCTCAGGCAACCTCTCGTAACCCCTCCCCTGGGAAAAAAATCGATAAAAGTAGAAATAAATCCTCATTAGAACATCAAAGGAGCTTAGATAACATCATTGACAGGTCGACGGAAATAACAACATACTTTCAAGCCTCGCGTCCTCACAACGGACGGAAAAAATGGTCCTGTTTACCATTTACATATTGTAAATAAGAAACACCTTGTAAAATCTACAGAATTTTTTAATAAATTCTCAGAAGATTGAAAGCACAAAATAATTGTTTTTTTCTTTCATTGGTTGACACGACGAATGTGAATCTTTACCTCAAATTGATTTCAAGATGATTGAGTTGTGAAATCAAATGACTCGACTTTTTCATAATAGTGTATTAGTGTAATACGAGGGAGGGAGAAAATTTTATAATTTATAACGTGAATGTTATGTCACATGGTTCAGTGACTGGCGGCAATAAATAAAATTCATAATTTTCGTTTTTGTCTGTTTTTTGGGGGGGATAATCAATAGTAAAATACAACTATGATAACGTTTAGAATTCAAGAAGGAAAGTTAATGCGTTGTTTCGTTGTTGACGCGAGAAGAACTGATACTACACTTGAATCTTGAACTGAAAGCCGCATTCCGATCTGGACCACAAAACTATTTTAGGCCGTGTTGTTTTTTTGTTTTTGTTTTTTTAATTCGAATAAATTCAGTTTTCCCTTCTTTTTTTTATTCTAAATTAATGTAAAATGAATCAAATGTCGAGGCAGTGACTTCTTCCTTTTTATTTAACAAAGCGTTTTTTTTGTTGTTTGTTTTTAATTTCTGTGAGATGAATCTGAGGAATTATTACACTGAATTAACTAAACAGTTCCCTCCTCACCTTTCGTTGTTGAAGTCACAACGTTTCGGCCCTCTTACGGTGACTGTCATAGTCGATAACCTTCAGGGAATTTCGAACTGAACCCTCTTTTTCAATCCCAAAATAAATAAATGGGAATATCTCTTTAAGAAATAAGATGAAATGCTCGTTTTTCCCTTGTCAAATATATAATCTACTTTTATCGAATTTTTACTTGTCAAAAAAAAAAAAAGAAAGAAAATAGATAAATGAATGGAAATGATCAGATAGTGTTTAATCTAGCTTACTTTAAAAAAAAAAGATATATGTGACTTTTAGACATCATGCAGTTTGTTAGAGGTGGATTGTTGGTGGACCTCGACATTCTTACCTATATTATTGATCACTTATCCAGATAACCGCTTATAAAAACAGAATTACCCTTTGAACACGTAAGCCAGATATTTCAGCTCACTGTAAGCCAATTTGACAGACGACAAAACTCCATACACCCCTCCAAGAAATACATTTGACCTACGCTAGTGAACCAACTGTATTGATGAAATGAATTGAACAAAAACATTTCAGTAGTCATAGACCAAGATTTTTTTATATACACTATTGAGCATACTCATTTTTTACAGTTGTACTACCTATTGTGCTACCCATTTCCTTGAGACCACTGATGAGACTGGAACTTTAGTCATGTAGTTAAATCAGGAAAGTATAGAAAGTAAAGTACTACTGGAACAACAACGGTCTTTGTATGTTGCAGCTGTAACCTAAGAAAGCTATCAACAAATATCTCCATACACAGCACTGCAATTGTTAATTTGAGCTCTTTTCCCTTAGGAGCAAAGATACAAGAGTATGAAAAGGTTAAGTCATTGATGTAAATATTTTGTTTTTTAAACACTGAAATTTGGTATACTTTGTAATGTATTAGTTATTTTGGGGATATTATTCAAGGAAAAATAAACATTAAAGAATTCCTTGATTTATCTGTTCAAATCTCACTTGGCTTTCATATGATAGACAATGATAGCTGTCTTTCATCTATTGCCAATCCTGAATATTCCCCACAGTTGTCATAGCTCAATTATAATGCAGTTGGCTATCTTTGAACGCAACACCCATGTTATAATAGGGGAGGCCTGTATTTATTTTCTCACTCCCTGGCAGATACATGATGATCCCATGTTGAAAATTGCACAAGAAGTAAGTGCCCATTTAAAGACACAATGATGATATTAATGAAAGAAACTGGAAGGAGTACTTGGCAGATTATTCTGAAAAGTGGAAGGGATACTGAGAATAGAGTACTAGGTCCCAATGAAAGTACTTTGAAGGGAGACTAACATGCCATTGCCCTAGATGGGCTATTTTTTTTTTTTTTCAGTAATATTAAATTGACCTCTGCAACAATGATAATGATTAGTTTCTGAATCTGGAGAATGTATAAACCAAAATATATCAATAAAACCAATTAGGATAACAATATTAGTCTGAAGAACCTGTGGATGAGTGATGATCCAATGTTTAACAATTCTGGCTAATCTAATAAGATATTTTCTCAGCTTAGCCTAGAATAAGGCCACAGTAATAGGGGCTTCCAGTGAGAATCAAACTTACTACAGTAGCTTGATGGCCATTATATCACAGCAGACACTCAAAAAAGATCTGTTTAGTCATTAAACTTGGATGAAATAAAAATTAAGATAGAAGAGAATAAAAGCAAGACTGGCAAATGTTGAAAAAAAGACAAAATCATCAAAAAAAACAAAAACAGGAATGTTAAGAAAGTCAAACAGAAAATATTGTAGGTATGTGGGTATTTTCACAGCTCCCCACCCTTCCCCAAAAAGTTACTCTGATAAATGAAAACCTGCTGCATTCAACTCCTTGGGAGAGTAAACCTCTCAATAATCTGAATAGATGGTGGATACTTCAGCGACATACTCCTTAATAGCATTCGAAAGCCTTTCTCCAGTTGGTTCATGTACAAGAATCTGAAAGCAGTCGTCAGTATGCAAAAGGCAGAATGGATGTATTAAATAGCAAAAAACAAATATGAGTGGCTACAGATAAACGAAGAAATACATGCAGTTCTATAATGTTCGGTGGCTTGGTGATCCAATCATCTTATCCTTCAAATGGAGGGTTGTTTATGACCTATAAAAACAGTTCAGTTGTGCCATGAACTCATTTTCTGATCTGAACATATCTGTAGCCACCTTCCAGAAAATTCTAGAAGAGCCTTCAACTACTTGCAAAGAAATCAACTCAACAGTTTTAAAGATTTTTTTGTTCTCTTTCAGTTCAACATGTCTATGATTACTTTCGTGCTATTGTGGCAAGAAATGAACGCAGTGAAAGAGCTTTAAACTTGACCAAAGATGCAATTGACTTGAACGCTGCTAACTACACAGTCTGGTAAGTTGAACGGTTGAATATAGAGTCCTCTTTTTTTTTCTTCTCTTTTTTTTCACATTTTCAGAGACAATTACTTTCTTTATTAGCGAAGAAGTTATATCCTTCAGATTTTTTTTTTTTTTTCATACAGTTAAATAAACTCGGCTAAATAATTGCTTTCAGCACAAAATTTTCATCTCGTTCTTTCTCGGTCTTTTTTGTCTCTTTCAACGCCACGGTATGTATTCAAGAAATAGACAGAATGAATTATAAATTGCGTTCTATGTAATGTAACAAGTGAATGTCAGCATTTTGTACCTGACGCACTCATCAGTAACCAGCATATGTTTTCTTGTAGTTATGAAAACAAAAAGCCTATATATATATATATATATATATATATATATATATATTTTTCAACTCAAAATTCCCAGCTTGCTTGTTCACTGTCTATATCTGCTCTACTCATTTCTTTCAACATGACAATTATGTAATTAAAAAATGGATATATGATCCTTCAGAATGATTATAAATTGCGTAATATTATATTTAAACCCTTACTTGAAATTAACAATTGAAGAAAATGGGGATTCTGCAGGAATCAAACCTGCGACTGACTGGTAGCCGCTTTAATTGTTCATTCTATTTACGTTGTTTAGGCCAAATGATACATTCACCGTGTAATAATGGGAGATCATTTCAAATAAGAGTTTGAATATAATATAACCGTGAATAAGCAAGATGGGAATTTGGAGTTGAAACAGTTATTTGGGCCTTTGCTCTACCGGCAACAGTTTGGTTCATATAAGTGTGTGTATGTGTGTGTGTATATATATATATATATATATATATATAAACGACAAAAGCTATGTCTGTCACATTTATGCTGACTTAGAAGGCCTTTAAATTTAATATCTATTACCCAAACAAGTGGGATGCATAGATGATATAATGAGGGAGTGAGGAAACTAACCAGAATTGATTATTTTTTTTATTAGAATTACTTATACATGATTCTGTAACATAATTGTTTCAATTTATCGCAATTTTCTTTAATGCAGTTTTATTTACTATATGTTTGGGATTTTTTGGCAATTTTGTTGCATTCAGTATCCAAAACGATATGAGTAAAAATGTGTCTACCTTATAGGCAGAACATAATCCTACCAGAATATACTGACTGCTTTGATTTTTTTTTTACTCTGGTGCAGTTTATGTCATTAGACATGAACTATAGTTTAAGATTTGCCATTTGGTTCTTTTTTTAATTTTTGATTTTAGTTTGTAATTCATGTATTTTGTTAATTATTATGTATTTATTTTATCTTTTAGTCAAAAACTTATTAACGGGCTTATATAATGGATCTATTTTTGCCCAATTTTGTTTATGCCATCTCCATGGACGCATCACCAGCATAAAATCTGGGCAGCTTGTGTATGGTATATAGGGGATAACTTGAGTCAATAGCCCACAAACTGAACTTGAATTTGAGTACCTTAAAACTGGTAAAATTTAGAAATTAATTCACTCTGGAAAGGGTTAAAAAATGTTTTTAAAGAAATATCTCCGGATTATTCTTCAAGTTACCAAATAAACAACTAAATTTAAAGACTTATTTTTAAATTGCTGTTGAGAGTTTTAGAGGTTTTATTTATATCTGAGTGTGTGTTAAGCAAAGAATGATTGACCTCAACTGCTTTTTCTATTTTTGTCTTCACTTTATGAACTGATGTTACTAAGCATTTCCTGTCTCTGAATGAGGTTTTTCTCTCCTAATGACTATGATTGGCCAGTAAGCTTGTTACCTACCACGCACTTGGCATTTCAGTTAACTTCATTAGAACAGTCTTGGCTCAATTTATAAGAAGAGGAAAAGAAAAAAAAAAAGTGTGAAGAGGGGGAACTGGTCTGTGAAAATGACGACAGGCAAAATTCTCAAAATTTACTTTATTACGGGTTAGAAATCGGTCATTCTTTCGAAAATCGCAAAGGAAATCATTGGTTAGGAATTAAAGCAACTGTTACTAACAGAATAGGGCTACATATATATATATATATATATATATATATATATATAAATAATGTAAATGCTCTGCTAATTATTTTACTGAAATGAATTGAAAATCAAGAAAAAATGGACTGTCAGTGGTCAGGAAACAATGCAAGTGTTACTGATAGAATAGGGCTCTTATATGTATAATGTAAATGTATTGCTTATGATTTTACTATAGAAATTACTTGGCTTATAATTTACTTCTGTCAACAAAGTTGAAGAGGTATGAGTTCATGTCTGTCCACTTGATATTTCTAAAAGTTCTCAAAGAATTTCAGTGATATTTTGTGGAATGGTGGGCCGTAAGGCTATGGAAGGAATGCAGGAGTAGATCCATGCACAATTACTTCCTTTGTCAATGCGTTAGTAGAGGTATGCACTGTCTGAGGGCTTTTTAGTTTTACTATAGAACTGCATTGAAGATTGGGAAGAAATGAGTTGGCAGTGATCAGGAATGAATGCAAGCATAATGCTATTATATGCATAACTAGCAAGGGTACCCGGCCTTGCGAGAATTTCTAAATATCTGAAATTTATACAGTCACGAGTTCATTCTGCTTCATTTGGTCTGGTAATATTGATTTTATCAGAATTGATGCTTCAAAGCAATTGAGAAAATAGTTTTATTTCATCTTTGTAAATGATTTGCAAGAACATGAACATAAATGAGCAAATATAGGAACTAAAATGAAATTCTATTCTAACAATTTTCTCTGAAAAAATCCTTTCTTGCAAATACTATTCTAATCATCATGGAAAAGATTTACATAATTACTGTCTATGAATTCTTTTAATTAAGAATGTTCTTTCAGTGTCAATTGAATGAATTATTCCTGTCCATGCCTTTCCCAAGGGGATTAGTGTGAAGTGAAAGCAGATTATATCATTTAGAGTTGAAACTTGGCCCACTAATTCTATTTTCAGTGTTACTAACTGCTTTGCCTACAGCACATCCAAAGACAATTTTTTAGAAATAAGTGTTTCAATAGTCAACCAAAATTAGGGCACTTCCACTTCAAGCAGTGTTTTGTAAAAAGATGTTCTTCTTGGCAGTTTAGCCTGAAAAAGTAGTTTTTACCCTAAATTTACCTATGATGAACAAGGAGATCAATGCCATCTATCCTATGTTCATCATGGAGTTGAATTACCAGTCTAAACCAATTTTACCCCCCCCCTTCAGACTCGTACAAGCAAACAAACAATTGTTGGCTTTAAAGTAATAGATCTAAATACATTACTAATGGTTTTACTATAGAAATGCATCAAAATTCAGGAAGAAAGGGATTGTCAGTGGTCATGAATTAATGCATGCATTACTGATAGAATACGGTTATTATATGGATAATGTGAATGCATAGAAATCATGATTTAAAGGAATTGTCAAGTAAATGAGTAACAAGAGTCAGTCATCTACTATCAAAGATCTGACCAAGATATTTCTATATTCTTATGCCATGAAATGCATGTCCCTCTGCTTTTGTTAATTATGATATGTGGATTATTCAGTAAAATGTTCCTTGTTTCTTGCAGGCATTATCGTCGACTGCTGTTACAAGACCTGAACTGTGATTTACAACTTGAACTCGCTTATGTAACAGAAGTCATTCAGGAACACCCCAAAAACTATCAAGTGTGGTACGTATTCAAATCCAAACATTTCTCCCATCCAAGAGTCAAAGATGTGTAACATAGTATTCAGTGTAGCACTGCTCTGTATCCTCAAGATTAGCTTCAATCGAATGATGGCACCTTTAGTTCTAGTATTACTGTGAATAATTCAAGGACTTTTTTGTATCTGTATGAAGATAGATTGAAATACCAATCAACCCAGGTGTTCAGGAATGAGAAGAAGTACTGGAGAAGTGTTATCTCAAGTGCTTGAATCTGATGATGATGAAAAGATTCATGATTAAGATTATCTTGAGAGTGTGCAACTTTGAACTTGTCATCTGTTGCTCTTCATTGCCAATAGTTTTGAAATTACACATAAATAGAATAAACATTTAAAGGGAATGGGGCTGCTGTAAGAATCAAACTTGCAATCAATAGGGTAGCCGCTTCAATGTAGCATTGCTCTCACCATTGAGTTAAATAGATTTTAAGAAACATTTTTTTCATAACTGACAAATATCCAAACAGGTATAATAAATATCTTTAAATATTTGAGAAAAAATGCATGCAAATAATTTTTTGAAATAAAATTTTTCGCCAGAAAATATTAGTACAAAAATTATGAAATGAAAAGTGTTAAGGTATCTTAAGACTGTATTGGGTGCTACATATATTCATCTGTTTAGTATTTTGGAAAAATTGGAGTCAAGTCAAGGTGAAATTAGAATGAGTTGCCTTCTTTACATACGGCTTATTAAAATACATGAAAATGTAAAATTAAAGAAAAACATGTTCTCTATACCAGATTTCAGTTTCCCCGATGCAAAATTGTGACCTCAAAGTGGAACAGACAGACATCATATATATATATATATATATATATATATATATATATATATATATATATATATATATATATATATAATTTTTTTTATTTTTGTAGGCATCATCGACAGGTGATTGTTGAATGGTTGAATGATCCTGCAAAAGAATTGGACTTCACTTCCAGTATTCTGCGTATAGATGCCAAGAATTACCATGCATGGCAGCACAGGTAAATAAATCTTCTTTTTCTTTTTTCCCCTTGTATACTCCTTGTGGAATATAGGGCCACAACTACACCATGCTGGGTTATATTGCTTCAGTTCCAGTTGTAAGTAGTTTTTTCATGGGTTGGAACCACATGCCCAACCCTTCTCCTTTAGGTGTCCTTGTGACTGGCTGGATGGCCTTTCCTATTTACTCATAGCTAGTGGAAGAAGTAGATTCGTGCCTTTCTAAAAGGCATTAGTGTAAAGTGAACGAAAGCATCCTCAGCCAAAATTCAAACTCGGTTCACCTATTCCATTTTCTGTGCCAGTCACTGTTACACCACTCGCACCTCCATGGTAAAAAAAATTACCTATTGTCAGGTGTGAAGAACTGAAGAACTCAGCTGTGAGGGGACTTTGGTCAGTATGCGTTGATGTCTCAACAATGTCATAATAGTTCTGGTTGTATTCTCACTTTCTTTGTGTATTTAGGGGTAGGGATGAATTCCCACACCGTGTGCACACACAGATTTTATGTGTCAATTTTTTTATTTTATTTATTTATTTTTTTTTACATTTTTAGTTGTGATTGGATCTTTGTAACTGTTATTTTTTTTTCTTTTTCTTTTGCAGACAGTGGGTCTTGAAAACATATTCGCTGTGGGACAATGAATTAAATTATGTTGATAAACTTTTGAACTTGGATCTACGCAATAACTCAGCCTGGAATCACAGGTACTTTGTCATCTGTAACACAAGTAAATACACAGATGAAATTATGGAAAAAGAAATTAAGTAAGTCCAAACCTTCCACAATTTTTTTCTTTGTAATCAATTTTTATTCTTTGATTTTTATTTCATTTGTTCTGCATGTTTCACTCCTTTCAAAGTTCTGTGTTGGGACTTATTCATTGCTTTTGAATAAGAGTCGTTACTCAACATCAGAATCATTAATAGCAGGTAACATTTTACATGTGACTGTAGAATGTGTTTTGGAAAAATATTGTGTAAATTCTCATCAGAGATGTGTAATGATTTCAGGCACAAAAACGGAATCATTAGGCCATGTCTGAGGTCCAGCTTAGGTTGTTTACATTCTCTTTGCACTAATACCCTTTGGAAAGGCATGAATCCGCCTTTTCCCCTAGCTATGGGTAAATAGCAGGGCAGTTAGAACCCTTTTGCCATGTAAGGCAGTCTAAGATAAAGTTGCTTTGATAGAAAAAACACACAGCTTGGCAGTTGCCATAGTTGGTCCCTTGCCCAGGTAAAGGAGAAGGATAGGGCAAGGAATTAGCAACTGGACCTCATTAGAAAAAATTGTTTGTTACTGACACTGCTGCCATTGGTTGTTGTTCTACAAGTAATCTTCAGGGATAAACATGTTAATATTTTCCCATTATTTGTTTGTATATTTGAAATTTTTGTGCCCGCAATTCTCCTATATTCTTACAGAAAAAGAGCTGCGTAAGCAAAATTTTTTGAAGAAAATCAATTGTGAACTGAACTGATGTTTATGTGTTCTTCTTTATAACTTCAACTCTTGAATTCATAAAAAAATTTGATCATCATTATCAAGAGAAATAACTTTCTTTTTTTTTCTGCTGGCAGTTACACTTGGGACTACATTGAAGAAACTCCTCACAATGAAAGTGCTTGGAATTACCTCAAAGGGTAAGCAGCTGGTTTTGTTGTTCTTTTTGAATTTATATGTGGGCAGAAAATCTGACAAAAGAATATCTTAATCAAAATGTTGTGATAAAAGCAACAAAGATGAGAATATTAGTCCAAATAATATCATCCAAGTCTTCTTTTTTTAATATTTTTTTTAATTGTAGAATCATGATGCTCAATGGTCTCCGAGAATATCCCCAAGTCTTGGAGAAATGTTTGAATCTCTACGACAACAACTGCCGCTCTCCATATCTACTTGCTTGCCTGATAGACATCTATGAAGACCAACTAGAAACCAGTCCTCCAAACCAGAAACAGATCCTCAACAAAGCATTGGAGGTAAGCTTCTTTCTTCTTCTTTTTTTTTTTTTTTTTTTTTTTTTCCAAACCCAGGTATAGGACAGGGTTGGGTGTGGGCATATCCTTGGGCAATTCACCTTTGAAATATGTATTCAACATTGAAATATTCATTAATTCTGCTTATAAAATGTATGAAACTTGATGAAAAAAAACAATTTGCAAGCTTACCAGTACAGAGAAACCTTTACCAGGCACAGGTAATCTAAGGTAGATGAGCCAATGGACTAGTAGTAATTTGGATGTTTTGTATCCAAATTACTAGTAATTTCCCTTTCCCCAAACAACCTTGACCATCTATTTTGGTTGTGTTCAGTTGTTCTATGATGAAACATGTTTTGTTCAGTATGAAACCCCAAGCAACAGACAATCTGAACTTGGAAATGCTGGGACCCTAATTTTATGTTTTTTATTTATTCAAAAATTTTGCAAATCGAAATAGGGATGCATCCTCAAGGCCACAACATCCTCATACAGACACAAAATACACACACTTAAAATATTGATACGAATTTGTCAAATAAATCCAAGGGAGATAAATTGTTGAGTAATTAACCTTTTCATTGGTCTCTCCAGGATTAGAAGATTTGATAATAATATCGATACCTCAGTTTACATTACCTCTGTGAATGAAACTTCGTAATAACAAAGTGTAATATTGCAGCTACTTAAGGACAAAAAACAAAACTGCATTCTTGTTGCATGCCTGTCTCTGGAATTTGAACTACCTCATTGCTTCATTGATGCACAAGAAAGAAAATAATCGGTCAGGCAGTTACACTTGGTTTACTTTTGTATTCAGGAGTGTTTGCCTATTGTTTCATATCAAATCACAAATGTACCGTCCAACCAGCTGGTCTATAGATTCTTCTCTTTTTGCTAAGGTTACAAATTTAGATGTTGTTTTTGTTTCTTTTTTTTTTTTTTTTTTCTGTTTTTCCAAACAATATTTGGATTTTTCAAGTTTTTTTTTTCAATTTGAGAGTGACTTCTAGAATCGAAAAATGACATCTAAATTAGAAACTCTACTCTTTGTATGTGTGTGTGTGTGTGTGTGCCTTTAGGCGTTCGTGGTCACATTTTTTGGCCTACAACCATGAGAATTTGAGAGTATATCACTTTTTCTTGTCTTTTTTCTTTTCAAATGCTTCTTTTTGGTGTTTTTTCTTCCTCTGATAATTTTTAGTTAATTTATTCTGGTACACGCACAAGCTATGGTGATTCATTTATGCAAGGTATGGATATTGTTGCATATACTAAAGAAAATGTGTATATTTTTTCATTGAATTCAAACTGTATTTCAAATGATCTATAATTCTTTTATTAGTTAAAAGGACTTATCTGCATAAAAACTATGTTTTGTTTTTTTTTTTTGTTTTTTTACCTTCCTTTCATAACAAATTTTCTGATAGTGGAATGAAAGAAGTGAAACCATAATTTGGTTAATCAAAGTATCGGTATATTCTGTTGTACTACTTGTTTATGTTATTTTTATTACATAATTTCATTACATCTTTTTTTAAATTCTGCTTCTTTGCTTTTGCAGTTGTGCGAATTTCTAGCTGAAAAACATGACTTGATTCGTCAGGAGTATTGGCGCTATGTTTCTCATTCACTATCAACTGAATATGGAAGTTCTGAAGAGAAGATGAAAGCTGATGATAGTGGTGCAGATATGACAGAGGTTGCTTGATTGTTTGAACTTTGCCAATTCCCTTTTGATATAATAACAAGAATCAAAATCCTTTTCTGTTGTCTATAACTTGCCCAAGTCATTATTATTCAAAGAGTTTTTCAGACAATTAATCTCCTTGTTTCCATAACGTTTTGGCTGATCTGTTCTGCAACCTTCAACGTGTATGCTATCTGTATGTAAAAAGTAAAAAACAGTAGCAAAAATAAAGTTTTCTTTTTTACTTGGCACCACCAGAAGAACAGTCCCTCTCTTAACATGTGGATTATACACCTGAAGAAGGCTATAGAATAGATTGTCCAAAAAGTAGTGAGAACGACCAACATGAAAAAAAGGTGTTTAATTGTCCAAAAAACTCTTTGAATGAAAAAAAAAAAGAACTTCTCTCTCTCTCTCTCTCTCTCTCTCATCCTCTTTCATGTCTGCACACTTAACTGCCTCTTTTTGGGAAAAAAAAAGTCCTTTTCTGTTTTTCCAACCCCTGTAGAATGGGGGGGGGGGTCTATGGTCAACCTGACATTCCAGTGTTACAGTCGACACCAAAGATGAATAAATTAATCCTCTGTCTTTATTTTATTTTCATTAGATGAAGTATTGTAAATGATTATTAATTTTCGACTATTATTCTTGCTCATGTTAATCTTTTAATTGTTCTTTCATCAAAACTCTACTCGAGCTGACCATTTACGGCGGTGAGTAAACATCGCAGATCGAAGAGGGGGAAAAAGATAATTGCTCTACTAATACTACCAGTACAGAAAACTAAAAACAAGCATTGTACTAGAGTTCTAGACGCAGAGTCAGTTCAAAATTAGTTTTGATCTTATGCCAAACCATCAAAGTTCTAGTTGCTCAGATGGCAGAGCAGTTTGTGCATTCAATGAGGCTTCCCTGTGGCAAAAAGGATGCGAGTTGGTTTCACTTAGAGCTTAGTCTTTATTTCCAATCTGCACTGCCATAAATTCAACTGAGTCTAGTTATGATGAAAAACCACTAAAAAAATTGAGACGAAGAAAAATGGTTGTCAGTAATCCTCTGTCTGTTCGTCCCCCATTCCCACTATTACTTCTGCTCAGCTAACTCATTTTTCTGAATTGGTCTGGTGGAAGCTCAGTAGATATATTTTTTAAGCTCTGCATCAGTATTCGGTTGTTATAGCAACAGCAGAGGCTTACCACCTCTCAAACAGAGTGCCACTGTGACAATGGAAAATTCCATCCCAGGTAATCTCTGGTTTAGAAAAAAAATTTTCAAAGACACTTGCTTCCACTCTTAAACATATATTTCAAGGAAAATTGATCTATTGGATATTTTCCATTGAGATAAGAGAAAAAAAATATTTGAAAAGAAAAAAAATAGTAGAACAATAAATATTATGAACTATCATTTTGTTTCTTTCTTTCTAATGATTTTTGGTTGTTATGTAAACTTATTAAACTTACTGTATTTGATGACATCAAAATGAATGTTAAGAAAAAAATGCTTCTCCCAGAATTCATTTCATCTATCACACTTTTTTTTCCAACTCTAGTTCTAGCCACTGTGGGTCAGGACAACAAGGGTTACTTTCATCTTCTGAGCTATTTTTTCCCCCTGAAGAAAGGGCATCTTAGATGCAATCGACTATAATTCCTTTGTCTGGTTCAAGGTCCCGAGATGGGAAGGACCTGTCAGCCTAGGCTCAAAATAGTGTCCAAGTCCTCCCTGGCATATAAATATATACATATATCATATAAAAACACATGGCGTTTTCATGTGGATAAAAAACATTTTCATAACAAATTTGATAGCTTATAAAATAGTTTATTTCCATAATAAAAATAAAATTAGTCAATTGATGTTCAATAAAATAAATACGAGTTTCAAAAGGGATGCGTAATTTCGTAACTTGCCCATGTCATATTACTCTGGGGAACCCAAGTGAAATGATGTTTTCGTGCAGTTTCAATTAATTCTTTATTGTTAGTGGCTAAAAATCCAAATGGAATGTCTCCGTTATCTATGATCTTGTGGACTATATCGGCAAATACGACGTGACAAAAACCTTTCCGTCTGTGTTTTGGTTGTACGTATATCATAGAGATGGACCCGTTGAATTTTCGACATGTGTAAGCAACGACTTCTCCTGTGGCATTGTCTCGAAGACAAGAGTTTTCAAAGTTCTCGATTATCGTTTCAAAATAATCATAAATTCCTTTGTGTTCAGAAAGAGAAGATTTCCAATGTTTGAAGACCATAGGGATGTCGGATTTCTTGAGAGTGTCCAGGCTGAAACCTTCAGGAATAAGGCTGGAATTTGAAAGGAAAAAAGAAGAGACTTATTGTCCATGATTTTAAGAAGAGTCATTAACATTCAAAGAGTTTTTTAGACAATTGAACTTGTTATTTTCGTTGATCCCTCTGCATTTCGACAGAAATGTTGGGGGAACAACAAAAATATTGAAAAGAAAGAGCAAACCAAGATGAATATTATTCCAATTGAACTGGTAATCCAATACTTGACAAATACATTCAAGGAAAATATCAAACTATTTTGAATATCTCTAGAACCAGTTGCATTGCATTGCATTGATGTAAAATTGACAACCAATCATAGGAGGTCTCTCTGTGCATACATGAACAGACACTTGCCCATATGATTACTCATTTGTGAGATGTCATTAAGTGAGCTTGTGTACTGAGTGACCATGCCTTTCCATTCTACATGTCTGATGCCAGGTTTCTTGAATCTGTTTGTCATCCTAGAGTCTAGATTTGACATTTAGGGATTTTAGACCAAGCAAGATTGAGGAGAATGCAACAAGGCAGCTGTTGGCGATCCTGAAAGGGGACTTTGCAGACTGTTTTGAAAGGTGAGAGGGAACCAGGGATGAGTATGTGAAGTCCTAAGGGGAGTCTGTTAAAGGAGACAATATTAGATGGCTGGATACTTTTTGGGCAGACCTTGCACAAACTGACAAGGTAAATTTTAAAAAATATTAAATGTCATATTTCTCATTCATCAGGTGTTGACATCCAACACATATACAGTGGATTCTTCTCAATCAGACTGACAGCTATTATAACCAGTTATACAATAGGACCAATTTTGTAAGAACTGATTCAAACGTGTGTGGTTTGCTTTGTTTATTATGAATAAGCAGCAATGCTACTGCATTAGCATTTTTTGGAATGAAATATGATGGTTGTCTTGAGAACTTGAAGATATATTCTTTCAAATATTTTCAACTTGTGACTCGAGTCGAATGTGAAATTTTAGTAAGAAGGTCACTGTGCAAGGGATGTAATCTGTTGTGCTTTTCATATGAGTTGTTCCCCTTGAATTCAAAGAAAGTGTCGGGTATACAAGAAAAATCAATCGGTTACTGGGTTCAAATTCGTTGGTTCCTGGAATCCACTGCATTCACAAAGAAAGATTTGCAAAAAGTACTTTTCTTTTAGAATGTTTTTTCATAACTGATGTACAAAACGGAGATTGATATTAAAAAAAGATTATCATTCACAACCTTTGAATGGAAAAATAAAGATTAAAAAAAGAAAAAATGAAATTTTACAGTTGTAATTGGAAAATTCAAGTGAAAAAAGCCCTCTTGAGTACATCCCCCCACAAATTAGATGGTTGGTTCACTGGAGCAATAGTTACCAAGTGAGTCTAATAGACCATTACTATTTTAGTAAGGTCAATACTCACTGGGTACCTACAATTGTTGCCTTTTGTGAAACGGAACATAGTGAATACCAATAGGCACCTTACTGGTGTAATAGTAAGCAAATTACTCTCTTGCAGATCATTACTGTGTAGTGAGTTCTTGGACAATGAAGTGGCAACTTCTGGTTGTCTCTTTGCAGAGCTGTTTTATCAAGTATGTTTCAGTAAACAATAGAAAATAAAAATATAAATCAGAAGAGTGTATCAGTGAAGAATCTGATCTCTTCATTTCTTTTATGGTCAAATGAATCATCTTACACTACGGACCAATTTCAATCTGGTGTCAATGAATTATAAAGTGAACATTGTAATATTTACAGCAAGCCAGGGGTGGTTTCAAAACTTCAAATCTAGAGCAAGAATGAAAAAAATGTTAAAATGACTAAAGCAGCAAGTGCCGACGAAGATGAAGCATTCAGATTTGCTGTGGAATTTCAGATAATGATTGGAAAGGATGATTATGATAATTGCCAAATGTAAATGAAACTGTCCA
This sequence comes from Thysanoteuthis rhombus, assembly GCA_963457665.1. Taxonomy (NCBI): domain Eukaryota; kingdom Metazoa; phylum Mollusca; class Cephalopoda; order Oegopsida; family Thysanoteuthidae; genus Thysanoteuthis; species Thysanoteuthis major. The sequence goes on along the minus strand of OY735203.1, from coordinate 58,384,416 downwards.
GACATTTTGCTTACGAACGTTTTGTTGTAAACATTTTTGTCCGAAGGTTCCTTTTTGTTTTATACGCTATTGCACTTATGAATCAATATATGTATTGACGCAAAATATTTATATTTCATATTGTATTAAAAGAAGAGAAACTTGGAGGATATGTTGATTCAAATTTTATATTATTTTGGTCTTTTTTCACCAACAGACATTCTCTTTTTTTATACATTGACCATTCAGAAAGAAAAAAAAAACATTGAATTTCTCAAAAATAATTTCATCTTACATGCTTAGAAGAACAGTATGATATAAAACAAATATTACTAAAAAAAATCTTTTACAAATGATTAGGAATATCCAGCAGGGAACCTTACTTTGAAAACAAAATTTTTTTAATTTTGTTCTCAAGTTTTTTATTGGCTTTGCAAGGAAAAAAAGGCTGAATTCTTAAAATGAATTGTGGAAGGAGGCCAGACTCCATGATCTGTGGAGCAGCCTGTCTTAATAGTCATAATTTTTTGTCTGGCATACAAAACAATGGCTTTGAGGTATATTGGTTACTTCTGTCCAATGTTGCCAATTTAGATATTTTAGATAAAAGATCTATGAGTAATTTTTTCATTTTTATTAAATTTCTCGAGAACTACTGACCCAAGCAACTTCAAACTGTCAGCTGGCAAATATCAACTTCGTACAATGGCCAGTTGTCAAGTAATCGTAGTGTGAATGTACATTTTTTCAATTGTTGTTAGATTGAATTAATAGAACTGTTAGATTGAATATGTAGAATAGAAGTGTAACAAACATCAATTGATATTTTTTTTCTCTAAAAGTAACTGTTGCTAAAACTACTTCAATGAATTCAATAAACATTTATTTCATATTTGTTGCTATTTTCTTTACAAGAGTATCATATGTACTTTATATAGTAGCTACACTTGAATGTTCTGAGTCATTAATAATAATCGATCATGGATCAATTGTCATTTCTACCATTGATTGTTGAATTTGTTTAACACAATTTTGATATATGTGGTAACATCTGAGGATTTTTATTCCATATATGAATGTCGGCTTTAGACCCTGAAGGTTCAATAGACCTCTCCCAGGGTTCATCAAACCCCTTCTGACAACCAGGCATTTATTGAAGACTTGGATAGTCCCGTTAACCTCCAGGGGTCTATATTGACCATTTTGGCAACTCCTAGTCTATTGTCAAAAAAGTGAGTAAATATCACATTCTCTTTCTTATAATTTAGGGAGGTGTAAATGTCCAAGCAGATAAAGCACAAAAAATGGGACCAAACTCCAGCTGAGACATTTTGTGTTCACTGATGTGCTTGGGGAAGGCATGAATCCATTTCTTCTCTCCTCCTGAAATGTCATGGACCAGCAATCAGTAAAGTCTATCATTTCCCCAATGTCTTACACTCGGGAACTGCTTATATCAAACGATGGATCTCAAAGGCTGATAAAAAATTCTTTTTAAATTATGATGTAATGATTTTACGTATTGAAGCATTTTTTCAGAGGTACTAAATAGAAAATCCAACCAGAAAGCACTCTTTGAGTCCATACCTCTGCCAAAACCAGTCACTAACAACTGAATGAAAATCAAATCATGTATAACTCCAATGAAGTGATGGTAAATTCTTTGAGAACTTTCAGGGAGATATCATGTGGACAGACATCACAGAGTAGCATATATACTTCAACTTCATAGGCAGAGGTAGAAGTAGCCTTCTAAGTTATATTTGGATTTATTGTCTTTTGGCATTAATGGACACCCCTTCTCCACTACTAGTCTGTTGAATTGAGGGTTTTCTTTATTGAAAATTAAAGATCATACTGAAACAAGTGGATGAATCAACAGCTGTAGACACAGGCAGATGGTACATGTCAGAACACTCCAGGAGGTAACATTTATTTATAAAAATGGACAAAACAAATAAAATGCCCTCTCTCTCTCTCTTTCTCTGCCTGCATTTGACATACAATCAAAGTACACATGATTTTATGAGTACAGTAGAAATGATAGAATTACTGGCTTTTTTAAAACAATGATAACATTGTCTACTCTTCACTGAGTGCTTCACAATTCTGGCCTTGAGCCAAACCAAGCTATACTGGGTAAATATCTCTTAACTGACATTCTATATTACCAATAATCAACTGATATTTATGAATTACATGAAATCTGTAATATTTTACCTGGGTACATCTAGGGAAACGGCTTCACACCAAGCATACATAATATGAGGTTCTCGGCATTCAAATTTTCCTCCAAGTTTCCGAGCAAATTCTTTTGTCACTGCTATCAAATCATATGGAATCCCTATTTGGAATAAAAATTTAAATTAAAGAAAATATCAAGTGAGAAAAATTGATTAAGCTTGTACAGGAAGAAGTGTTACATTTTCGAAGAAGGAATGAAAAAAAAACCCATTCAAAAGTTCAATTTGTAAAGAAAATAATCTATACCAGTGGTTTCAAAACTTTGAAAACTCAAGGACCCCTTCTATAAAGGGAATAATCTGATAGTCCCTTATTTTTAGCTTTTAGTTTTTAGACTAATTAATGAACTACAATGAAGGGCAATTTTTTACCTTTAAAAATCATGTTTATTTGAATCCTCACGTATGGTACAGGTCTTGTGTACAATAATTAATTTTTTTCATAGCTGTGCGATGGATGATGTTGTTCCTCTGCCGCAAAATTCACTATGTCAGATTCAGAGGGAATACTGCTGCAGACCCCAGTGGTCAGTGTCTTTAAATTGAATTTAAATTCCTCTCATATGTTTTATTCTTCTTCTTCCCACCCATTCCTGTAATATAATGAACAAGGAGAACATATACTCCCTGACCCAGCCTCTCGTAAACCCATCTCATTTCAAACCAGATGTCACCCTCAATTACATAAATACAAACACCTCTTCTCCTGCTCCAACCAAACAACCAAAAAGTCAGAATTGAATAGGGTACTTATGCTTGGATAGAAGCAAAAGTGACTCTCTTCACTATAACTATCATTCATTCATACTCCTCCCTCATGAGTCTGAAAGATGAGTGATATTTTGAAGGTTCTATGGTGGAGCTCTATTTACAATGTAATTATAATGCTAAACCAGACCCTGACTTTTTAACCAACAAAACCCCCAAGTTGATTTGATGTAGGAGTAGATCTTTTCACATTGGAGGACATGAGCTATGTAAGGTTAACCTTGGAGGTCATTCAAGGTTATCAGGTCATTTGTGCTCATTTCTAGCCAATGGAAGCAATTGTTTGTAGGCTATAATTTCCCTCTAGGAAGCTGAAATTTTTTAATATATCTGATCTTACATTATACAAACTACCAAGCTAAAAACTGATCTGATTGAATGGGTATGTTGGTATTTTGGATGATATTTTAGTGCTTTTGCACATTTTCTTTCCATATTGGGGGTCGCGTACCTGGGCAGTCCCTGTACACTTTGGGGGGAGACTCATGCACAAACATTTGTTATAGTTGATTATTTGAAATAAAAAAAAATTTTTGCAAATAAGAATTGTGCTTACAATCTATAAGACCTTTGTTTCCTCCCGTGATTTGTCACTATTGAGAAGTATTAATTACTATTTAGTAGGGACTTATATTTACAATGTAATAATAATGCTAAACTTGATATCAACTGAAAAAAAATTTAATTTTATGAAAAGTTTATAAAATATAATTTGTTTTCCTATGTTGCTATACTTGAAATCATTTTCTTCTAGGCAACACAAGGTTTCCCTGTCAGTATATTTATATATATATATATATATATATATATATATATATATATAAATACATATATATATATATATATATATAAATATATATATATATATATAAATAAAGTAGACAAGACTAGACTAGACTAAACTAGACTAGACTATGTCCATCTGTCTATCATTGCACGATACAGGGACTGCAACAGGTCTGGTCATCAAATTTACTGTGGTTACTAATGGGACCTTGGAGCATGTTTTTAGCATATTAGGTTTTGAAATTTCCAAATCATTCTAAAGTTTTTAGTGAAGGATTCAAATTACAAAGTAAGTATAATGCTGAACTTGACCCTTTCTTTGTGTGTCAGATTGAATAAAAATATAATGGTTCAGTTTAGTTAATCATATAAGGTTGACATCTACCTGAAAATTTTGCCCATAAGACAAGTTGTAAGCTACAATATTTTAATTGCAGAAATATACATCTGCGAGTAATGACGTCTTAGCTGTCTAGGGTTAGGCTTGTATTTTGTCATTCTGAAGAATGACATACTTTCTCTTGACCAAATTGGTGCCTTTTTTGAATAAATTTCTACTCTTTGTTCTTCACGTTAAAGGTCTGTTTCAATTGTCTTGCCTTATTTCAGATTTTCATAGTAGATGAGACTTATCATATTTCACCAGCTACTCTCCAAAACCTCAGGTAGAGCTTCAGTTTGGATGTTAAGTTGATATCTCATATCAGTTAAAAAATTCATTTCACAAGGAGTTTTTGTCATTGAATGACAAATGACAATAGGGGTGCGTCCTAATGAGGAAGAGGGAGGAAACTGATAAGAACTGTCATCAATAAAAGAATAATTGCTTACTTTGCATGTAAGTAAATAGCATAATATATATATATACATATATATATATATATATATATATTGATTAAAGACAATGATCATTTCAAGTAACATGAGTGTTATTGGGTTAGTGTTGAACTCTTCTTAAATTGCTCCGTAAACAATATCAGTTTTAGTGATTTTTTTACGTAATATAATGTGAATTTATATTGTACACTTATTGTTGCATAACAGTCAGCATAGTCATAGGTCATGGTCTATAAACCTTGTATACATAATTCATAATTTTTGTGTATAATATATGCTTAACAGACCTAGATGAGAAAAATACTTACCAGAAAAATTAGCTGATTTTGTCCAGTCTATCACTCCAGGCCTTTGTAGAAAGTATTTTAATGAACTGGCACTGTTTGTATGACAAATATACGAGTTTTCAAAAAATTGAAGCACCTAGAATAGGAAAAGCAAAATAAGGATTTTAGAAATTTTAGTTGAAAAGTGAAAACTATAAAATTCTTCTTGATAGCAATCAAAAAATAAAAATAAAAACAGCAGAATGAAATAAGATGGTATATATCGGAATTTTTGAGATGAGGTATTATTATTATTTCTATTGATATTCGGACCATCCTCATCTTTGTTGTTTTTCATACAACGTTTCAGCCGTTGCACTCTACGGCCTTCGTCAGGTATCATCTTGGAGATTTTGGGAAGTAACGAACCGAACCCTTTATTTATCCGACGGGGGTATACTGACTGTACTCCCCTCTTTTAGCGTTAGTAGTATTGTTATACTGTCTCACACTAGGATCGAACCTAGAACCATCAGATTACTTTACAGTAATTTGTCTGATGCTGTAACCACTGCACTATGGATATGGATAACTTTGAATTTACAAAAATGGAATTGGGATAAATTTGATATAAAAGGTGAATTTCATGAGAATTTGAGGTAAAAAAAGGTTTTTTTTTCTTGTATTTTTGCTTAAAAACAAATAACCCAGCTGTAAAGCACCAGGCACAATTTTCCAACAATGACATTTTACAAACATATGTCCAAATAATTTACTACATTTAGCACACGAGAGATACAAAATCGGATCGTTCAATATGAAATTGATTCTCTTTCAAACTTGATAATTCAAAGAAAATATCAACACTTGATATTTCAGTGTTTATACAATTGTTGATCATTCAGGGCAGTTGGAAAATAGCTGATAAGGAGCAAAAGAAAATCTCACAAACCTCCTTGTTTGCCTCTGGCCGTAAAACAATACACGTCCAGTTTGGCCACTTATCAACCAAACATTCAAAATTTAGTAGCAGTCGTTTCAGCATATGACGTACAGTGTAGAATATCTGGAAAAGAAAAGTTAGCCTTAAGATTTCAGAATAATTTTGTTGAAAGTGATACTAAATGGATAAAAAGTTTGAAAAAATAACTGTGTTTATTTGAAAAACTTGATGTTCAGATCAAATACTCTCTCTTTTTCTGTCTGCCTGTCAATCCATCTGTCTATCTACGCAATTTCTCTAAAAGTTCTCAATGAATTCCAATGACATTTTATGAAAAGGTAAGAAGAGATAAAATTTGGGAGGGATCCAGGGATGTTTTTACATTTACTTTCCCTGCATCATGTCCCCAAGTCCACACAATATGTCCAATAGGTCTCAATGAATTTCAATGACATTTTGGGGTCATGGGCTTAAGTATCTCCTCTACATTTGTAGATAAATATATATGAACAGATTTATGGTCAGTTTTTAGTAACAATGGTGTTAGTAGAGGTATTTTCTCTCTGGGTGCAATCTTTTTTTTCTAATTTACAGCCTAATTTCAATGTTGGGTCAACAGGAGGAGAAGGGGGTTGCTGACGTAGGTAGAAGAAAGAAGGCAAGCACATGTTATAAAGCTTTGGCATTTGAACACGCTCTCACTGAAACAATGGAGACAACTCGAGCACCATAATCACTAGAAACAAGAACTCTCATCATGCCAACTGAATTAATAAAACCTTTACAAATCAACAGGTGATTCATCTGGGGGGGGCTGGAACACTTGGGAGAGAAACAAAGATATTGAGAGGGTTTTGGGGGTAAAGAGAGAGGTCAAGATAGAAAAGCGAATCAGAGGAATGGGGAGCTGACAGAGACAAGACAGACACAGAGAGAGAGAGAGAAGCGAGAGAGAAGGAAAGGCGTAAAGCGAGCAGCCAACAGAGACAGGGTGAAGGTAGTGGAAGAGGTAGAAGGGATAATTAGATGTGATTTTCGAGTATGTTTTGATATAGACCTTAATACTTTTTGTAAGATCCTTTCTGCTTCTCAAAAAATGAATACAATAATGATTCATCAAGAACTTGAATCAGGCTAAGACGATTCTTGGTCTGTTTTGAAACGCAGATCAGTAAAAAAAACTCCATCAATCAATTCAACAGTTTCCTTCACCAATCTATATTGCAATAAACCAATATACATGTGTTTGATGATAGAGGCAGGGAGGTGGAAAAAAAAGGAGAAAATATCTTTGTGCTGCTTCAAGGTTCACTAATATTAATGCATCTATTCCCATTTGACAAGTAGCTGTATTGAAAGGTAAATAAAAATAAAACTTCTACAATGACGGAATTGATTGTAAATAACAGCAGTTTAAATATTTAAATGATTGAAGAAAAGAATTCAGATTCAGATATATAAAGGTTGTATGGGAAGTAATGTTGCCTTTTTGGAGAGGAAATTATTCAAATATAATAAATGTTGAATTTATTTG
>OY735203.1:57684560-57737060 GCA_963457665.1 Thysanoteuthis rhombus | reverse complement strand
TTTCAGTTTGCCAAAAGCCACTTTACATATTCTGTTGCTGCCCAGAGAGATTCAGTCGTGGATGGTCAGTGGGAAGATGAATTGGAATCCTTGAGAACCGTGGTTATCCTAGATAGCAATAAAATGGACAGTGCTGTGACCAAGATGAAATCTGTCATTGGCAAAAGTTAGTCACCATCTGACCCCCCCTCCCTTCTCCGTCAAATCCATCTCCCATCTGACATTAAAGGAAGAAAAAAAAAAAGAAGCTTTTTTGTATTCTGGTTTGTGTGCAAAATTTCTTTGACTAGTCTATGGTCTGGTACAATGGGTCCATTTAAAACCGGTTGGTAATTTATAATTTTTAAAAGTGGGTAAATCTGTGAGCAGTGATATGGGGTCTACTGTGAACAGTAGCAAAGCACTACTTTTACTACTTGTAGTAATCAACAAAAATTTGTTTGTTGTTCATGACTTTAGACTCCTTTTGGAGCATAGGGCTTCAACCACACCCTGCTAAGATGCTACTGCAGTTTCAGTTGTAAGTAGTTTTTTTATCTTACTGGGATTGAGTTGCTAGCCCAACACCCAAATCAACAAAAAAATTGGTGTGGAATATTTCAGCACAGTGGGAGGTTGTACTCTGAGGTTAAGAGTTATGTATTTCCTGTCAGCAACAGAGGTGGGTGTTCAAGCCTGGGTAAAAGAAAAAATCAGGATTTTGAATGGTGATTTTCAAAGAAAGTAGGGCTTGCTCATTTGGAAAATTAGGTTAACGCAATCTCCTCCACCCAACCTGGCCTTGTGCCAGACTAAACTGAGCTTAGTAAATATCAATAACCCTAGTTGCATATTTTCCATTGGCACTTTAAGTCTGATTGAGACTGCGGGGAAGGGGAGCAGGATTTTGAATGCTGATTTTGATGGCTGGTTTTCTCCACTTGGAAGATTGGTGCAATATATCATCATTTTTTGTTTTGTTTTGTTTTTTTTCTTTCAGTTTGCATCAAATAAGATCTTCGGGGTGTAAATCCCTTTTAACATTATCTTTTGGATACATTAACTCTTTCAAGACTAACGTATTATGGTCCTCAATGTCTGGATTGAAATGTCACGGTAGACTTGTAAAAGAAATATATGGGACATGTATTTACCAAAGAGTCATACATATCCAGAGGGTTTTTTTTTTTTTAAATTTTTTATTTATTTATTTTTTTTATATCCCAAGCGTATTGAAAGGGTTCAGAGGTTGTAACTCCTTTCCCCAGTCCCAACTGGTGGTAAAGTCATTTCTCCCATAACCCCCCACCCCCGATTTGATGTATGATTCTTGTCTTCACTCATTCAATCTGCCAGTCCCATTCTCTTTTCTCTCTCCCGTTTTATTTATGCCTTGTCCAAGACCGAGAAGAATGGCCTGTGTGTGCATGTCTCCATACCATCACTGTTCAACAGTTACTGTTGCAAGAAAATGAAGAGAAATGAAAAATAAACACTTTTTCAGATTTTATAGCTCTTTTGAAAACTCAATCCTATATTTTGAATCAAATTTTATTCAACTGTTTTCTGAAGTTATGAGATGAAATATTTTCACAGAGTTACTCAGTAGCGTTGTGGGCTCAATCTACGTGGGGTGCTCAACTATTGTTTGCCTTGTACCAGACTGAATTAAGTGTAGGAAATAATCCAGCTGAATGAATATCACTTTGTGAGGCAATGGTTATCAAGCTAATCTCATTAGACTATTACTGCAATGAATTCTGTCTTTGTAGTGAGCTCAACGCTTGTGGCCCTGTACGATACTAAGCTGTTGGTGATAAGGTCAGATATAAGTGATTGATAAATACGAGTCTTGTAACATTTACTTAGATCCAAGGAGCAACCGTAAATATTGAAAACTTGGAAAAAAAGCTCTGCATTGCAAGTTTGGAGATGTGGTTGTGTGACAAAATCATCCTGAAGATATCTTCATTATATATGTCATTATAGCTGAGCAGACATAAGAAAGCCACTTCCTGAACCAGTTGGCAATAGGCAGAGAGAGGGTAATCGAGATGGACAGAGACATTTGTAGTTTGAGTGGTCTCTTTCTTCTCCAATGTTCAAAAAAAATGAATCTAGAAATTGCCTGGCTTCATGTCGCGGTGTCAATAAATCCTGAAATAAATGAAATAAATCCTTATGCCACCTTATTTTTTGCCGGCCACACTTATGATCTTGAGTGATTTGTGTTGTGAACTGCAATGTTCAGCAGTTGTCTGATATACTTGCAATGTAGCCGACCCATTGTCATTTTAGCTTCCTAATGGCTTCCATGATATCTCTGACATCTGTTTGCTCTCTAATATATTGTACAGTCTTGTAATTTTTTTCATGTGCTGTTTAGGAGGAATTTTTTTTTTTCTTTCTTCCAATGCAAGTTCCATGGTTCTTGGTTTGGAAGTTAAATCATGAGCGACACATCATTGAAGTGGCATTACAGTTCAAGTAGCCAGAAGTGATCTTATCACCTTGTGTCACCAGAGGTATTAGGACATAGAATGTATATTTGGCAAGTCAGGGTTATGCTGATAATAAATTAGAGCCAAGATAGAGTTCAGCTGATGCAACATTGGCCATACTGTGAAACCTAGTAGTAACATGTGAAGAAGAAAACCAATATCCAGAGAAACTCTTGACTAAAGTGAATTTGCTTTGTGTTTTGAACTTCACAAGAGAGGATAGCAAGTCTGATGAATAAAATGCCTGGAAGAGAGATCTTTGGAATCTTCTCATGGCAAGTCAACCAAATTTGAATTTACATAATTCTTGAATTGTTCAGATTGTTGAATAAAGGTTTTTGTTTGAAAACAAATATCATTAGTTTAGTCAAGTTATAAACTGTATCTGATAGCATATTGGATCTTTGTGTAAGGAATATTGGGAAAAAAACATTTCCTTGAGTTCCTCTCATTTGTTTCCCTGTTTATAAAAAAAAAAAGAAGCAAACTTTTCAAGTTCTGGCCAATGAGGGGCTCGACAATAAAGGTTTCGTTTACCTTTTTGAGCCATTTTTTTTTTTTTTGTGAAAGATGAGATTGGGTCTTGTATACTACCAACTGATAATTTCCAAGCTGAGCTTAGTCTGGCACAGGGTCATGTGGTGTGATGGATGAAGTTTGGTGGCTAAAGTAGTTGCGTATTGGCACCAGACATTGATATTCATAGGTAAAAGTAATGATTTCAATTGCTGATTTTCAAGGCAGACAGACTCCCTTCACTTACAAGTTAGGTATTATCTTTTTACCCCTATTTCACTGCCATATTGGCATTTTGCCAGCCTAAACTAAGCTTTATCATTCTATGTGGTGTAGTTGGATTATTTTCATTGTTTATGGTGTTCATTTTTCACAACGTTTCGGCCATGTACCCTCTGGACTTCTTCAGTTGTTAATTTCTGTGATGTGAGATAACGTGCACCTTGTCAGATTCTACCCTTGTGTTTTTTTTTCTTTTTAAAAATGTTTTTATGTATTCCTGTTTACTTAGCACTACATTCTGGAGTTGCTTCCCTTTGAATCGTGACCTGCTCAATACTGGATCACACCCACAAAGGTTCCCAAACACTACTCAGGTTAATACACGGCTAGAACATTGTGAAAAAAAAAAAATGAACAGCGTAGATGAGGATGGACTAACTCCACATTCGATGATTAAGACACCTGTCTAGCAAAATTCAGATTAACTGTTTATTCAATATCTTTATACAGGTACACAATCTCATATCCAAAATAGTTGAGCTCGGAGACTTATCGAAAATAAAAAATTTTCAAATTATGGAATGGTAGAGTAAGTACTGTGTATGAGGTAGAAAATTAGGGGAAGGCAATCTCTCTTTGAATATTTACAAGGTTCACTTCAGAGTTGGATAAATTAATATTTCAGTTGATTTGTATTGGGATAAATGAAATGAGATAAAGAAAGACCATACAATCATTGGCATAATTTTTACTTTTAAGTACTAAAAGAAAATATTTAAGTAGTTTTGGTCTTGTTTCTTATTCTGAAGAAAACAAACATTTTTCTCCAAAGAAAAATGTTTGGTTTGGGGAGCTTTTTGTTTTTCAGAATTCCAGATAAGAAATTGTATTTTATTTCTATTGATATTCGGACCATCCTCATCTTGGTTGATTTTCATACAACGTTTTGGCCGTTGCACTCTACGGCCTTCATCAGGTATCATCTGGTAGATTTGGGGAAGTAACGGACCGAACCCTTTATTTATCCGACGGGGGTAGATTGACCGTACTCCCCTTTTTAGCGTTAGTAGTATTGTTATATTGTCTCACACTAGGATCGAACCTAGAACCATCAGATTACTTTACAGTAATTTGTCTGATGCTGTAACCACTGCGTTATGTGTCCATGATACCTGACGAAGGCCGTAGAGTACAACAGCCGAAACGTTGTATGAAAAACAACCAAGATGAGGATGGTCCGAATAATAATAGAAATAATAATAATACCTCATCTCAAAAATTCAGAGATATACTATGAAATTGTATACTTATATCTATTTTTGCTGTAATTTAAAAAATTAAAAATAAAAAAGAAAAGGAAACGATCATCTTCAATTTGCTGGTGAAGCTTCGACAGGACCAGCAAGATGGAAGTAAAAATGAAGAACTCCAGTTGAATAAGGGAAAGTGAAACAAATGGATGAAAATGGAGAAGTTAGAGGATGACTATTCAGCTGGGCATGGCAGAAACTCTCAAGTCCCTGAGCAACCCACTGTGTCACCTCCCCCATGAGACTACCTGAGAGCTTTCAAATTGGGATCAAGTGACAACAAGTCCTCTGCCTCAGAATTATTGCCAATTTCAATGATGCTATTTGGATGCTTTCAATTCTTCTTGCTAGGCTCTAGTGGACTGTTTCTTCTTCAATAATTCCCTTATAAGCTGACCCCGAAAAGGTTTTCAAGTTTAATCCAATATTTGGATTATTTTACCCTCAGATAATCTCCACACAGACTAATATGATTCATCAGGGGAAAATTCTTTTTGTTGAAAATGTCAACCTACACGATTGGGTTATACGGTATACGTTATGGTCTGGCAGAAAGGTGACACCAGCTATTCGACTCTTTTAAAAAAATTTTTTTTGTTTTCAAAGAGAAGATCTAATCTAATTTGGATAGAGTGATACATTGACTTTTCAAATTCCAAATAGATTTTGATATTGTTGTCCTTCAAGAAGTTGGCTTCTGGTATATATTCACATTACATTTACAATTACTTTAGTTTCTGTAGTGGAACACAAGCCGTTTGTTCAATCCCCCATGAATCACTGCTCCTACCCAATCATGTCTATATGTCTATTTTTATACTCCTTTTCAGTTAATTTGTTACATTAAAACTATCAATTATAATGAATTAGAGTGTTGCCTGTTCAGACACAGGGATTCCTTCTTATTTTGATTTTATTTCATTCATTTTTTTTTTTTTCCCCTCCTGCATTAGCATGTTCACACCTGATGTTTGATGGGGATCTAGTAACATAAGTTCTCTAATCTCCAGCACCTTCCTCATTATCCTTGCAGACCCCAGCACTGTCTGGATCTAGAGATAGTATCAATTCTCACTTGATTTTCCAATTAATTCCATCTTTCCAGTCTTGGTACGGTTCCAAATACACCATTAATTATAGGCTCGACCCAAACCTTCATTTTCCAATAAACTACAATGATTTCTACTTGGAATATAAAGAATCTATAGTATAATTTTTTTTTTTGTCACAATCTACATCCATTACCCTTTCATTGGTCAATTCATCAAAAACTAACCAATCACTGGAGACAAAATTTTTCAATGCAGAAATTTATATAAAACAGAGTCAAGGTTGTGAAATGGATTTTCTTTGTTACATTATGGAATTACAAATTGGGGGGGGGGACTGGTTTAAGAATAGGTTTAGCCAAACAGAATAATTTTTATGAAAATATACATTTTTTTTTTTTTTTTTTTTAAAGAAATATTTTAATTTATTTTATTTAATATAAAATATTCTTTATTTCATTCGGGAAGGAAAGGAGTTTGTTAATTTCCTGAATGCAGGGGGAGAAAGGGTTGGGAGGTAGTTTAATAAAAGAGGGTGAAAGTAAGTCAGGCTGTTTACTGAAGAGGTTGGAAAATTTTTGTGTATAAAACTAATCCATGTTTGTGTAACGTTTTGTTAGGATCATGGACCGATAGGAAAGGATAAACGAGAGAATGATAAGCGTAAGAGAAAGGCCCAAGCATAAGACATCTGTGGAAGGTTCAACTGGTCCAGCTAGTTACAAGGAAAAATATCTCCCTCCAAATCTACTGTGTTTGGGTTAAATAGAAAAATGAGTTTACATTTCTAATTTTAATGGTGAAACCTTAAGAAATCTTGGGTGAATTTCAAATTATATCTACGGATATCCTTGGCTTTTCAAAAGTTTGCTTTATACTACTTTTTTGCTTTCAAGAAAAAATGCGAGAATAGCATTCAGCATTTGTTTAGCAGTGAGCTGTTACAGAGGCAGCGGGTACCCCTAGACTCTCTCTCTTACTGTCCAGGCTTCTTTACCTCCCACTTCCCCTTCTGCTGATGACTCAGCCTAATATACCTTTGTCAACATTTTAGTGTCTTGGGTGCATTTTCTAAAGTTCCATATGAATGAATGTTTCTTTGCTTTACACCATTTCTGTCCCCGAGAGTTTTTCTTTCTTTAAATTTTGTTTTTTTTTAGAAAAGATTCATGGTAACGCTCTATTTTCAGATAGGGGTGGGGATACTTGTATTTCCCAAGTAGAAATTCTAGTAATTGGGAATCTCGGACTTGGTTAAACAATCTTAATGCCAACTGGATGTAAAAACTTTAGGAATTATGGAATACTCGCTCTTTATGTAACACATTACGTTGCAAGTAGGATTTATTAAACAGACACATCAAAATTTTCACTTTCTCTCAGGAGTACATTTACCGTGATGAGGCATATTATAATGGTAGGGGTGAAAATGATAACTTTATTCTATCAGTAATGGCTGCCTTTCTTCCTGATCACTGAAAATTTCTATAGTAAAATCATTTGCAAATGCATTCACACAAACATGTAATGAACCTTTTCTTTCAGCAATATTTGCATTAATCAATTGATGATATAATAGCCCTGATCTTTCAGTAGTGTATTACTATACAAACTCACTTTAAAGCTGCCTTGGTAGACGATTAAGCTCAATGTCAAGTACTTATACATCAGATCAATATCATGAATATTTGTAACTAAACAAAAAAGGAAACTACTATATAATTAGTCCTTTACCAAAAAGAGAAAGCAAAAGTTACCCCTCAATTTTGACCCTTTTTTCGGGGTAATGAGCTCAGGTATAAAACCAACATCTAAATAATAGTAACCCAGTATGAGGTTGTGGGAAAAAATGTGTTAGATAAGTTGAAAAAATATTAGGCAAAAAATCAATTTGAAAAAAAAAAGTCTAATTAGATTATGAGGTCAGGCGAAAAATCAAAGTAAAAGGTCATCAGAATATGAGTTAGGGTTAAAACAACTTCCAAAGGAATTGTGAGGTTGGGTAAAAAACTTACTTCCAAAAGAAAGAGTGATCAGAACGACAATTTGAAAAGTGTTTAGCTTCTTTCAAAACCTTGTTTTTTTCTTCGTCGTAGCTATTAGTTCAGTGATTTACTTCTGTCAACGAAGTTGGAAGAGGTATATGTATTCACTCGAGTCTTTCAACATAATGTCTCCAAAAATTCTAGATGAATCACTGTGACATTTTGTGGAAGTTACGGCCATGAGCAAAGGAAGAATTGTTTAAATTCTTTGGTGAATCCAATTTTTTTCAGTTATCTCCCTGCATCGTTGCTATGAATAGAATGATTTTCAATCAGTTAATGATTTTTCTACGTAGAAAAAATCTATTAGCATGAATTCCTTGAAAAAAACTTCGGCTATTCAGACTTTCCTCTGGAAATAAAAGGTGAGCCCGGGAAGTATCCAGCCTTATTCCATATCCTGATAACTGGTTGCATGGCTAAACATCAACTTGGCAACCAATCAGAGGAAACATTACTGCGCATGCGTGGACACTCTCCGGTTGGGTTACTCAGGCGACAGTGATATACCGTTAAATGAGCTTGTGTACGATGTAGTCGTCTTGCGCTGGACTTTTTGGATAAATATTGCATCAACCAGATTTGTCAGTCCCCTACTAAAGTTCAATTTTGGCTCCCCTGCGAATATTTTTCCCGAAGAGATCTCACACCATTGACGGAATCAAAGAAAACACGGTGAGGCAGCTGATGACGATCCCAAAAGAGTACTTTGCAGCCTGTTTTGAAAAGTAGAAGGAACGTTTGAATAAGTGAATGAGGCTCCAAGGGAAGTACTTAGAAGTGGACTATGGCACACTTACTCTATGTAGGTTTTCGCTAATATTAAATGATTGGATACTTTCCAGACACTCCCAGTATTTCCTATAATTGCCAGTGGTCAGTTAGAAACCCGCGATTAAAAATCAGGGATTTTAATGCTGATTTTCAAAGCCGGCAAGCATAAACTGAGATAGATTGGTAGATTCGAGACAGACTGAGATTGATAAAGAGATACGAAACAGACTCGGATTGATAGATTAATCGATGAGAAACATACTGGGATAGATACGTACAGATCGTGTCTACTTGTCAGTCTGCTCTCCACCGAAGTCTCTTTATATCTGTCCATATCGTATTATGCATACGAAATGTTTACATTCTTCTCATGGCTTAACTTCGCGAAACGAAGATCTAGGAGGATTTTAAACGTCTGCTGCATGTCCTCGGGTGACCAGCGAGGCCTTTCCACAACGTTTGCTGGAGAAGACCTGGTAGCCGGGTGGGGGGAAGAGAAGCTCATGGCTGCCACTTCCACACTTGTTATGCGGTTTGCTTCAGCGGGGGAAGTTGCTTCACACCCGGAAAACGGCCCGTCTATACAACACAGGCAGACTCAAAAGACCGACCCTCACATCCACGCCATCAGGAATGCCCTCCCCCTCTCCCCCCTCGATCAAAATAATAATTATTTGGTGCTGGACGATTAATCTAACTGATTCCTTCCCAAATGATGGACCGGCGAGTTCGTTAATTGCTCCTTTAAAACTCATTACGGAACATGTGCACTTGAGAACAAAGTTAGTCTGTATGGAAAGGGAAACTATTTTTGTCCGCTTACAACACGAGCACTAACATGCGCCGTGCTGCAACCCATTAAGTAAGATAGATATGTGCTAAGTTTAGCTTAGTTTGATTCAAAGCCAACATAAATATGTATGCGTATATATATATATATATATATATATATATATATATATATATATATATATAAATATATAAGTGTATATATATATGTATATATATAAATATGTATACATATATATGTATACACTTATATATGTATATATATATATATATAAGTGTATATATATATGTATGTATATGTGTGTGTATATATATGTATATATATGTGTATATATATATGTATGTACATGTATGTATATATTTATATGTATACAATTATATATACATATGTATGTATATATATATATATATATATATATATATATATATATATATATATATATGTCTCTCTATATATGTATATATATCAGGGGGAAAGAATCCAGCTATTTAATAGTTACGAAATGATAGCCCACCTATGGCACAAGTGCCTTATTCCCTCCAAAGTACCCCCTCCACTTATCAGAACAATGTTAAAAGTCCCCATTCAGGATCACCATCATCTGTCCCGCTGCGTTATTGACTTTAATCTCGCCCATGGTCTGAAATCTCCTCTCTTATAACGCCAGAATCCAGAAGTTGCAAGGAGTCATATCTGAAATGGGAAGGGGGCTGATAGATCCACTTGATGCAATGTTTCGTCAGATAAATCCTGCAACGTGGAGAATAGAAAGAATTGGTCATTGTGACTGTGACAGAACACAAGCTCTCTCCGTGGCGTCTCAATACCGAAGGAATAACCCTACAGAATAGATTATGTTAAAACATGCTCCGCAAGGTCCACTCTTATTGTTTGCATCAGGGCCGCGCAACTGGTTCTCAAGGTATTCAAAATGACTGATACTTTCTAGACTATATATATATATATATATATATATATATATATATGATAAGATGTGGATTCGCTACACAAACTAGTTCATATTTCTGCTTTCTCTGGGCTTCATCAAATAAATCCATCACATATCAGACGTTACTTTATATTATACTATATTGCTAACCTGATCTGTACTATATATATAATGAATCTTCAATTATCACATTCTGTCGGACAAAAACAGTCCAGTCTAATGATTGATATATATATATATATATATATATATATATATATATATATATATATATATATATATATATATATATGTGTGTGTGTGTGTGTGTGTTTGCGTGTGTGTGTTTATATCGGTAAGGTTATTCATTTCCTTCTTTGTGTTTGAGGCAGTCGTATGTTTATTGCTGGCGTCAGTGTTTGGTGTTTGAAAGTTAGGTAAAACCCAGGATTTAAAATTTTCAAGGGTAGCAGGCGAATGGGTGTCCGTTAGGGAAGGAATTTGATCGATTATTAACTCCTTATTTGACTTTGGAGTATAGCGTCTCTTTTTTTTTTGGCAACGTGTGCACTGGAGCTTTCTTTGAACGCCGGAAACCTTGAGCACCAATAGGCGACTCGAAGTCGCCCACTTCAAAAGAAACCCAAAGATTGATTGTTAGACGAATGGGTAGACATGCCCGCTTCGTTTCATAATCTGTGAGGTCCAGCTGGTTTTCTCAAAACTCACCCAAGGTTTCTGCATACTTTTCTTAAATTCAATATCACAGATTGTGTGAATACGTAAAACATGTGCTCCACCACTTTGCAGGCAATAATTCCGTAGACAGAGAAGATCCCTGCTTCCTTGAAAAAGGAACCTTTTTTTTCCTATTGTATGTATAAGAAGTTGGACCAACAAAGCACAAATTTCAGTCCTGATTCCAGGAACATAAAGCGGCCAAGTAAAACCAACAAATGTTAATTTGAGGAAGTGTAGGTGGCGTAACGGTTAGCGATGCAGATAATCAGTGAGCTGAGTTCGAACTCTAGTGGACGTTGCCTACCTGCAATTTACGCTAATAGCTTTAGGAAAGACATGAGCCTATTTTCTCCCCCCACCAAACTACGGGTAAAATAACAGGTTAGACTGGGTTTCAAGGCCTTGAGAGGCAACAAATCTAAGGGAGGGTCCCCGTCAGAAATCCTTCGCCAACCCACAGGCCAATCGTGGCGGGTTCGGCATTGCCCTTAGTCAAAACGACGATGTCACCAGACATCTGTGAAATAAATGAGTGAGGGCGTACTCCTTAGGGAGCGAAGAAAAACCCGATGATGATGATGATGATGATGATTTCATTCGCCGAATTCTCATCACAGTGTGAACTCTAGTTACGGCCTAATCAGAACCATGACCAAAGTTAAGCAACGGCGAGCCTGGTTAGTGCTAGATATTCCCAGATGGTCATCCATCAAGAGATATCAAATACCGTAAACAGCTGAGGATCACACAGTGAGCCTCCCGTATTGATCCACTTAATGAGGGGACCGATCTCAACATCATTTGAATTTCCGAACAATTTGATTTTCCGAACTATTAAAAACGGTTTTTTGATCTTTTGATGAAAATTTTTCGAACTTAAAAACTTTCTCCGAATTTAAATAGAAATAAAATTTTCGAACGTTTTAAAAGAAATTTCGATTCTGTTTATAAAGGATTTTCGAACCTTTTGTTTTCAAAAATAGCCGACGATCTAGCTATGCTGGCTTCATAGCTCCATAATGTCATAATCTAAGATGCATACAGGTTCATCAACACCAGATCTATAGTCTAAGTACTCTTCTGAATACTTGGGTATTTCACGAATTAAGGCCCTTCTATAATAATCAAAAATACCAGTGCAAATCACAAGTAGGTAATAAACAAAATTGTGGAACTTTTTTAACAGAAGCTTTGCAATGTAAGGAACATACAAAAACAAAATAATTCGATCAAAATCACTCTTTAATCAGACTAGACCTGTACTTCAGACCATAGAATCAGGCATATGTATGCTGTTAAAACAAAAATGTGAAGAGGAAGCAATCGCTTGTTACCGGGCCCACACCACGCGACTAGTGGTATTTTATTGTTTTTCCGGAACAGCTCTTTGCACGGCGTGTTACCGTTCGTTAGTCGGATGATTGGCAACGTAGCGCCTGGAGCTTCGAAACGGGAACGACTGCATGACTGGGGAGCCCACCGGACTGGCTAACCGCTGCGGAACTTCAGTTGTAGTGAATCCGATTCGCAACGGATCTCCAGTTCAGGGCGTCGAGCTCAGTGATTCTCTTTTTAAATTCATGGTATCAATTTAAATTTTCGACTGCTGAACCCTTCCCATTATTTGACGGACCCCCAGGTATCCGCAGATAGTTTCGAAACCACTTCACAACGCTAAAGTAGATAACGCTGTTTAAACAGAACAAGATAAATAAACTAGACACCAGAAGCGTTCAAACGTAATATTAATGTCAAACTCTCACTAATAAATTTCAACTTTATTTCTGTTTTTCGCAACAATGACAATAACCTCACCAAAAACCAATGACGTCACGATAACACATGTACGCAAAAACTGATGACAAATTCACTCTTTCAACTCGGGTCGACTTGTTTTATTACAAGATCTACTGTTTGAGGAGTTGAAATCGGATACGTAGTTTTGGAATAATATTGTATGGAGAAATTAATCCTGTTCTATTTTTACCTTTTTAGATTTTAATGAAGCCAGGGAGTTTGGCTCTTACCAAACTTGATCTGATTATTCTTTTTTTATCAGATGAAGCATTGTCAACCAATATTAATTTTTGACTAGTGTTTTCTTTCATATTAGATTTTATTTAATTGTTTTTTCATTGGACTTTCCTCAGACCGTCAGTCTACGGTTGTAAGTAAAATATTAGTAAAAAAATGAATTATGGCTGGCAATGCTTTCTATGATTGAAAAAATAAATCACAATAATATTACTACTTCTATTACAATTAGTTTAAGTTGAACAAGAAACAAATATGGCGCCGAACGATCGGGAAAGACGAACTTCAATAATGAACAATTTTTGACTTTCAAAAACCATATTTATTCTAATCAGATTTATTTTAATTCTTGTACATGATACAGGTTTGTGTACAATCAGTGTTGACAATTTAGCCCTTTGCAACGGTCAGCGCTATTTTGAGCCAATTTTTAGCGCTATATCCAGCAATTTTTCTAGCCATTTTTAGCTATTAGTGTTTAAAGACGTCTTTTTGATGTCGATTTAGCTCGTATATATATATATATTTTGAGTTGGCAGCACTACAAAAATAATGTTTTTCGATAACTGTGAGATGGATGATTTTGTTCCTCTGGTACAAGTTTTGATATGTCAGATTGAGAGGGAACACTGCTGCGAATCTCCGAGCATTATTGGTTTTTTCATTATTGCTAATTGAAAAATAAAGTGATCAAATTAGGAACGCCAGAAGAACAGACTCGACGAAAAGGAATAATCAGATAACTGCATTTACTGCTTAAATCGCTTCAAATGTTAATTTTCTGAGTTGAATCATTTGAAACTTGTCTCTTAATAAAATTCATGGGCCTTTTTTTAGCTAGTCCCCATCAAAACCTAACATCCATATTTTACAACTCCTCCCCCAAAAATAAATTGTATGTTTTCTCGCCAGAAAAGAACCGAAATGTTGGGTCTTTATTATTAGTTCTCACAATGAAAACGAAAAACCCTATTCCTTTCTCTAGCCCTGACCGTACACCTTTTTACTCGACTGACTGTTCAAGAGAAAGGACAGTCTTGCATATATTTTTTTGTTAGGTCCAAGAAAACTAAGGTTGTCAAATTTTTAAAACGTTACCCGAAGAAGAAGAAGCTAATGCTGTCCAAGGTTTAAAAAGGGGGACAAACTGGAAAAAGACCTTTGCATTTTATCAAATGGACACTTTTCCATCAATTTAACTAAAAGGAATTAACGTTTGCTGTGATTGAAGCAGAGAATTATTCGCTTATTCCTTTCCATCAATTCAGTTTTCCTGGCGTAGTTTTCAATTTGCTCATTTTATCTTATAATATACTCGTTTCATTGAATAACTTGCTCACTCTGTTTTTTCATTCGCTCGCTCTAATTTTCAACTAGCATAGGAAAAGGTAAAGATCGTGTAATACAAAGTACTCCATAATGAAAAATACATAATAGTAAGAGTGTCTGAAGACAGAATCAAAAGATCTGAGGGCAAGTTTGAAAAAGTGTAGTTGACTAAATGATGATGTTCCTGTTCAAATAAGGGACGTTACTCTTATTTACGGAGTTGAAATTAACGCCCCTTCGGAAAAGGAACGCTTTTAGGGTTAGTACAACACGCAAATCAAATATTTCTGTCCGACTCGGTGCTTCCAAAGACTCTATGTTTTTGAAAAGTTCAATAAAGCTTGGTATTGCCTTAACAACCGATGGACATCACCACTCACGACATGGATCCCCTCTTTTCAGTGTCCAGGTTCAGAACTGCACTAGGTGTCGGGTATCGTCTCTGGTTAAAATAAACCCCACAGGACATTATTCTAGCTTGGGAACAGGCAGAATCATAAGATAAACATTACAAGACGGAGAAAAAGAACCGGTGGATCAACTCTTTCGATTCCACTATAGAACCTATACACCGAGGATAACGAGGTTCTACTGTATTTGCATGCGTGAGCTGTAGTGACCAGTCAGTTTGCTGTTTGACTGATCAGCCTTCGATTCAGCTCTATCGAAAGTGTCACAGAATGATCGAACAGGCAAGTACCCGACCAAGAAAGCTTAAGAGACCTGCACGAAACAGACAGATGACTGCTCGCATTCCTGTGGACCGGAATCAAACCCAAACAAACGATTGGCTTGGTGTCTGTACAATAGTGCAGTAGTTCTCATACTTTATTGTATGACAGCACACAGAAGGAATATATTTGACTTACGCGGCTCAACGACTGTAAACATCAAATGAATTAGACAGAAACATTTCAGTGGTCAATGAACGAAACTTTTATATAACCATACTGATATACGCACACATCATCCCCTTTTCCCTCTCCTACGGAAAGTTTCAGACAAAAAATATATGTACAACCATAATACGTCATGTATCCTCATTATCATCATCATTAGCAGTAGCATTTTAGCGTCTGTCATTGGACACAGACTCTCCCCAAGATTTTCCATACCTCTCTATCATGGGCGTCTGAACTTGTCTAGTTCGTCATCTCAGCTCATATTTTGCCGGCTGTGTTTTCGCATATAATCTCTGGGGTTCCACGTTGTGAGTTGGGATGTCCAGTGGTTGTCTGACCTTCTTGCAACATGGCCAGCCCATAGCCATTAAAGTTTTTCTAATGGTTTCTATGATATCTCTGTAATATATTGTGCTGTCATACTCTCCATATGAGATTGAGCATGATTCTCTATTGTGCACGTTGCATGGTTCTCTGCTTTTGGTAAGGTTCCATGTTTCAACTCCATAGGTGACTATCGGGAGGATGCATTGCTTGTATACCCTTCTTTTTAGGATTAATGGAATTATTTTTTGTTCTTGAAGCCTACCAAAAGCTTACCATTCTACGTGATTCTGTACTAGAATTTTTTTGTGGATTCCGTCGGGATTTGTTATCCTAGGTAGATGTAGAGGTATACTTTCTCCAGCTCCTCATTTTCTATTCAGATAGTTTTGTCTTTGTCCTCTACGTCTTTCTTGTACATGGCATTTGATTTACAGAAGTTCACAAGAAGACCTAATTTCTCGCCTTCTTCATTCATTTCAAGCATTCTTTGGAGATTATGAAAGTTCTCAGCAAGAATTTTTTGGTCTTCTCACTACAGGTCCCAGATGATCACCACGAGGCAGGTTGTGAAGAGTTTGGGTGAGCACTTGTCTGAACGCCTTTTCGATCTGAAAGGATCCAGAGTCCTTATGTAGCCTTTTTATTGTTTGTCTGTAATGCCCCAGCTCGATTAAATAATGAAAATATCTGACGACAATCACAGTATCCATGACGCTGTAAAAATGAAATGAATTATACGGAAACATTTTAGCCAATGTACTTATCTCTTATTCTTCCTTCCATCTGTCGCAATAAAGATTCGTATGTCACAAAATTCAATGATAAAAACAATAGATTGGCAACCCAAAGCCTGAAGAAGGACACATAATATCCGTACCGGACATGTTCAAAGCAAGGAGCACTTGAAGTGAACAGTTTGAGAACCGCTGCAATAGTGATATGACTTGGAATTTTCACTATATAATCCTTGATCTATGTTATCAATATTCCCTAATGAATCAAGTGCATTGACGACGAAGGCGATTATGTCGAAAAATAGATATTTGTGGTGAGAAATAAATCATTTTCCATCATTAGACTTATGGACATTTTTATTGTGGTGATTATTATGATAATGATTCTGATTATTAAGATGGTGATGACAATGATTATGATGATGAAGATCTTTTCCAAGGAGAGAAAAATGTTTGGGAAAGTCCTCGTGTCCTTCTTGATGTTTAACTGTTCAATATGGTATAACTTTTTGGGACCGAGCCCAATGCTCCGATTACAATAGGCATAGCTTTCACTTTTTGTTGCTGGGCATCCCCACTTTCTTGAATTTCACAGATATATTTAAATTTCTACGAGATGATCTTTAAAGGGATAATCTTTCAGTGGAAGAGTCCATAGTGTCAAATGGTGCACAGGAGATGTTTTGACCAACATGATTATCACTTTTAGATGTCGATTGTTACGAACAGAGAACTCCCACCCACATCACACCGTTGATTATATAAGTTAATTAGATTGATCAGATAGGAGATACAATGAGAATCGACCTCACCAACAACAGGATAAGCATTGCTATACAACGTGCATCACCATCATTTTTTCTCATATGATGCATCAACAGAACGGTTTGGTATCAGGCCATCGATGGTAGGAGATCCAAAGGGATTCGAACCGACAAATAAAGGTTGGCAAGATTATCCTGCTAATGATTGCAATATGACGTGCGTTCTGATCCTTTTTTCACGGATATATTTGGATTTCTATGAAATGTTTTTTATTTTTTTTTATTTTTAGAAAAAAAGTTACTCAATTCGTTCACGTGGAAGAATCCATTGTTTCAAATGGTGGGATTGTATTCTTATCAGCGAAATTGTTACCTTCAAGTTGAAGAGTCCAGTGTTACGGGCAGAAAACCAAGAAAATCATTTTTGTTCATTACATAAGTAGATACATCGAAAGTTTAATTAGGCTACGGACTAGATGTACCTGCGTATATATGAAATATCATAACTAATATTTTTTACAGAAACAATGATACCATTTGGATTGCCTCATCCGGAAACGAGGGCCAGTAAACACCATGATCAGACCAGGTCTTGAAATCATCCTGGAGCCGTTGTGCAAGTATAGACAGGTCGAATTATAATAGGCAAATCTATTTGTGTTACACCGGGTAATGTGGCTTGCTATTGTAACACTGCAACTCCACCTGCAATAACTTCTCATCAGCCCTTCACCATCCCGTTGAGCCTGTGTTTCTTTGAAGAAGGATTGCCTTTTTGATCGAAGCTGTAGAGGGGATGCGATCTTACTAAAAATGGCGTAAAGTCTACCGGTTCAGGTGATACACGAAGGACACTGCTTAATGACTGTCGATTATGTTTTATTTCTATGGAAAAAAATACAAGCATCTGTTTCTGCAAACCTTCCGTTGGGAGGGATGAAGCTTTTTAAAATTCTAACGATGGGGTTACTTCGCGTTTCACGTCCCTAACCTTAAACGCGTGAGACGGAGAGGAAGGACATCATGAAGCAGTGGGAATGTTTGACACAGCTCTAGTTGTTGTCTTCAAAATTTGATGACTTCAGTGATTTTCCTCTCTTCCCAGGCAAGGCCGGGTTTGGAACTTCAACATCGGTAGCTTTCTCTGTCGATCAGTCTGGTCCAGACTTATAACTGATTTTTTTTGGGTGGAGGGCTTG
This sequence comes from Thysanoteuthis rhombus, assembly GCA_963457665.1. Lineage (NCBI taxonomy): Eukaryota > Metazoa > Mollusca > Cephalopoda > Oegopsida > Thysanoteuthidae > Thysanoteuthis > Thysanoteuthis major. The sequence goes on along the minus strand of OY735203.1, from coordinate 57,718,916 downwards.
GTCAATCCCTGCACAACTAGTGATTGTCTTCGCATCACCCCCTTGCAACTGTCATACTGTCATGTTCGAACGCCGCCCCTTGGATCAAATACAAAACACTGCTGGTCTTCGTTCGGTGACATTGTTCTTCCGACTGGCCATCGGAGAAAATGGTCGGTATTCATAACGAATCCGACGGACGTCGACGGGGTACTCTGGCGGTGATAATAAGTAAAAGACAAGTGAGTTCAGAATTGTCATTCGTCAATTTTCACACCTTAAATGATGGGACCTTTGTTCCATCTGGTTGGTTGTACTTTTAAATTCTGAGATGACCCGTTTTTTTTTCGCTTTTGAAACTCTACGACATATAAGTGGTCGCCGGCTAAAACTTGGTGAATTCAGCAACAGGTGATTTTCTTCTTTTGTCAGACAAGGCTGGCTCTGGAACTTAAAACATCGGTGGTTTTCTTCGATGATCAAACACAGTCTGGTCAGAACTCCTTACATCGGGGGAGGGGGGCTTTGTGTCACCCCTTGTAACAGCGATGTTGGTTGGATCGCCAAAGTTCAAACAAAAATGTAAATAACAAATTTGGTTTTAGTTTCGAATTGAAAACTTTTCACCGTGGATGTGTTAATTCAAAAGTAAAATGAATGGGCTCAAAATAGCCATTAATCAATTTCAGCGGCCTTCATCAAAGGCCAGCTTTTATACCGGTTGTCCTTGCACAGTTAGATTCGTGACAGACCCAAAAACCCCGCCTCAACATCCCGTTAGTTCGATTTATTGTTAGAAAATGAAAAATTTGCATCTAAACTTGAGATTTGAAATTTTTTTCTTTGCCTGACAAGAGTTAAGGTGGAAGCATAATTTCCTTAAACTGTTTTTAACGCTACATCATTTGTCCATAGTAATAAAATATCATCGAAATTCATTGAACACTTTTGGAGATATTGTGTACACAAACAGACAGACGCAAGTAAATACACATCACTCTTCCAACTTCGTTGGCAGAAAAAAATCGTTCGAAGTCGTGATCAAAATGCCCTTCTGAATTCGTGCTGAACTATTTTGATAGAAACCGTCAACCTAGACTGTAAAAATAAGTTTTTTCATTTTTTAAGCGAGTCTGGCTGACTAACTATGAATGTATCATGCGTACAGCTTACACCAAAGGAGCTTGAATAGTGAAAAGTCAAGCATTCACTCCTTTAATATCCCTAGAAAAAAACAATTTTTTTTCTAATTTCACCACCAGAAAAGGGGGGTTCAATTTACAATGTGAGTGTTTGTTAAATTGAACCCTTCGTTTATGTCCGGCAGCACTCGTACATATTTTTTTTTTAGATTGGGATTATTTCAGTGATCATCACCAAAGAAAAGAAGAAAGAAGTGATTTATCAATCGATCAACCCGTTTCAATTTAACAAAAAATTAATCACCCCCCAACAAGGCATACAACCAAAAAGCATTGGTCAGATGACAGTTTCTTTTGAGTTTTTATATGATTTGATTAAAAAAAGGCTGAGTGATTGCTAATTCTAGAACATAATACAAAATCGATCTCGGGAAGAAATCAACTTGAAAAAAAAATCCTTCTATCTCTCTTCATTCGTACAGATCTGAAAGAAGCTATTTTTTGTCCTGAACATTAATGTTATTAAATGTAGAATATTTAATTTCGATTATGTGTATACGAGGATAAATTAGCGGAAGAAAGAAAGAGACATTCGCCTCGAATAAGACTGATATATTTAGATGATTGATTAATTTAAATAGCTAGCTGAAAATCTGCCCAAAGGGTGGAGATTTAAAAAAAAAGCTAGTCCTTCTGATGGCCGAAATGGGATCTTTGGTCCCGTAAGAGATCATGGATTTTAACCGTTTATTTATTGATTCATAACTGATTTAAAAATCATCATCATGAAATCTTATATTACATTTAATTTTGTAGATATGTATCAAAATCGAAAAAAAGAATATAATTCCCGAGCACTATTATGCTAAAAACATGTTCCGAAGCCCCATTAATTGGTGGCCATAGCTCAAGCCGTCCTTGAGCTATGCACAGATGAATTGACAGACGGGTTTTGGTGAATTATAGTAAGATGTGTTTAACAAAAAGTTTGAATGAATAAAGGATCTTTGGAAAAGGGTTATTGGAGTTTTGAAAAGCATATCCCAGTTTAAAATATACGGTTATCTTTTATTTGCTAAGATTAACATTGTCCAGCACAAGGCCATAGGTGCGCAGCACCTAATTAAGATCGGACTCATGGCAGAAGTGATTGTTCATAAGGCTAATTTGCTAATCTTTGCTTAACGGCGTTGAGTTTTGGCTTCATCCATCATTTATCCAGAAGCGTATGGGTATCTAGGGAGGTTCGAACTCGCTACAGCAGGATATGATCTGCGAAACAAGTATTGCTCCACGGAAAGGCTTTAACTGTAACTTACTCAGCTTGGCTTCGTCTCTCACAAGGCCATTAGTTTACAGGCACTGAATAAGGATCAAACTCACTGCAGCAGTAGAAGTCAGGTCTGTCATCTATTTTAGTCTAATGACAATCGTCGTATCAATCGAAGTACTCACTTCATTTACCTCTGCCAACTCGTGTCTGTCCGTCAGACCGCCTGTCCGTCCAAACGATATATCGAGAAGTTCTCTCTTACATCTTAGTTGTATGCCCTCACCACACAATATCTCCAAAAGTTCTCAATGCTTTCCGATGATATTAATGGAAGGATAGGCAATGAGCTACAGAAGAATTGATTACATTTTTGGGCAGATCCTTGTACAGTTATCCCTCAACCTCAGCATCGTATAAAAATGCAAACACCACACAATATCTTCAAAAGTTCGTAATGAATTCCCGTTAAATTTTATCGAAAGGTTGGCCACGGGCTAAGGAAAAATTGATGTAATTTTGGGATAGATCTATGATATCTTACAATTACCCCCCTGCATTGCAACTATTTATGAAATAATTTTGATCCAGTTTTTACTGGCGATGGCGTTGGCAGAGGTATGCGGTCTCTGAGTGCTTTTTAGTTTGAAGAAAGAATCCAGCTTTAAATGAAAAAAAAAAAAAAATACTCGATCGTTTGAGACCGGCGGCAAATGGAAGAGGGGAAAAAAATCCTGCCGATAATCGATCTGTACGATCAATGGAGATTAATATCGCCTGTATTTATTCGCCAAGACTTGAAATATACTTTTTTAATCGGTTATCGAGACTGATTTCCGAATAGAAAACATATTCAAGAAAATAACTTGAAAATGAGCTGCCATTAAATTCAGTCTAGATTTCATTATTCTTAAGAGAGAGAGAGAGAGAGAGAGAGAGAGAGAGAGAGAGAGAGAGAGAGAGAGAGAGAGAGAGAGAGAGAGAGAGAGAGAGAGAGAGAGATTTGCCGTTGGTGACGTTTGGGGTTGTTGGAAATTTTTAAGTTTGAATGACAGAAGGATAAGAAAGAAAATGGAGGAAAATTTTGAAATGTTGAAAAAACTCCTTCTGTGAACTGAATGTGATAAGAATCTCAACTTGATAAACCAAAAGAAGAGAAATGCACCCAAAATCGAAATAGAGACTGAAAGAAAGATAAATGAAAAAAAAAAAAACAATAAAAAAGAGAGACAACTACTTGTACTACTACAACTATTTAGAAACACTACAACAACTACTGCTATGATAATAATAACAACAAAGCAAAGCAAAGTTGCTTCCCGGGTTACACGACATACGAAGCAATGTCTCTATTCCTCGGATGATGCAAAGAGACTTGATCATTTTTTGGAGCAATTGCATTTTTTTCTGTAGCCGTACAACAAGCAGGCAACTGTAAGTGTACACAATAAACTATCCCAGAAAGAATAGAAAGGAAAGAGCCTCTCGCTCCCCCAAAAACGACAAGATTGGGTGGGAGCATTAATTAATTGGGGACTGTGTGAGCAACTATTCAAAAGAGGGGTATGAATTCAATCCAGAAACTGTTTTCGAGAATAAGAAAATCGAAACACGTTTGAACTTCATTCGGACAGCATAGTTGCTTCCGTATCGCACGATGGATTGCTTTTCAGAGCTGAAGGGCTCCAATTGTCTATAGGTATGGTGGATTCACGTCTCCCACAAGCATATTAGCCAGCCGGATTTTGAACTTGCTCCACCGGTACCATTCTCCATGATGTCAACCGTCAGATCACTTGCATTTCCGAAGCCAAATGGCCAGACTTGATTATAGTGAACAAGGAAGCTCCACCAAACTGTGAAAATGGCTGTTCCGCTGGATCACTGCATAAAACCGAACAAGAATAAGAAGAGCGTGAATCGTAGTGCATTTATTCAACTGAACCCCCACGAGAACAGGGTGTGACACAAGGTCGGTTTAACGTGGGGAATCTCACTCACGAACGTATGGGACGCTGTAGTATAAGCACGTGGAAAACGTATTTACATCATGACACAAAAATCCCAATAATCCTAAAAAGAAGAGTATACAACCAATGCATTCTCTTGATAGTCACTTATGGAGCTGAAACATGAAAACTAACCGAGAGACATACCTACAAACTGAGAAGCATGCAACGTGCACATGAGAGAATCATGCTCAACCTTACACGGGAAGATCACAAGACAGCACAGCATATAAGGAAGAAAGCGGGAGAAACAGACATCATAGAATCTATTTGAAAACCTAAATGGCAATGGGCAGGCCATGTTGCAAGAATAGCAGACAACCGGTGGACATCACGACTCACAACATGGATCCCCTGAGATCACACGAGAAACCGAGGCCGACAGAATACAAGATGAAGAGATGAACAGGACAGATTCAGAAATCCTGGCTCCGCGACGCCCATGATAGAGAAATGTGGCGAATCTTGGGGAAGGTCTATGTCCAACGATGAACGTTAAAAGACTGATGATGATGATGATGATGATGATGATGATGATCATCATCATCATCGTCATCATCGTCGTCATCATCATCATCATCTAAACTTGTATTATCGTTCATAGTTGGTCACTTAGTTCTTTTGCAACCGGTATAATTGATCGGGGGTTGACAGCCATGTTGATAGATTCAAGAGAAAATCCTTTTGGTCGTTACAAGTAAAAGAAAAAGAAAATGCACTAATCACCAAAATCAAGTGAGGCCGTACGGAATGTGAAAATTAATACTTATATAAAACAACAAATGCTAAATGTACATAAGACTGGGATACACCCATTAAGAAGGACGGAGGGTCGTTTATACATGGATTGGCGCTGAAGAGCTTAAAGCCATTTCATTATGTAATTCATTTTTTTAATAATTCAAGTAATCTAATTTTAAGTTTTATTTTTAAGTCTCAGCTTTTTAATTTGTGATCAGACATAAAGTCTTGAAAGTTTCTAAGACGCTATTTTCATTTTGTCATATGAGGAAGGTAAATTAACCAATGAGATCCAAGAATGCAAACAGAGAAGAAATTTCCATGTATACTTATAAGGTTAAAAATGAAAAAAGTTGTGGAACAAAACTTTGCCTACGAAAACGTTTTCCAACAAATACATACAATAAATTACAAAACCAAAAAGCAACCGGAAACTGCATATCCCAACAAACACCATATAATAACTAAAAACTGAATGAAAATCTGTTCATATATGGCTATAATAGAAAGGAGGTAATCGTATTTTGATTTCACATAGTTCGGACTATTCTTTATATCTAAATATGTGAAGAATTTATTTCAATCGGGAACAAATTCATAGATCTGCCTCAAAATTTAATCAATACTTCCTTATCTCATAGCCCACCCTTCTATCATATGGTGTTGAAATTGATTAAGAAATTCTGAAGATATTGTGAGTTAAACATGAATGAATTCATCCACATCTTATTATAATTCATCAAAAGTCCGCCTGTCTGTCTGTCCATCTATCTGTCACCTACAACAAAAAATACTTGATATGAATCCATAAAATGTACAGATTTGATCCCCGGGAAGTGTTTTTAGCAAATTTATTTTTGACCTCTAACTTAATATATTTTTTGAAGGTTACAAATCAGGGGTGGGGGTGTCTATTTATATTGTTTTTAATCTCTGATAAAAATACTTTTCGATGATGTAACAAAAGAATGCTTTTCATTTTTTTTTTCAACTCAATCCTCGGAGATTGCGTTCTCTATTGAGAAAGAAACAAAACACTTTTTAACATATTTCATATCGCGATTAGGTTGTACATGGAACCTTGAATAGAGTTGTATTGATTGCTGTATGTTTTGTCGTAGTACGGTTAAGGTATTTTTTTCCAAAATACTAAATTTTGAGATCAGAGGTCATGTCGATTACATGGTGGAAACCTTTTTTTTTCATTTTGGGGGCCGAAATCAATAAGTAACTTACATATTTCACTATTAAGGGTTAGAATCTGGGGGAGATTTCTCTTCCATTTCATTTTTTTGGGTCGAAATCGGGGGTGGGGGGGATAGGAATCTTTTTTCTCTCCCTATTTTTCTTTTGGGGAAAGGTAATTTTTTTTTTACATTCTAGGATCGAAATCCAAGGGAATTTTTTTTCACTTTTAGTGGCCATAATCAAGGAGAAGATATTTTTCACTTTAAGGGGTAACTTACTTTTAGTTTTAGGGATATAAATCCCAGGGAATTCATTTTCGTTTACTTTCAGGGGTTGAATACGGGGGAAGGATTTTTTTAACTTTTACAAGTCACGATTGAGGGTTTATTTATTTGCACTCCCTATGGAGCGAAATGCGACACAAGGTCAAGCTTAACGTGGATCACGATTGAGGAGGATACTTTGGGAATTCAAAATCAAAAGAACATTTTTTTCATCTTCAGGCATGCAAATTGAGGAATAATTTTTCTCCATCTTTAGGGGTCAAAATGCAACAGAATTCTTTTTAGTATTATTCATTTTTAGGGTCAGAATCGAGGGAAACTCTTTTTTTTCTTTACTTCCAGGGATCATAGTCGAAGGAGGGGATTTTTTTTTCACTTTTAGGGGTCAAAATCGAGGGAAAATTTTTTTCTTCTTTTAGGGTTCAAAATCAACCACCAACGCCCTTTTTTACTATATGCCTATTTTTTAAACATTAGCAACCCCCTACTTTTAACAATAGTCCATTTTTTCTTTCCATTACCCCCCTTTTCCTTGACATTACGTCCCCATTTTTAACATTATACTTCTCTTTCATAACCATTTTTTTTTACATCAGACCCTTCTTTTCTTTGAATCAACCCCACCTCTTTTTGGAGATCAGCCTTACTTTCTCTCTGCATATGTCCCCTTCTGATCCATTTTTTAAATACCAACCCCATTTTTTACATTGGTGCAACACTTTTTTCGCATTAGCCGAACATCCCCTTTTTTTATATTAACACCCATCTTCTTCAATAATAGCCTCCTTTTTTTTTCAAACAGTGTAAAAAGTGGTATTAAATCAATTCTAAAAAAACAAAAAACAAATTGAATTATACGCTATCCTATTTCCATTTATCTATCTTTCTATTTCTTTTCTGGACAGCAATTTCCTCCGCCAGTTAGGGTGGGTCTTTAGTCTAATATATGATATTTAGCGATGTGTATTCAAACCCTGTCACGTTAAAGGATACAACTGACGTAATAATAAGATTTTAAGATCTGATACGTGATAAAAATGCTGAAATTGAAGAAGAATGGAAGAAAAAAAATGATAAAAACAAACAAATAAAAAGATCATTTTTTGGTCAACGGAACAGTATTCTCCAAACTCATTACAATGACAATCTCTATCACCTACGAACTGTGTGAATCGTCATTTTTGACAGCATGGGTAAACTTGTAAATTGATTAACACATTGTAAAACCCTTCCATTACAGTTCATAATTGAACAACCACAGTGTCAACATATGAGGTTATGTAAAAAAAATCCACCGGAGAATGAATATGGTTAGACTGAATTCTATTTATGACATCACTAGCGTTTTTTTTTTACTGGAAAAAAGCCCCCAAAAGTGAAAAAAGCTTCCTTGACGTTCCAAAAATTAAGAAAACAAAACGAAACAAAACAAAAACAAACATTTACAATAAGGGGTCTAGTGTTGTACTGGTGCCATTTTTCAAGCCTGTAGACTAAATGGCATGGCCAGGAGCACTGGGACACATAAACAAAACGCATGAACAAACATACAAATACATGCCCCCCACCCAAAGAATAAAACTGTTGCAATCTTTCATGGCTATGGCGGTTCAATTACGGTTGTTCAAGTTTGTCATCTTCGTTGAATACGGTTGTTCAAATAGATGCATCGCAAAGGAGATTCTTTAGAGGTACAAATATTGAGTTACCTCAATTTTCATTAACTGTTCCTTTCCTCGAAATTCCACCAAGACTTTTATGTCTCTGCTGCAGAATATATAAAGTATCTCAAAATCAAAAACCAAAACCAATTCCTGAATCTATCCCCTAATTCTATCAATTTCGCCCATGGGCAACTCTTCCTTGATATTCCGTATAAATTAATTGAGAACTTTTCGAGATATTGTGTGGACGAACAGACATACGTGAATGGATGTGAGTGCCTCTTCTAAATTCTTTGTCAGAGATAGATACCAAATAGATAGTGAGGAAGTGCCCTTTCGCTTGGCTACGGCTTCAGTCGTCCCCACCTGGGATCCACATATCATACGTTTCTTTGTCTCGGATAGACTTCAGAGTTCTTCGAGTTTTGCATTATGAGAAATTGTCTAAGAGGCAACAAGCGCCCGAAGAGTCGTCGCCCACTTCACCTGCTTAACTCGTGAGGAGAGGGAGAAGAGAGTTCATGCCTTTCACAAGGGCATTAGTTCGAAGTGAATGCAAACTGTCCCGGTTAGAGTTTGAACAAGGCTCACCGATTCCAAAAGATCACCTGCACCTCCTCCTTCTCCCATCACTACTATTGCTGTGATTACAGCAACGGTATCAATGGAAGATAAGTAAAGAAAGAATAAAAGAAAAAAAAAGAAACATTGTGAAAAAATCAAAGAAACTACACCTCTGCTAACGTCATTCCTTGAAAAAAAAAAAAAAAAAAAGAAGCCGAACGAAAATTGGTCCATGTCGAGTAATAACGAAGAAGAGATAACTGTGTTTCGATTTCCCCCTATTTCGGACTAATATCTTAATATATGATTATCGATTGGTCAAATGAAACATATATATATATATATATATATATATATATATATATATATATATATATATACTATCAACTTTTTTAAAACTAGTATTTCTTTCATCCTAATTTGAACCGCAGATAGAAGAAAAAGAAAGTTTGGAAACTCACCAAAATAAGCGTATAAAATGTAAAAATACTAGAATAAATAAATGAATATACGAATGATAAATTGATAAATAAAAAAAAGTTGATAAAAAAAAAAGGGAAAAATCGTGAAAACATTCCGCCTCGAGCAGAAATTTCTTTTTTTTTTTGCCAACAGCGAACAGGTATCGTAAACCACATCTAAAGAACTACTCAACGCTCTGGGTATTTGGTTGTCTGCCTTTTCTCATTATCAGCCGCCATCTTGATCCACAAGTTGTAATGGATTTCGATATAATAACGATATTTAATTACGGCAATGGGGCAGCCAGAAGAGAGACGTGTGTTGCCCATTCTGGAATCGGATTTCTGAATAACTTTTGAATGCGGGCAAAACCGCGGAATTAATTGCCCTCTCCGCGAAAATTCACCATTAAATCAGAGCGCTTAGAACCTTCTTAGAACTGAATACACAGTTCTATCAAATAAACTTAATGGCGGAGGCAATTGCTTGGGAAATATTAAAAAACTAAGACTTACAAGGCAAACAGCCAAATCTTTAGAATCTAGCCGGACTAAGCCAACCTTGGTTTATATCTGTAAAATGTAACGTCCCGAACAATATTTGGAGGTGTAGGTAACCTAACAGTTAGTAGAACGGAAAATGGAATCGGCTAGCTGCCTGAGACAGTTTGTGTTTACTCTGCATTGATGCTCTTGTCTTGGTAAAGGCATGTATCCATCTACCCCCCATTTCCCGACTATGGGTAAATAGCAGGACTGACTGGGCTCTTCAGTCCTGGTTGGTACCCTGTCCAAGAGACGAATAATTCTGAATTCAAACTGGGAAAATCTAACCCTTCGCCCAGCGACGAGGGAGGATTACAACGATTAACAAGACTCTGGTAGACGGGCATAGCATGCCAGAAGTGGATTATGATTAATTGTTCTGGTGAAATTTGAGTAGAATGAGAATGAACGGAATAAATAACGCAACCGCTGTCTTCATGTTCCCACGACACTTCGAGTACAAGATTAAAAGAGAAAAACAAAACAATGTTCTGGGTATATACAATTTCCTTTACGAAGTATTTAATTCATTTGCAGATTATAATTTATTTATCTGTTTCTCTTACTCACAATATCAAGGCTAGAATTTACCCAACAGATACGTCCAAACTGTCATTCAATTTAGTCATTACATATGTAGGCACGCGGCGAATTCTAGTCCCTGAGGAAAGCAAGTATTTCTTTAGTAAATCAAACCGTGATGTCTCAGGTTATAAATCATACCCGTGATATCACGGGTCACATAGACAGCTAATATTCCAGATAGCATCTACTTGGGGGATAGACATTCTTTGAAATTCACTCCAGTATTATCGAGTTTTTCTATCATAATAACAATTGTAAGTTCATCTTGATCTCTTCATATGGTAGAAATGGTTTGGTGAATATATTACTCCTTTTTTCAAAGACATTCCTTATATTCCAAGCAGACCACCTAATTGTTTACATCATTATTATCATTATTGCTATCATTATTATTATTATTATTATTATTATTTGGAATCTCACACCAGTTGCCTGGTGGTAACCGCTGGAGTTTGAGTGACAGCAAGTCTCCTCAAGTCTCCAGCCCCTCCTCTCCTAGTACTCATAGGTCGCAGTAATTCTGATTTACAGTTTCACACTGGTTGCCCAGTGGTTATCGCTGAAGGCTGAGTGACAATAAATTATTATTAGTCTCATCATTTCGCTGGCTATTATAATACAAACGAAAATTCGTCTTATTTTAGATGAAAATCGCCAAAAATAATGTATTATTCGAGAGCTGATTTATGTAGTGTTCAACCTTTACCTGACAACATGTTAATAAAAATATTGGTTCAAAAGTTTATCGTCTTAATCAATATATATATATATATATATATATATATATATATATATATATATATATATATATATATATATATATATATGTATAATTCTATTTATTTACACGCATAATATACAATTATTTCCTCATAAACGACTTTGTTAATTTCCCTTCTCTTTCTTCTTTATCATGAAGTCGACGTATGCTTCTCGTTCGAGTTATATATTCTAAAATAAAGGCTTCGTAAGTCAACATAAGTGTGACTGACAAAGTTGTTATCATCTATTTAAAAAAAGAAAAGAAAAAAAAGGTCTCTTAAGTCAACGTAAATGTGACGGATACGGTTCTAACTTCCTACAATCAAAGCTCGTTTACAGTGCTGTTAAAGATAATAGCTAGTGTTGCTTGGCAACCACAGGTTCCGCTGACTGCCGCTGCTGATGCAATAAGCGTGACACACACAACTCATTATATATATATATATATATATATATATATATATATATATATATATATATATATAGTACAAATCAGGCTAGCAATATAACATAGTATAATAATATATCAATAATATAAAGCCACTTCTGAAATGTAATGGATTCATTTCATTGAGTGCTCGATACATACAACTTTTTACTCTTGAAGTTGTTTTTAGAGCAGAGCGGGAAATAAATAGTTGAATGTGGATTCACTACACAAACTAGCTCATGTTTCTGGTCACATCGAATCCTTATTCTGCTATATATATATATATATATATATATATATATATATATATATATAGATATAGATAATATATAGTTCTGTATTCATTGAGTTTCCACACCTGGAAAGCAAGTGACAGCAAGTCTCCTCAGTCCTCCATCACCCACTCGGTATTTTCACCGTTTTTAGTAATGCTATCGTCTGAACGGTTTCGATTCTTTCTCGAATTTGAAATTTCGATAAAATGGATTCTACTATCACCTTCCTGTTCAACGTTTAAAAAATTGTTAGATCGTGATATTTCCAAGCTTTTAGTATTATTTTTATGAAAATCGACATCCACCATCTGCCAATGTTTCTCTTTGTTTACAATGATTAAACCTGGTCTTCTAGGCTCGATTATGTGATCTGTTTGAACATCGAAGTGTCAGAGATATTTTTTTCATTATCATTCTCTAGGACTACTTCTGATCTGTGCGTATACTGTTTGAATCCTAGTCGTTTGCACAATTCTCCGCAGATCAACTTTTCCAACCAGTCACATCTATTTTTCTATGATTAATTTCAGTGTCTAGTTGGCAACCGACGACTCTATGGATCTGCTTTCGGAAAGTATCGTTTTCAGTTTTTCCGGCGTGCAGGCCTTTCAAGATTGTATGGAAGACAGGCGGTAGATAAACCAGTAAATCTCCTCTCTCCACGCACCCATATTGTCCAAGAGGAGGACAGAAATTGATATAGCTTGACGCAAGAATTGCCAGAACGACTCTGAAGACAACATCAAGCTGTTGATTTTGAATCCAGAGTTGTCCTTCTCCTAAACTGGCTGCCTCCAAAGGTTAGAGAGCCTAGTCTGCTTTGATATTCTACCGATATCCGAGATTTTGGGGAGATGGACCCATGCCTTCCCCAAAGGCATTATTGCTAAGTGAACGTAAACAGCCTCAGATGGAGTTTGAATCCGGTTCGCCGATTCCATTTTACGCGTCGATAACCATTACGCCTGTCGGACTTCCTTATTAATAGAATACTTGGTAATAAATATTAGCAGAGCCTGAGGTGGTTGATTTTGTAAATTTTCTATGCATCTTCGAATGACAATTCTGTTTTTTTCATAAAGAAATATATAATTATAATGTGGTGCCTGCAGAAATATAGATAATTTTATTTTCGCCTTCACAAAGAAACAAGCATTTAAGAGTTTTCTCTGATAACGAAATGAATAAAAGATTAGTAATTAAAATTGATAAATAAATGAATAAAACCTATATCAAGTTCCAGCGTTTTGCAAGAAAAGTCTCTCGAAAAACATATCAATCACTTTTATTTCTGTCTCGTCGACTGACGCCTTTTTTTTGCGCGCGTTTAATACCAGACGGCGATGCCAGTTGACAAAGCAGTTAGCAACACAGAAAATGGTATCAGCGAGCCGAGTTCAATCTCCGACTAAGATAATCTGCATTCACTTAGTTGCTGGAGTTTGCCATTTACGATAATACAGATGTTTTCGTTGAAGACCGGCACAGTTGGAGAAGAGTGCAAGAACAATGCACAATTCTACAAATTGAATCACGTTCACGAGACAATGGCAGTGATTCGGTATGTTCTGTTTTGGGCACGAATGTCACTTAAACGTGACACAAGAAAAGCGTACTCACAATGTCTGTCTGTCGGCTATACAACTATTGTGCGTGCGCAACCCACACTTTCCAAACTTCATAGTCATTGGCTCCTTTCTAGGTCAAAAGTTGTATTCGTTCTTTTTGACCCCTATCCTCACTTGAGCAATCTACGTTTTTTGTTTTTCTGCTGATCTTCTAGTCAGTAAACATTGAGGGGTAAAAACAAAAACAGAACAGACATAGAATGACAGTCTGAATGGTTACAATGGAAAGCAATTAAAATTAAGACGAAAAAAAAAAAGAATAGTATTTAAATTATTAATAATGGTTGACAATGATTGATATAAAAATATAATCAAGATATGATTACTGCTACTAATACTACAAGCGTCATCATCATCAGTCTTTTAGCGTCCGTCGTCGGACATAGACCTTCCCCAGGATTTGCCACACTTCCCTATCATGGGCGTCACGGAGCCAGTACTTCCTGAACTTGTCTAGCTCGTCTCTCCATCTAACATTTTGCCGGCCTCGGTTGCGCATGTGGTCTCGGGGGATCCATGTTGTGAGTTAAGCAAATAGCGGATATGGTGCCGAGCAACCGGATAAAATGAAAGGTACGTCAAAATGGTGAGATTTGATCTTCTTCCAGTTGCAAGGCATTTGTCAGTGATTAAGCTGTGGGTATGGATTATCAGGCGTCCACAGGCAAATCGTGATGAGAGCTCGAGTCTCATCAAGGGCTTATCCTTAATTTCCGATCTACGCTGTTTACTGATAGTCGTACACTGACGGTTTGGGTTAGTGCGATGAAAAGTAGCAAAAATTCATACTTCTTTTTAGTTGAAATCCTCACGTACAATAATTACCAATGTGCTGATATCTTCAGTAAGGCTAAGGGACGAAACTGACGTAGTAACATAAAATTTCATTCATATAACTGATGTAGTTAAATAGAATTTTATTCGTATTCCAATAATGTTATAAAAATGCCACAATTGAAGAATAATAGAAAAAATGATAAAACAAAAAATTGCCCCCCCCCAAGCCATTTGTGATCGACAGAACGCTTTTCTCCTAGCAATGCAAATCTCTAATTTCTGCGTATATTACTTCACAAGTTATTACGAGATAAGCAAGACATTAAGCTAGGTTGGGCACCCTATTTAGTCATTTATTGAACATAGCTTATGTTGCAAGAATAGCAGATAACCAAAGGACTTATAAAATGGATCTCAGATATCGCACGGGTAACTGAGGCCAGCAGAATACAAGATGGAGGGATGAATTAGACAAGTTCAGAGAGTATCAGCCCTGCGACGCCCATGATAGAGAGGTCAAGCGAATCGATGGACAATAAAAGACTGATGATGATGAGTCTTACCCAATGCCACAGTACTGTGACACCTACAGAAGATCAATCTCACAATGCTATGGAATCGATCTACTGAACGAACTCGCTAACCATCTTTTTAAAAAAAAAAAAAAACTTTGCGCACGTCTGTTGATAAGCGGATCCACGGGGGATGGGAATGGATGTGATGGTGTGGAGGTCAAGGGGATCCGAACCCGTTCCCCTGCTATGACAGAGAACAATCAAAGATTTCTTTTTAAATTTGTAGAAGAAATTTTATGAATAGATATATTCCATGGAACCATGAGTTAACCAAGAAAAACATTTTGCTTTCCATCGGATAAGATGTCTTTCGCCCCTTTTTTTTTTTTATTATGAATTATCTATTTATCGATTTTGTGGTAAATTCCGTCGATTTTGTCGATTCTACGGTTGAAACCCATGACTTTGAATGCAAGTGAAAATATAATATAAAACTTTCGTGCTTTTAATGTTTGAGAATTGTTTTCCTTCTAACGTATTTATTTGTATGAATAATTTTTTCCCGAACCTCGGAACATTCGGGCTCAAAATCCTTGATCCACCTCTGATGCCCCAGTTGATCAGTTAAAACACCAGAAAGATAAAAGGGAGATAATATCAATGTGAAACAAGGTGAAAAATCGATTTCTTGTTAAAAATATTGCCATTTCACTGGGGTTTAACTTTTTGATTTAGAAAATTCAGAGTTTTATTTTTTTTCTTCTTATGAAAAAAGTTATTCTCAAAAGATATAGTTTATCTTCCGGACGAAGACACACACACCTTTATGACATACATACATCATCATCATCATCATCATCATCATCATCATCATCAGTCTTTCAACGTCCGTCGTTGGACATAGACCTTCCCCAGGATCCGCTATATTTCTCGATCACCGGCGTCGCAGAGCCAGTATTTTCTGAATTTGTCTTGTTCATCTCTCCATCTTATATTTTGTCGGCCTCGGTTCCACATGTGGTCTCTGTTGTTAGTTGTAAGGTCCATCGGTTGTCTCTCATTCTTGCAACATGACCAGTCCATTGCCATTTGATTTTTCTGATGGATTTTATAATGTCAGACCCCCATTTTCTTTCTGATATATAGTGCTGTCTTGTGATCTCTCCATGTGAGGTTGAGCATGATTCTCTCATATGCACGCTGCAGGTTTGTCTTTTGGTTAATTTCCATGTTTCAGCTCCGTAAGTGACTATCGGGAGAATGCATTGGTTGTATACTCTTCTTTTTAGGATTATTGGGATCGTCTTGTTTTTGAAGGTTTAGCTTGCTTTGCTGAAAGCTTGCCATCTTAGGGGGATTCTCCGCTTGATTTCTTCTTCTTTTGTTGGTTTCATAGTGATTTGTTGTCCTAAGCAGATGTAGTGGTCTACTTTCCCCAATTTTGCATCTTCAATCTTGACAGTTATGTCCTTATTCTTGATGTGATTGTTTCACATGATTTTGTTTTACTGAGGTTCATGTGCAGGCCTATTCTTTTGCTTCCTTCGTTTAGTTAATCTAGCATTAGTTAGAGGTCGTATATGTTCTCTGTAAAAAGGACGATGTCGTTTGCAAATCTGAGGTTGCTCAGATATTTGCCGTCTATTTTGATTCCTCTATTTTCCTAGTCCAAGTTACAAAAGATCACCCCGAGGCAGGCTGTGAAGAGTTTTGGTGAGCTGGTATCGCCTTGTCTTACTCTTTTTTGGAGTTGGAAGGGTTCAGTCTTTATGTAGCCTAATAAAGGAGTTGCTGTGATTGTATATATCTTGCAGTACTCTGACGTATACAGGGTCTATACCTTGTAGAGTGATTGCCTTCTTGAATTTCATATTTTAAGAAAAATTCTGCTGGTTCCTCCTTCAGCTGCTTTATCAAATGGAGATGGGCAATGGTCGAGTAGCTCCTTCTAAATCCAGCCTTTTCCCGTGGTTAGTTTTCATCTAATGTTTTAGTGATCCGGTTGGTGATGATTTTTGTGAACAGTCTATAGATGTAGTTGAATAGGCTTATAGGTCAATAGTTGTTGAGGTCTTTTGAATTTCTCCTTTTCTGTAGAAGCATTATGATGGCTGTGTTCCAGTCTTTTGGGACTCTACTTTGTCTTAGACACAAATTGAATAGAATAGCTTGTTTTTTTATTGACGATCTTACCAGCTTTTTTGAGTAGATGGATGTTGATGTTATCTGGTCCCGGTGCCTTTCCCTTTTTTGTTTGTTTGATAGCTTGTATAACTTCCCATGGTGTAACTTCTGAGAAGTACTCGAACTGATTGTCAGCTTCTTGCATATCCAGATCGTTGCTTAGTTGCCCATGTCTTGAAGAGTAGAGTTCTTGGTAGAATTCTTTGGCACATTCGACAATTCTATCTCTGTCTATTGTTAACTCATCGTTTTCTTCGAGTATGCTAGTTATTTGTTTCGGTCCTATACTGAGAGCTTTGTTTGTTGCCCTGAAGGCTCACCGTTTTTCGAAAATGGGTCCGATGATTGCTGTCGTGTATCTTCTTTTGTCTTCTCTTAGTTTCTTTTTAATTAATTTGTTTATTTCGACCTCCTCTATTTTTCCTTTGTTGTTGTTGTTGTTGTTGTTGTTGATGATGTTGTTTTGAGGTTTGAGCGCTTTTCAATGAGTTTTCTGGTTTCGTCTGAGATTTTACTGATGGTCTGTGTGTTTCTTGGTTTAAACATATTGGCAGATTCTATAAGAGAGGTTGTTATTTTACTGAGGAGTTCGTTGATGTTGAAGTCGTTTTCATCGGTAAGGATTTTAAATCTGTTTTTCAATTCTAGCTTGAGGGGTTGGGTGAATTCATTTGGTACGTTTAATGGTTGCGGTTCGATGTGGAACATTCTTCTGCATTCTTTATTTGCCTGCCGTCTCGTATATATACACAGTGAATGTAAACATTATCCGATACATTGCAAAAAAACATTTTATCATGCTTATACAGTTTCAAAATTGACAGGATTCGGACCAAAGATTATGATTAACATAACAAATCAAAAGAAGATTGAGCTTTGGAAAATTAAGTCCAAAAATAAGAAATCTTTGGTTCAAATTTTGTTGATTCTGAAGCTGTGTAAATATGTTCCGGTAAACTCTTTGTAATGTGTCGGATACTTTTTGTACTCAGTATATATATATCAGTTCTGAGTAAAGCAGTGGCAAAATGCCAGCATCTTATCATCAGTCGTTATGAGTCTACAGCTGGACAAAAAGCTTTTCCATCTCTTTCCGCGGCGAGCATGGCTGCCTTGTTTTTATCTCGTCTCACCATTTTATGTCTGGTATTTTCCTAATGCATTTACTGTCCCACGACCACCAATCACTTAGCCTCTGGCACCATCTCTTGTCTCTTCTTCTCGCTATATACCTAGCCCATATCCATTTTTGTTGCTTAACTACCTATACGAAATCCTTCACCATGGTCCTCTCTCGAATCGATGTTGATCTTTTTCTATCACCGAGAGTTATTCCAAACAATGCTCTTTCTATTTCCATCAGTGTTTATTTTGAGTTTGTTTTCGAATGTTTTCTTTGTTAGATTTCCGGGTTCTGTAGCCGTATGCCATAATACGCTGGTATTATGTATTGATTATATACTTCACTTTTGAAGAATATTGGCAATTTACTGTTCAGTATGTCTCTATTTATACCAAATCCTTCCCTGCCAATCGTTATGCGTGTCTTATTTCATTTCTCTGGGTTTATCGCCTAACCAACGTAAATGTATTCCTTGAATGCTAAGGCTTCACTGTCTTTTCTTATGATCTTTTTCGGGACTTTATCATTGGCCATTACTTTTGTCTTTGTATTGTTCATCTTTGACTATTTTTTGGCTGTCTCTTTTAAGTTCACTCAAACTTTTTTTGTAGATCCTCTGCGATTTCTGCTATTAATGCATTATCATCACAGTACCTTAAATTGTTCAAATATCTATGTTTACTCCAATGTCCTTCCAGTCTACTCTCCGAATGATGTTTTCAAGGTTCACTCTGAAGAGATTTGGTGATATCAAATCCCCTTATCTTATTCTTTTTCAAATCTTCATCTTTTTAATATCTTTATTGAGTCTAGTTATTGCTTTGCCATTTTTGTACATATTTTCAATCACTTTTGTATGATTTTCATTTATAACTTGTTCTCGCATTGAGTTAAAGACTACCGTGTGTTCTATTGAGTCAAATGCTTTTTCATAGCCTATATAAAACAAAGTGGTTTGTTGTATTCTGATGAATTTTCGATTAGCTGGATTAGTGTGTGTGGATGATCTCTTGTCGAATTGGTACTTTTAAAGTCCGCTTGTTCACACGGTTTGTTTTAATCTATATTTGTTGATCTATAAGTTCGAGAATAGTTTGTCAATGTTAGTAAAGTAATAGGGTAATGATTGTTAAGGTCTTTATCGTCTTTTTTCAAGAACAGAAGGATCACTATTTCTTGGCAGTTTTGGGACACTTTCTTTTTTCGTAAGCATTGCATAAATAGTTGCACTAATCCGTTGTGATATAATTCTCCTGCATTTTCAAAAGCATTTATTATATCGTCTTCACCTGGAGCCTTTCTGCTTTTCATAGTTCGTTGCGCAAACAACTGCAGTTATATCTGGAACATCGCTGTTTTTTTTATCGAAGTGTCGGTCGGTTGTACTTTAATTTTCGAATCTTAGATGTTCTCGCATTATTCTCTTCTTATTCTTAATATCTTATCCCTACTTTTGTATTATGTTTTTAGCGCAAGCATCTGCCACTTGCCACTGTGGTCTGCAGCTCGAGCGTGTTTCAAGCTTTTCCCTATTCTAATAGCCATTATTACCCTCTCCATGTTTTCTTCCTTTTCTCTCGTCTCATTTTATTCTTGTATAATTACTTCATCAATCAAAGCAGTTGTCACCCCCCCACTGTCAACCTTCACAGGGCCCAATGAGAAACAAATCCGTCTCTTTCTTTGGAATATATGTACACTTTCTGTTTGTCTCTATCCCCACAGACATACGTATACACACAACACAAAAACGCACCTACTCTGATTCAATTCATTCCTTTGAATGCTGTTACGCACATTTCCGTTCACCATCATCATCATCATCATCATCATCATCATCATCATCATCATCATCATCCTTGTACCACCTGCTGTTGGAGATAGTTCTTTCCCAAGATTCACCAGACCACTCGATCATGGGTTCCGCGGTGCCAATACCTCTGGAACCTGTCTAATGATACCTCACAATTTTTCTATGATATACTGTGCTGTCTTGTGATCCCTTTGTGCACATCCTCATTTCCCTTCTCCATCTTCTTTTAAACACAAGCACAACCATAGATGAAAGTGGGTTCAGGTCACTTATCGATTGTAAGCAGACTAATTTAGGAAAACCGTTCACTCATATGACTAGTATAATCAGCACTGCTGTGGGGTTAGCTCAATCCTCGCCGGGTATCTCGCGCTTATGGACTTATTGCAGAGTAAGTTATACATAGTAAATACCCATATTGAATAAATGGCAAGATACCGTTATTAAACTATCGTAGTCGTATTCGAAAACATGAGAAAATATACCCGATTATAATTGGGCTGTGTTTTTTGGATCAAAATCATAATAAAGCAACCTTTGATGATACTTATCTTCGCTCCTTTTTTGGTAAAACCTAATCTCAGTTTTGAAAATAATGAAAACTCTTCTGAACAATTGTTAACATGCTATTTTCGCCGCCCATCACCTTTGTGGTGTGAATTTGATCTTTACTGGCTGGCCTGCACTTATGGATCTACTGCAGACAAAGCTATACAAAGTAAATACCTGCATTCCAAATCAGCAATCTAAAGTTATTACGCAGCCATAGTAATAGTCGCAAACGATTGAAACTAAAAAGCACCCAGAGAGCGCATATTTCTGCCAACGCCATATACTAAACTAAAAACCGAATATCGACACATATAGCTATAATGAAGGAAAGGTAACTGCGATTCTGTTTTTCATATTTTGGACAATTGGTTGAAAAATACCTCTCAATCGAAAAAAAAACGCTCTAGTTTCGCCCCCAGATTTGATCAATTCGTCCTTAGCCCATGTCTCAACCTTCCAGAAAATGTCATTCGAATTCATTGAGAACTTTTGGAGATATTGTATGGACAAACAATTCAACCCTTCCAACTTTTTTGGCGGGGATAAAATGTACCTGATTTTAGATAAGCTGTATTTTCAAGTTTAGATTAAAAATAAAAAAATGAAGCAAACGTTGATGATATAAATCTTCGTTTTTTTCCGGCATCTCTGGCAAAACTCTAAGAATCGTACTTAAGAAAAGAGAGCGGATGTTGATGATATACTGGTTTTCATTGATATCAAACAGCAAAAATAAAACGTTTCTTTTGATTCTTTTTTCAACAACAGAAACGAAAATAAAAACGTACTTTGCAAATTCTTTAACACTTAATTCATTTGACTTAAGTTATATTTCTACTTTTTGTATAATAAATCATTTCCGCTAATAAAAATTTACCATTATTATTATTATTATTATTATTATTATTATTATCATTATTATTATTATTATTATTTGCAATCTCACACCAGTTGCCTGGTGGTAACCACTGGAGGTTGAGTGACAGCAAGTCTCCTCAAGATTCCACCTCTCCTCTCCTCATTTCTCATAGACCACAGTAATACTGTGGTTTACAGTTTCACACCAGTTGCCCGGTGGTCATTGCTGAAGGCTTAGTGACAGTAAGTCTCCTCAGGTCTTCAGCCAACATCTCTTCTCACCCTCACCTATCATACCAGTGCTGTGGTTCACATTTCCGCTTTCATTTTCCTTCCTCTGTTAGGCCACTGCTAATATTTAGTGTTGCAGTCCTTATATTTCTAGCTCTTTCCTCGGTATCCATGCGGTTCCAAGCAGTGCTGTGGTCTGTACAGTCTCAATTCCTATTATACCGAACTCCTCCAGTCTCGCCCTCAGTGTCTTTGGAACAGTTCCCAGTGCGCCTACGATTACTGGCACTACCCTGATTTTCATGTTCCACATCTTCAGTTCTCTTGCTAGATATTGATATTGGTATTTTCCCAGTTTTTCACTCTCCTCCCTCTTAACTTTAAGTTCTGCAGGCACAGCTACGTCTCTTATTTAGCAGGTATTCCTCTCTTTGTCTACGATTACCAAGTCCAGTCCTCTTGCCTCGGTGAGTTGGTCGGTTTGGATGTCAAAGTCCCAGAGTAATTTGTAATTTCCAATCTCCAGGGCTGCCTCTGGTTTGTGCTGGTACCACTTTTCAGTATGGTTGAATCCCATTCGTTTACTCAGTTCCCAGTGTATCACTGTTGCTACTGTATCGTGTCTGTGCTTATACTCCTTCTGGGCGAGTTGACTACATTCTCTAGTTATGTGGTTTACGGTCTCATCTCTTTCACAGCCCAGGCGGCACTTATCATTATTAAAGTCCAGTTGTAATGGCTAAACCCACCATGGCTACAAACAATTTTCAGGCGTCCTTGGATTGTGAGTCACGGAGTCTGAGAGAACATAACGTGAAGTGAAAACTTATAGAAATTCATACATATATCTTCAGACGAGGGTATCCTGTCGTAGAACGAGACCTTAGGCTATTCCCGTGAGATTGTGCCTCGTTTGATGTTTTCACACGGTAGTCCTATTTGAGAAAGGCGAAACTTAAACATAAGTATATGACGTAAAGCAATAGTTAGCAAGCGGCCTTCTCAAACCAGAAGATCAAATGTCATTAGACGCTCCATTATTGTGTCCCTTGCCAGACAAGGCTAAACTAAGTAAATACCTGAGGGTCCCATGCCAGACAAAGCTAAGCTTAGTAAATAGCTGAGGGCCCACGTAAGAAAAAGCCAAGTTTAGTAAATATCTGATGGCCTTGAGCCAGACAGGGCTAGGTTTAGTGCATATCTAAAGGCGTTTACCAAGAATGATGGTCAAACAATTCGTTAGTATAGTGATTTTGATTCTCCCCGGGCGCACCTTGTGTAATTTGAACGGTGTCAAGATCTAGGATAGTGTTGGCATTAATTCGATAAGAATTCCAGACAATTGCAAGTAAACAGATTTTTTTTATGAGGCACGTTTTTCAAAGAACAATGCTTTTGTTGAAAAAAGATGATATAAAACAAGAACTATTTACAGAGGCAAATCAAGGAAGAAACGTTCGTCTGATCATTTCGAAAACCGTGTGCGTATGTACACGGACGTAAAGAAGCCTATTCTACCGACAAATAAGCACAAGTACTGGTACAGATATACACACATACAAATGCGTAAGACCACGCAGCAGACAGACACATTCAAGCGTGTATCAGATGGAATGTAAGGCTACACATGTGTGGAACTACCTGCCTTCATTTATTCGAGAATTTCCTACGCAACATAGATTAGAGCGAAAGGAATTTTAGTGTGCATGTCTAGATGCACGTAAAGGTTGCAGGTCTTTTCTCTCCTTTCTTTTCCCCACCGGTCTTCCATCCATCTACTTAGAGTGCTTGCTGTAAAAGAACTATTAGCAGGCTCGTATCTATCCATCAATGTAGTTCATTTTGATCTGAAAATCTTTATCCGTTTACCTCAGTCTGCTCTTATCTATCTATCTATCTATCTATCTATCTATCTATCTATCTATCTATCAATCTATCTATCTATCTATCTATCTAACGCAATGTCTCAATCCTCTTTTTTCTCTCTCCCAATTTTATATCGTCCATGTACATTAGGTGGTTGACCTTTCCTTATGGATACATAAACTAACTGAATAGTTTTAGATGCATTATATTAATTGAAACTCTATTTAAAATGACCTCCCCGTTATTACACGGAGAACGTATCACTTGGCCTAAACAGCATGAATAGAATGAACAAGGAACCTGCGACCGATGAGGTAGCAATTCAAACATAGGATATATATAAAAAAGGATATATCGATTCATATCCGACAGATAAACCATTCGGAACTTTCTTCCTTTCTTTCAGTTTTCTGTCTTTCCTTTTGCTTTGATTGTGTTCAGGCTTGCTTAATGGCCAAGATGGTGGCACATCTTGCAATTGAAGAAAATGGGACTCCTGCGTTTTCTTTAATTGTTTATTCTATTCACGCTGTCTAGGCCAAGTGATGCATTCTCTGTGTAATAACAGGAGATAATTCCAAAGAGAGTTTCAAATAATATAACGCATGCATAACTGTTCTGTTGGTTTATATATCGATTTCTTGATAATATAATTATCTGAATTGAGAAACAATTGGGCAGACAAGGACACTGAATGAACAAGTTGGGAATATGAAGACAAAGCAGTTATTTGGACATTCGGCTTACCACCACGCTGTTTAGCTCAATGAGGAGAGTGACACTATGTTGGAATGGCTACCTCATCGGACGCAGGTTCCTCGTTCATTCTATTCATGCTGTTTAGGCCAAGTGATACCTTCTCCGTGTAATAACGGGGAGGTCATTTTAAATAGAGTTTCAAATAATATGATGCATTCATAACTATTCAGTCGGGTTATGTATCCATTTTTCAATTGACATCCAAACTGACCACCTCATCCAGGCAAGAAGACCGGACTTAGTAATAGTAGACAAAAAAAGGAAGGCCTGCCAAATAGTAGACGTTGCTGTACCTGTAGACCATAGAGTAAAAAAGAAGGAGGGTGAAAAAAGGGAAAAATACCAGGACCTAGCAAGAGAGTCAAGGAAGACGTGGAACATGAAAACCAGGGTAGTACCGGTCATAGTGGGCGCACTAGGAACTGTCCCCAAAACGCTGAGGGTGAGACTGGAGGAGATCAGGATATGGGGGATGATAGAGACCGTACAGACCACAGCACTACTGGGAACTGCACGGATACTGAGGAAGGTGCTAGAGATATAAGGACTGCAACGAATCGTAGCTCTGTCATGATATGCGAAAGAGAGAGGAGACGTTAGCTGAAGACCCGAGGAGACTTATTGTCACTCAGTCCTCAGCGATAACCACTGGGCAACCGGTGTGAAATAGTAAATCGTAGAATTACTGCGACCTATGAGTACTAGGAGAGGAGGGCTGGAGACTTGAGGAGATTTGCTGTCACTGAAACTCCAGTGGTTACCACCAGGCAATTAGTGTGAGATTCCAAATAATAATAATGATATATATATATATATATATATATATATATATATATATATATATGTATGTATGTATGTATGTGTATATATATATATATATATATATGATGATCCCAACAAGAGATAAATTATACATAGAACTATAATAACAAAGTGAAACGGGGAAAAACGCTGAAGAAAATTGCATGAAATGCATTGAAAAATATTGGAAAAGAGGTGACTGAAATAACACAAAAAATCTTATGAAAATAATGTAAAGCTTTCTTGACTATATATACATATATATATATATATATATATATATACGTTAACATATGGAAGACACATAGATAGGAGTGAGTGTAGAAAATACATTTATTTCCTTTTTTTATATCATTTTCTACCCACCTCCAAATTTTCTTTTAGTTGATCTCTTGTATTTCTTTTGACCTCTAATATTTTCTTTGTCCATGTGGCTTTCCTCAACTATCAGGGTTTATCAGGAGGTTTCTATTCGAAGCTTATTTCTTGTACTCATATTAAGACTGTCTATGACTCTATTACTATTTTGCATTTCACACCAGTCGTCTGATGGTCGCAGCTAGAGACTGAGGGACAGCAAATCTCCTCCAGTCTCCAGCCCTTCCCTCTTCACACTCTCACAGTCCACAGCACTGCTGTGGTTTACAGTTTCACACCACTTTCTTGGTAGTTATTGCTGAAGGCTGAGTGACAGTAAATCTCTTCAGGTCTCCAGCCCCCCTCTCATATCTATGTCACCTATCACAGCAGTACTGTGGTTTGTACCTCCACCACCATTTTTCATTCCCTCTCCTCTTCTCCCTGTTAGGCCATTGCTAACAGTTGGGGGTCGTAGATATCATATATTTGCACTCTCCTCAGTAATCATGTAGTTCTCAGGAGTGCTGCTGTCTGTATAGTCTCAATCCATCTCATCTCCAGTTCTTCCAATCTCGCCTTCGGTACAGTTCCTGGTGCAACTACTACTACTGGTACTATCTTGACTTTCATATTCCACTCCTTTTCAAGTTCCTTGCTAGGCCATGGTATTTTCCAAGCTTTCCACTCTACTTCCTATTTACCCTGTGATCTGCAGGCACGGCCACGTCTATTATTTGGTAGGTTCTCCTTTTTTTTGTCCACAATTACCAAGTACGGTCTTCTGACTTGGATTGGGTGATCAGTTTGGATGTCAAAGTCCCAGAATGATTAGTGACTTCCATTCTCCAGGGCTGTCTCCTGTTTGTGCCGGTGCCACCTTTCCACATGGTTGAATCTCATTTGTTTGCTCAGTTCTCAGTATATCATTGTTGTTCCCCTATCGTGTCTGTGTTTATACTCCTTCCAGGCTAGTTGACTACATTCTCAAGTTACGTGGTTTTATGTCCCATCCTATTCCTTGCATAGGCAGCACTTGCTGTTTATCTATGCTCTATCGATTTTCGCTTCGATAGAGTTTGTCATAATGCATTCGTTTTTGGCTGCCATGACGCGCGATTCTGTTTCTCTCCTCAGATATCCTTTACGTTGCCATATCCATAATCTATCGTCTGCAACATCCTGTACCTATCTTTTGAATTCTCCGTATAGTCTTTTCTGTTTCCATTTTTCTTTCTTTGTTGTGCTGCTCCTTCGTTTGCTACTTTTATTTCTATCATTATTATTATTATTTGGAATCTCACACTAATTGCCTGGTGGTAACCACTGGAGTTTCAGTGACAGCAAGTCTCCTCAAGTCTCCAGTCCTCCTCTCCTAGTACTCATAGGTCGCAGTAATTCTACGATTTACTATTTCACACCGGTTGCCCAGTGGTTATCACTGAGGGCTGAGTGACAATAAGTTTCCTCAGGTCTTCAACTAACGTCTCCTCTCTCTTTCACCTATTATGTCAGGGCTAAAATTCGTTGCAGTACTTATATCTCTAGCACCTTCCTCAGTATCCGTGCAGTTCCCAGTAGTGCCGTGGTCTGTACGGTCTCTATCCTTCCCCTAATCCTGATCTCCTCCAGTCTCTCCCTCAGCGTTTTGGGGACAGTTCCGAGTGCGCCCACTATGACCGGCACTACCCTGGTTCTCATGTTCCACATCTTCCTCAACTCCCTTGCTAGGTCCTGGTATTTTTCCCGTTTTTCACTCTCCTTCTTTTTTACTCTATGGTCTGCAGGTACAGCCACATCTACTATTTGGCAGGCCTTCCTTTTTTTGTCTACTACCACCAAGTCTGGTCTTCTTGCTTGGATGATGTGGTCAGTTTGGATGTCAAAGTCCCAGAGTAGTTTGTGGTTGTCATTCTCCAAAACTGCCTCTGGCTTGTGCTAATACCACTTTCCCACATGATTGAATCCCATTTGTTTGCTTAGTTCCCAGTGTATCATCGTTGCTACTCTATCGTATCTATGCTTATACTCCTTCTGGGCGAGTTGACTACATTCACTAGTTATGTGGTTTACTGTCTCATCTCTTTCACCGCACATGCGGCATTTGCTGTTTGTCTGTGTTCTGTCGATTTTTGTTTTTATGTAGTTTGTCCTTATGCTTTTGTTTTGGGCTGCCATGATGAGCGATTCTGTTTCTCTCTTCAGGTTTCCTTTTCGTAACCACGTCTATAATTTCTCGTCTGCTACATCTTGTATCTGCCTTTTAAACTCGCCGTACAATTTTTCTCTTCCCATGTTTCTGTTCTTGTTTGCTGTACTGTTCCATTGTTTTCTACTTTATTGCTTGTTGCACTATCTCTCGCGATCTTTATGATTTCTTCTCTATTTGTTTGCACATATCTTTCTAGGACTATTTTAGCTCTCTGGACACAATTTTCTATGCTGATAAGCCCCCTCCCACTTTTTTTTCTCTTAATGTATAGTCTATCAGTATCATCTCTAGGGTGTAATGCTTTATGCATCGTCATAAGTTTCCTTGTACGCCTATCCATTGATTGGAGATTTTCTGCTGTTTAATTTGGTCTCTAATATTTTCCTTATCCTTCTAAGGTATTCTCTCTTTATTTTCTCCTTCATCTCTTCCCGTTTTATCGTGTCACATTCAAGGACACCTAGGTACTTGTATTGGTCTTGTGCAGTCAATGCCCTAATCTTGCTGTTGTCCGGGAGTTCAATTCCTTCAGTCATTGTAAGCCTTCCTTTGTGCATCACCATGATTGCGCATTTTTCTATTCCAAACTCCATTCCTATGTCCTCACTATATTCCCTTACTTCGTTGAACAGAGTCTCAAGCTCTCCCCTGTTTTTTGCGAACAATTTAATATCGTCCATGTACATTAGGTTGTTGACCTTTCCTTATTATTATCATTATTATTATTATTATTATTATTATTTTTATTATTATTATTATTATTATTATTGTTGTTGTTGTTGTTGTTGTTGTTGTTGTTGTAATAATAATGATAATAATATTAATAATAATAATACATAAACTACCCAACTGCTCCTTGGTTTAAGGCATAATTTTAAGCCCGGCCTCAAAACCACTGAAACTGCTCACAGTACAGGGAGAGTGGAAGGAAACGAGCCAAATGAAACCATATCTGATCGCCAAACCCCAAACCAGTTGAAGCATTTTAAGGATGATGACTTGTTCCTTTTAAATTACGCCAAGAAGTGGACAAACATCAGTTGTCGACTTTAATGGTTTAGAATGCATTCTAAGTATGAGAACCCAACCACCAGCACTCGTGAAACTTTCAAAAGAACTAGGATCATCAAAAGATACCGTAAGCTTACAAAAGAGAGGTTAAATAACGTAATACTCTTGATACACTCAAATATGAATGGTAACAGCAACGGTACGTGGAAGCGGCTACTCTATCGGTGGCAGGTTCAATTCCCGCAACAGTTCCATTTTCTTTTATTCTTTATTCTATTTACTAGTTAGGCCAAATGATACATTCACCGTATAATGACAGGAGATCATTTCAAATAAGAGTTTCAACATAATATCACGCAATTAATAATCACTTTGTCGGATCATATATCCATTTCTTAACAACACAGACCCCCCACACACATATATAACGGTACGTTGAAGTGGCTTCCTTATCTAACGCAGGTTCAATTCCTGCAACTGCACTATTTTCTAATTGTTTATTCTATCCATGCTGTCTGGGCCAAGTTACGCATTCTCCGTGAACGGATTTAGACAGTCAATGAACAAAATAAGAATTTTCGGAGGAAGCAGTTATTTGATTTTGCGGCTGTTTAGCTCAATGGTAAGATCAACGCTACGTTAAAGCGGAAACTATCGGTCACAGGTTCGATCCCTGCAGCAGTCCCATTTCCTTTAATAGCTTATTACAAATTACGATGTTTAGGCCTAATGATGCATTCATCACGTAACAGCAAGAGATAGCTTTAAATGGATTTTCAGAGTGATATATTGTATTTACTATTATATACATCACGATTCAATCCATGTTCACTGCAGGACAGAGGCCATTTTTTTCATTTTTGAGAAGGTTAGTGGCTAATTGAGTTCACCCGTGACTATGTTTTGCTGGTGAGCTGGCTTGAATTCAGACTTATCCTTTTCCCTTGATTCATTGCCTTCCCAAATCAAGAGAGCACATTCTGTCCTGCTATTTTAACCGTTGCTGAGGAGGGAATTTGAATTCATGCCTTTCTGAAGGGCATCAATGCAAAGTGAACATAAACTGCCTCGGTCGCATCTAGAACTCAGTTCGCCGACACTCCCCCCCCCCTTTAATCCTTATATATATATATATATATATATATATATATATATATATATATATATATATATATATATATATATATATATATATATATATATATATATATATATATATATATATATATATATATCTTACGATGCTGCCAACAAACCCCTACTCTTGCATACCAATCGGCAGTGGAAAATAGATCCATGCACACAAAAGCATGTTGCATGTTAGAAGAGGGAAGAATGTGGAATCTGGATGGTTCCCCCGTCTTTTTTTCTTTTACTTGCCGCAGAGGCGAAGCATTTTTTTTTCAAGCAGAAGGCCTACTCGCCCCGATGAAAATGGCAGTACACATGACGTCAGAGAAGAGAGTTTAACATTCCTCAGCTCTCTATGCTCACCCCCTCTGTTCGTCTTACTTTTTTCTTTACCTTTTTCCTTTTTGTCCTACCTTTTCACATCGTCTAACTGATTCCCCTCCCCCACCATCTGCTCGGCTCTCTGATACGACCCTCTCCGTTCGTCTTCTTATACTTTCTCTCCTTCTACACTCCCCCCATTCGCCTTCAATCGTTTTCTCCTCTTCTGTTACGCTTGCCTCTCCCTATCTCTGTCCTCGTCTTACTCTTTCTCCTCCCTTTTCTCGTCTCTCGGTACCCTTCCTCTCCATTGCTCTCACTCTTTCTTTCTTCCTTTCTGCATCTCTCTCTCTCTCCGCCTCTCTCTCTTTCTCTCTTTTGTTTTCTCTTTGTTTCCACCTTCAGACGGGTATCTAAGGCATTCCCCGTGGAACGAGAGTAGGGGTGATTTGGGTAGCTGCCGCTGATAATGATAATGATGATGATGATAGACATAACAGAAGTGGTTGTTTAGGTGTAGGTAGCTAGGTAATAGGCGGCCCGGATAACAAAAGGTTGCATGCACTTCAAGCAGTAGACACGTGACCGTAGAACTGCCAAGAACGCGAAGGTTATATATATATATATATATATATATATATATATATATATATATACATACACATATATATGTAAAATGGATCTACTACGGTTACGATGGTTAGAAGTTTTCTCTTGAAGACCAATTCACTATATATATATATATATATATATATATATATATATATATATATATATATATATATATATATATATGTGTGCGTATGTGTAGGCTGGACAGAGAGATGGACAACAGACTGGCTAAAGAAAACGAAACCCTTTGGTAGACAAGGTAAAATAAACTCAGAAAGGACACAAAAACAAGAGTCTACCAACCCATCGTTCAGCCCACCTTTCAACGTAATGCCGAAACGTGGGTCATATACCAGTGTCACCAACGTCTCTACACCATTCTATATGTATATTGGAGCGGTTCCATCACTTACACTGTGATTCTTAGTTAATTGATGTAATGCTGCAAAAGACTCAACCGTAGAGGGCGAGTTTCATGGCGAGGATGGAGGAAAATTTCTTTCCAATACTGTCCTGGCCGGAAGAATAATCTCTGGCCGGCGGATGTACAAGATTCAGAAATTGACTCTCATCTCATGTGGAATCAAAAACCGCCAGTGGGCAACGGAAGCAGCTCTCCAGGACACATGGCAACACAAGGTCAGTCATGCAAGCTCTCCTGCATTGCAGGAGCAGAAGAAGCAGCGCTGTTAGGCAGGAGAATATTCGACTGTCAGACCTCCTCCTGCAACCTTTATGGAAAGGCCTGTCTTGTTGGTTGGGACAGATGTGGAAAACCCCGTTCACAAAGCCAAGCTGTGAATATATATATATATATATATATATATATATATATATATAATTATAAATTGCCTTATTTTATATAGAAACTTATTTGAAATGAGCTCCTACCATTACACCGTTTATGTATTACTCGGCTCAGACGACGTAAATTGAACAAGCAATTGAAGAAAATGGGGCTGCTGCAGGAATCGAACCTGCCACTGATAGGGTAGCCGCTTCAACCTTGCGATACTCTTGACATAGAGCTAAACAGCAGCTGGTCATACAAAAGCCCAAATAACTGCTTTCAACCCAAATTCTCATTATGTTTCTTCTTGGGCTATTCGCTTCTTCTAACGCGACAGTTATTTATTAAGAAATGGATATATGCATTATCCGACTAAATGACTACAAACTGCGTTATATATATATATATATATATATATATATATATATATATATATATATATATATATATATATATATATATATATATCTTGTATAGTGCAGTTTTGATTAATGCGGTTTTTGATGCGGTGCAATTATAGTATTGCTATACAAACAAACGAAACTAATTTTAAACGGGTGGAAATACATTAAATTATGATTAAACCTTGAATAGTGCGTCTTTGAACACTACAGACAAACATTGGAGCTAATCAACCACATTATTCAAGGTATTGCTGTTTATATATTGATACTGTGGCTCCACAGTAGGTTTAGACTTCATACGAATATAACTTATTCCATGAATAGGACTACTTCGGGCTGTGTGTTCGTAAAGGAATATATTTTCACAAACCACCACATCGACAACTTGAAATTAGTAATCTGTTCTGCCTTTTAGCAAAACGATGACAACAAGGATCTTTACTGGGAAGTCGGCAAATGTGGAGATCCGGGGCGTACTTTTCGATACCGAGGCAAAGTTTTTAACAATACAGAATTACCCCCTCCCATTATTTTCTTATTTAGTCCAATAACAAAAGAAGAGATGTATGTACAATCACTTTCAACAAGATATTAGATTTATTTAATGAAATGAATAAAATGTATGAGACCTTAACGATATAAAAAGGAAGACAAGTATGATCACTTTTCTATTAGGAAAAATCCTGCTGCTGTTTTCCTCAATATTATTATCATCGCTTTGTCAATAAAAGTAAATATTGACTTATAACGATCCACTTCTACTATATAACGACAATTCTTTGTTGTTTCTGTTCTAAGACAAAATTTCTGCCTTCTTCTTCTTCTTCTCGTTCTTCTTCTTCTTCTTCTTCTTCTTCTTCTTCTTCTTCTTCTTCTTCTTCTTCTTCTTCTTCTTCTTCTTCTTCTTCTTCCCAAAAACAAACAAAAAACAAAACAAAACAAAACAAACAAATTTGGGAATAGGTTTTTTTTTTCAAAACTATTGATACGTTTTCAAAAATACAGTATTTAAAAACCGACTTCTCAGGTGAAAGTTCGCCTGAAATCCCCACATATGCCGAAAGGTTTGGAAATTGGCTCCAAAAATGGTGAGCCATGGATGTGGAACACAGACGTGTTGGGGGACTCAGGGGCACGGTTGGGTTGGTTCCTGTGTAATCCCATTCACCATTTATCAAGATTTGTTAGAGTAAGTGCTGTAGGTGGACTATTATTTATGAAGACCGTGGGAGCTCCGCTACGCCTCTGGGGAAACTATTTGAAAATTTGCCCGATTGAATCAATTTTTCAGTCTTGAATTGTGAATCTATTGAAATTAGTAAAAAATTATTCCTTTTATTTCTCAGTTAATGTTATGTAAAAGTGAGAAAAAAATGAGAGCCTGCTTTTGAGCCACCCTTTCTTTCTTCCTTTCTCAGTATATTTAGATCTATCTATCTATCTATCTATCTATCTATATATATATATATATATATATCAATCTATCGATCTATCTGTCTATGCAGCCATTTTTGACCCATGACAATATTTGTAAATGTAGATTCGAGAAGAACGTCGTTCTAACAGACAAAAGACTTGTTTCGCTGTTTGTAAAGCCATTCATGTCTTTTGAAAGTTATTATGTTCTTCCTGTGATGTCACTATTTGTTTCTCTTGACAAAGAATGAAAAAAATGTGACTACGCCCTGAGCTTTTCATTTTTTCATACAATAATGCACTCGTTCAATACACACAATGTCTTCAAAAGCTTCAATGAATCTGAATGGCATTTTATTGAAGGCTTGGCCATAGGCTAGGGAAGAATTGATTACATTTGAGGCAGATGCAGGAATCTTCACTGTAACTCCCCCTCATCGCTATATATGAAATGAGCTGCATTCAGATTTTTCAGTTTCTCAGAGTGCTTTCTAGTTTTTTTTTTCCTGTGATGTCACCGTTTGTTTTGGCAAAGAATGAGAAACATGCGGCTACGCCTCAAACTCAGCTCATTCTTAAGAGACTTGGAAGGTGCATGATGCTCAAGAAATAAATTCTTTGTGCGAATGAACCCCCGACCCTTGAATGGCATTTTAGTTCTATCTATCTACTTATCTATCTCCGAAAGTTTGGATCAGCTTTTTTGACAGAGAATGCAAAAACAACTTCTGCGAAAAACACCGAAAAAAAGTGACAACGTCAGATTCTTTTTTGGCACCAGGCGGGAACATATCAAATAACTTATTTGAGACTCAAACTCACTCGACTAGTGAATGATCTGCAACACAGCCAAGTCTGTCATAAGGCTACAATTTCTCTTTCTCTTTCACTCTCTCTCTCTATATATATATATACTTCTTAATTCGATTATTGATAATATTCCGGCTTTACTGGTCAACGTTAAATTCAAACTGGATTACAAAAGCGTTACAAAATTTCTTATGAAAAATCCTTCTCGTCATTCTCATGACGCAATTGATCCAAACCATTAAAAATAGTTTCCTGGGTAATGCAGAACCTCAAATTAGACAACAC
>OY735203.1:57439560-57682060 GCA_963457665.1 Thysanoteuthis rhombus | reverse complement strand
AAAAAAAAAGCAAAGAAAAAACGTATCATTAGATTTGTTAAGCAGATTTTTTTATATTGGCAGCAGGATAGCAGGTTATTTCTACTGGAGTGAGTTCGATCCACACTTGAGGCTTAATCCCCAAAAAGGCTAACCTTAATAAGTGTTTAAACCAGTATTCTGAAACCTTTTCTAACCACGGTGCCCTTAGTGTATAAAGATTTTTCATAGCGCCTAAATAAAGAAAATTCCAAAAGATTGCATTTGAATTGTTTAGGCTAATTAGAAAAATGAATTAAAACATTTAAATTAACAACAAAAAAAGAGTTTTTTCCTTTTTTGATGTTTAGAATTACGGCTGGAATGGGTGAACCTGCTGTCCATAACGAAGTCTATTGGAATTAAACTGGACATGGACAACCGTATTAACCTGTTCCATGTTAATTTTCACACGACTCTTTCTATTTGTCACACTGACCAACGAAAACACAATTTCACAAAAAGTAAGTCATTGCAAATGAATCAGCATTCAGTGATCTTTAGCACTTCAGCAGGTGATATTTATCTTTTACTGACGCGTTGGCAAATTTTGTTTTCGATGTAGTTTAGCAAACAGCTGAAAAGATATTCTTCCTCAGCGCCATTGACCTAAACTGTAATTGTTTGCGTTAAGCTAGTCCAAATCAATAAAGTTTATCTCTTCATTTCCTTGTCTCTATGAACACTAAAGCAATCGTATTTGTGGGTGTCTGTGAATTTTTCTCTCTCTGTGTTTAATGTTTAATGTTTATATATATATACATATATATATATATATATATATATATATATATACATATATATATATATATATATATATATATATATATATATATATATATATATATATATATATATATTTGAATTATAAATTGCATTATATTGTATAGAAAATAATTTGAAATGATCTCACGTCGTTACACGATTAATAAATCACTCAATTTAGACAACGCAAATAGAATAAACAACTATAGATAATGGGGCTGCTGCAGAAATCGAAGAAGCCACCGATGGCTTAAAAGTAGCGATGCTCATACCATTGAGCTAAACAGCCGCCAGTAATGCAAAGGTCAAATAACTGCTTTCAATCCTAATTCCCGTCTGGTTTATTCTTGGTTCGATTCCTACAGCAGCCTCATTTTCTCTAATTGTTTATTCTATTTACGTTGTCCAAATTGAGTGATTTATTAACGACGGGAGATCATTTGAGATAACTTTCTATATAATATAACACAATTCATAATTCATTCTGACGGATCAAATACGTCCATTTCTTAAGTATATGTATACAAATTTTTTTTTCGGACTATTGTCCTCATTTTAGTTGATTTCACTTTCACAAAATTTCACTAATTTTACACTTCGGCCTTCTTTCGGTGTCTGTCACGGTTGAAAAACACCGTCAGAATTTCGAGTCAAGACGCCCATTCGATCTCCCAAGTTAAACTGTTCTCATTTCACCGTTTGCGCCCAGTTGATGGACAGGTATCTTGCGTCCATCATCATCATCATCATCATCATCATAGCTTTTGTCGTTGGACGTAGACCTTCCCCAAGATGGCCAAACTTCTCTATCACGGGCGTCGCGTAGCCCATATTTTTCTGACTTATCTGGTTCGTCACACCATCTTGTTTTCTGCCGACCACAATTTTGTGTATGGCTACTGGGGGATCCACGTTGTGAATCTAGTGAGCAGTGGGGGAGGGATGTGCTCCCAGCGTGCGTTATTGAGCGTAGTGCAGAGATCGGTCTACTCCCAGGAGGATTTTCGGGATCGCCACAGTAGGTTCTCTGCGTGATCCCCACCTGTTTACGGACAGTCAGTCACTCATCTACATAAGTACTGACGATAATAGACGTCGTTTAACACCGGTGATCGTTCGACAACCGATGTATCCAACGTGATTTTTTGGCCAGTACCCGGAATAATAATTTCACCCGAAATTTCTCATCAGTTAATGCAGTCGGTTGAGAATGAGTAGAAAGCGAAGTTCACGCGGCAACCCAAGTAAATTCAGTACCTCATAAATATAATTAGCTCGTTAGCTTCAAAGCTTGAAATTGACACTAACAAGCAGGCATTTTTGATTCTCTGTAAAAAATAGAAGAAAGAAAATCTCTCTAAAATGACTATACTTTATTGTGGAAATGACCCACGTCAACATTTTGTCGATTTCCTTACTTATGTCTGCACCATCGGGCAGACATGCGTAGCCCCTCATAAAACCTTGAAAAATTGTTTTCCCTTGAAACTGAGAATTTATGTGGTCACTTTTGACTTTCGTCAAAGCGGGCCATCGGATTTAAGTAGTGCCCATGTTTCATAGTCGTGTTTGGGTTGGGGTTAGGGGTAAGTTTCTTATAATTGTCGGGTTAGATTTCTAAAAAGATACTGCCAAACTGGCATAAGCACTCAGAGAAGGATAAGTACACCAGTGATTTTGTACCAAGGATAGAAAGTTGGGGTGGGGTCCAGTTTAGCATTATAGTGACATAGTTGATAGAAGCCCTGTTTAAAACCTTTCATTTTCCCCCTCAAACTGACTATTTTTCAGAAGGTTTGAAGGTCTATAAGTTTGCAAGCAAATAGAATTAGAATTGAAAAAAAAATTCTAGATTTTCTCCGTTGGAGTTGAACCATTTTCTGTTCTTATAATCACTGAGCTATTGATGCTTTTACTGATTTTCTTATGAACTAATGAATCTTCTCAAAGAAGCTTACAAATTAGGCTCGAAAATATAGTTTGCCATTAATTTATGTTGGGGAAATCTTCGACGGTTCTCAAAGCCAATTATGGTGATGTTGGTATTTTCGGCAGAGTCATCAGAGGGTGTGTTGGTGGGAAGAGTACAGGTGACTTTAGAGTTGGAAAGAGAGGAGAAGGTACACGATGCCTCTATAACAGCTCTCTGAAAAATGTACATTGAACACTATTCTCGCTTTTGCCATCTTATGTAAAAACGAAAAAGTCGCGTAAACAAACTTTCCATAACCGGGGCACACGCACATACATTAATATGTGTATGTGTGATGAATACATTGGGTCATTTTACCCCTATATAAATCTATATATATATATATATATATATATATATATATATATATAACTCCACTGGTGCAGGTGGTCACTTTTCAAGCTCAGGTAAAACGTCAGGAATACAAATGTATTTTTTAAGGTTTTAAGGCAGGCAAGCTATCCTCTAATCTAAGATTGATGTAACATAATCCTCCAACCTACATCTCCCGGTCATTTTCCCTTCTAAGCTAAGCTGGGTAAATAAATGTGGCCGTGTGTGTGTGTGTGGGGGGGGGGGTAATCTGCTTTGTTGAGTATTTCCCTAGGTCGATGTTCAAGCCAAGGTTGAAGGAAGGATTTCGATTTTCAAGTCAAGCAGTCCCTCCAAAATTGAAAATCTTCCCACGCAGCTTGCGTTTGATACAATGTCTGATTATGTGTAAAACTAAACACACGCATACACATGTACATGTGCATGTGCGAACACCCAGACACATACTTATGTAACTATGTATAATGCTTTGTTTAATTGCACCCTAAACAAAAAGCAAATTTTACATACACACACACACATATATATATATATATATATATATATATATATATATATATAGTGTCATCCACAGACGGCTGTTTCGTCGTATTACAATTCTTCAGTGTGGCTATAAACAATCCATTCCTTGTTAGAAGAGCATTAACAACTTGTAAATGCGTATATATATATATATATATATATATATATATATATATATATATATATATATATATATATATATATATATATATATATATATATATTGCCAGAGAGAACAATGAAAATCTACCAGTTTCAAATTTTAGCATCATTTGACATCATGCAATCTGTTTCATTTAATCTTTCGGTTGT
Organism: Thysanoteuthis rhombus; assembly: GCA_963457665.1. Taxonomy (NCBI): domain Eukaryota; kingdom Metazoa; phylum Mollusca; class Cephalopoda; order Oegopsida; family Thysanoteuthidae; genus Thysanoteuthis; species Thysanoteuthis major. Next base: position 57,678,138 of record OY735203.1, on the reverse strand, counting down.
TGTCTAATCATTGGCGTTTCGTATTCCTATTCGCTTGTTATACACATTTATGCACATAGATATGCACACATATAGGTATAAGAAGAATACTTACCTCGCCCACAGTTCATCCTATGGTTTCCAAAAAGTGGAATATGCCCAGTCTCTGTAGGCTCAGTTGTCCTTGTATAGCATCCACAAATCTGCCTCTGAATTTGAATAAATTCTTTTTTTGTTGACAGCCCACCAAATGTTATTGAAACTCATTGAGAATCTTTAGAGATATTGTGATGACGAATACACACTTGTGAACACATGTGAATTTCCTAAATTTCTTCGGCAGAACTGAAGGAAACCAATATAAATTCCTGTGGCTTTTTATCACGATGTTTTAAAGACAAAACGTTTCAATAACACACACACACACACACACACACACACACACAAAACACACACACACACACACACACAAAACACACACACACACACACACACACACACACACACACACACACAAACACACACACAAAAACAAACTATGAAGAAACTATTAAACGCTGATGATAAAATATGATAGAGTGAATTACTTTCGAACTCTATACTGAAGAACAGATTAAGATAAACATGATAAGAGAAAAGGGTGAAGAAACTCGTAAATATGTAGGGTAATGAAAATAGAGACTTTCCCTTATTTCAAACGTATAAACGCCATGTTGGTTCTAGTCATTGCAGCGCCACCTGTTGAGGAAAAACGTACCAGCAAAGTACAAAAATCATGATTAATTAATTAATTCCTCTATTTAATGCTCCAACGGTAGAGTTTCGATCCAGCATAGTTTTTAAGATATGATTTTATATTATCAGGGGAGGATTATAGACAATGCTCAGTCTGAACTTTATCTTTAAAGAACCCTCACACTGAGTGTCCTTGAACAATACTGTCAAGGTTTAAAGCATTTTGGAAAGGTTTCAAACCGTTTTGGGGAAAGCCTGTATAACGATACTGATACCGAATACGCGTTTTCACTATGGCATCTGAAACAGCTGTGTAATCACAGCTGGCGCCAGTGGTTGGTGTTCGTGCCCAGTTAAAAACCAAGAATTCTCATGTTGAGTTTCAAGGCATGCAGCCCTCCCCCGCTTATATTATCAGTGCAACAAAATCTTTCAAATCTTCCTCCCCTTCTACGCTCAGCAAATGTCAATGCATCATAACAGAATCTCTAGCAAGATAAAGTATTTTCCATCTCCGTCGACGGAGTTGGAAGAGGTATATGTATTCACTCGTGTATGTCTGTTTGTATGACCGCCCATACAATATCTCCATAAAATCCCTATGGATTTCAATGGAATTTTCGGAAACGTAGGCAACGAAGTAAAAAAGAAGTGTTCTTCGATTGAAAGATATTTTTCCAATTTTCTTTCATACGCTTATGTATTCAAACGTGTTTGTCAGTCCATTATCCCCAAAAGTTCTTAATGAATTTCAATGATATTTTGTTGAAGGATTGGCCATGGAATGAAGAAGAATTGACCAAGTGTTTTGACGGATCCAGGAATTATTTGAATTCATCTCTATGCATCGTAGCTTCATATGTAAACTTTATGTATGAAGTGATTTTATTTCAGCCTTTTGTGACAATCGTGTTGGCAGAGGTATGTGCTCTGTTTCTAGTTAAATTGAGTTGAAAAAATAATTACAGTATTTGAAGCTTTGTTTTTTACGATTGACATTAATGCAACTGATGGAACTGCTGATATGAGATGGGAATGATTTTGAGATCAACTTAATCTGATTAGAGATTTTATCTTCTCTCCCTTCTCTCCAGCCCTTTACTTCTATACTACGATAATTTCATCTTTTGTTCCTCAGCCTTTTTTTCTCAGACGTCATTAATTTTTCCTTTTCCTCCTCCTTCCTCTTCTTCTTCTTCTTCTTCTTCTTCTTCTTCTTCTTCTTCTTCAATTTATCGATTTGTTCCTCTTTTCCCCATCTACGCTACTTTCCATCTTACATTCTTCGAGCATATATCTCGACTTTTCCCCTGTAATAGGATTGGTTGGGTGGCTGTTGAACTGTTTCTTCTTTAAAGCCCCCGCTTGCTGTGCAATTGCGAACGGGTGAGCAGACAGAATCACTGGAAAGAATATATATATATATATATATATATATATATATATATATATATATATATAAATATACATATATATATATATATATATATATATATATATATATATATATATATATGTGTGTGTGTGTGTGTGTGTGTGTGTGTATTAAAAGATAAACCTCTTACTTACACCCGTGTAAAACTTCTTTTCTTTACAGCGAAGCTGTTTTCAGACATTAAAAGAATCTTGGGCATGCCCGTTCAAAAGTTGCATCCGATTTCATGGAAATCTTCAGAAGATTCAAACTTGAAATAATGAGACACTTTTCTTTAATAATTTATGATGTAGTTAATAGCAACAATTGAAACAGAAATATTGCCGTTAATCCGAATAACAATCAAAACAGAATTAAAAAAATGTCGTTAAGCCATCCAACTTTTAGTTAATTTGATCTCGCTCCAAAGAAAAATTCAGCTGAAAAAATCCCTGATTCTCTCTCTATATCTATATCTATATCTATCTCTCTCTCTCTATATATATATGTTCATTTCAGTATGGATTTTTTAAAGTTATAGATTGAATCCTCCTCCCTCATATTGGGAACTGCTGACCAAAACGACTTCAAGCTTGACACTACAATGTCTGGTGTACAGGCCAACTTCGTACGATGGCATGTTGCCGAGTAATCTCGGTGCGTGCACGAAAAAAAAACACTCACATACACCTGCGCGCGCATGTGCATGCATTTCTCAAATTATAGTAAAGATGCCTGTACCAGCCTGCGTGGTAATTTTAACAATCGCCACTAGAGCAGAATCTTACAAAAAGTCTTTTTAAAATGGGGCCACACACTTGTAAGTGTTGACAGAACATGCTTACAGAATATGGTGTACCAAAGTGGTCCCCCATCTAAGTACTGATCAGATTCGGCGCTACTTAACTTCGGTGATTGAACGGGAACCGCTGCTTTCTGTGTAATTTGACTGTAAGAATTAAAAAGAGAAAAAGACAAAAAACAAAAAACAAACACGAATATATTAAAAGATAAGCCTCTTACACCCATATAAGACTTCTTATTTTCTGCACAGATATAATGTTTTCAGGCATTAAAAAAATGTCTGCAGCAGTCAATGTATGCGTTGAAACTCACCAGTGAAAGGTCGAACGTGGTTATCTTATTCCAGATATACACCCCCATAGAGAGAGAGAGAGAGAGAGAGAGAGAGAGAGAGAGAGAGAGAGAGAGAGAGAGAGAGAGTGAGTCTTGGTGTCGCAAAAGCTACCAGTTGTTGAGGAGAGTCGTGATTTCAGTGGAGTAGACGAGAACACCTGCAGACTGCCAACATTTCTGCACGGTTGCATTAACATCTACAAAGCACTCAAAGTGTGCATACCTCTGCCAACGCCATACACTAACTAAAAACTGAATGAAAATCTCTTCATATATAGCTCCGATAAAGGGAAGGTAATAGTGAAATTTTTTTTTGATCCTTCCAAAAATTCAATAGCACATTAATAGCTCATGACCCATCCATAAAATGTCATTGGAATTAATTTTGGAGATCATGAGGACAACTCTTTGAGATAATCTCGACAAATTTTGGAGATTATGTGGACACCTCTTGGAGATAATGTCGACAAACTTGAGAGGATACATAAAATGTTTGGAAGAAAAAAATTAAAGATATCTCTCAGTCGATAAGAAAAATTCTCAAAATTCAACCAATCTTTCCATAGCCACGACCAACCCTTTTGAAAATATTTAGAACTGTTGGAGATATCATATGGACGGACATATAGCTACGATGCAGGAGATATAACTGAAATTCCCAGATCAGCCTCGATTAATTCTCCCTTACGTTGTGACTCACCTTCCAACAAATCGTCATTGATATTCATTGAGGACTTTCGGAGATATTACGTGGACAGACAGACAGACACACTCAGTTGGCAGAAGTAAATTATGGCGAAGACGAGAAGATGTGACATAACTGTAAGGGTCCCGACCTGATTCAATTCCGAACCGGACGTTTTGGCAACGCATCGATACCCAGCAGATAGCAGAGCAGATGATAAAACACAAATGTAAGCAAGCACATGTATAGACACATGAATAAACGCACATACAAACACAATGGGCGCCTACAGTGGTGCAGTGGTTATCAATCTCATATTGCAGGCCAATTCTATTTTCGTTTGATTAAACGAATTGAACTATGGAAGCATATCAGCCATTTTTTTTGTCGGCAACGTAACTACATCATCAAAAGCATGTTGACCTGGAGTATTGGCTGATTTCATGCAAGAATGGATGGAACCACTCCGGAGCAGCTTATTCAGAACATCATCCGGGGATTAAGATTTGGAAAGAGATTACACAAAAACTTTGAGTTGGAACCGGCGAGATTTTGTGCAAAAGTAGCCATTAATTCCACTGAGCATGCGCGAAGTAACGTGTGTGCACCGATAAAAGAATTTACAATGGAACGTTGACAACAAACGAGAAAGGTGTTGCCGATGAAAAGACGATAACTGTAATTTTATTCAAATCTCGTCGTCTTCCATGTTGATCACTTCTCATGTGTCACTTTTCTTTTTATCATATATAACTATTTTTTTTAGGCTTCGATTAGTGTGTCGCAAGGCCACACATTTAGGACCAACTCATTTCTCTCTCTAATATTCTCATCGATAAATGCGCACATTTTCAATCGACCAGTATGTCCCCGTGATTAAGGAGGAGAGGTTATAAGACAACACAAAGACTGTGAAAATGGTGGTGAGAGAGAAAGAGAAGCAAAGTCGGGGTACGCAGAAGTTTAGGGCTGGACACATAAAGATATTCACTAAGGGAGAACGGCTTAACTCGGTCGTCGAAGAATAAGAAAGAATGAGAAAGTTGGATGGGATGGAATTAAACTTGCTACGTAGTGTCTGTAGGTGTTGATTAAGTGCATGGGATGGTTGCCTCAGACATATAACATGAGCTGTTTTTCAGATACTACAGTACTTTAAGTTCCCACTCCTAGATACAACGATAGTAAAGCAACGGGTATTTCATAAGTGAATGATGAAAACTGATAGAATTTGATCCTCGTTTCTACCTACACCATCCAACCCACTCCGTTCCATTCTTTTGTAAATATCTGTGCATAACTCACGCACTAGCTGATAGAGACTGCACATTTTTTAATGGTATAGGATACTAAATTCATGTCGGTAAATGCATGCCTTTTTTGAAACAGCCAGTATACTCCTGTGATAAAAAATTCCATAATTTCTGATTCGTAGAACTTTTACCTCCACCTATCCCGTTACATAGTGTAGGGTCTTTGGGGCACCACGAGTAATTTTGATCATATGTGACAGCCTGACAGAGCTGATATTCTTCAGGCTGGTTTGAAATCAAAGTTGTTCATCTAGTCTGGTTGCCAACCAATGCTAGAGAGCTCAGTCTGTCCTTTTATTCACTCATAGATGGTTGGAGGTAGGTTGGAAAGGGTAGGTTCAGGCCTTTCCCATGGACATTAGTACGAAGTGTGAAACCGTAAATGCAATGGGGCGCTTATGTTGCAAGAATGTCAGAGAACTGCTTGACATCAAGTAGATCTCCAGAGATCATAAAAGAAACTGTGGCCGACAGAAAATGAGATAGCGTAACAAACTAGACAAATTTAGAAATTACTGGCTCCTTGACGCCCATGATAGAGAAGTCTGGCAAATCTTGGGGAAGCTCTACATTCAATGACGGACGCTATGAGGTTGAGTTTGAACTCTGCTAGCCGAATTTATAGTCCTTGCCGTTAACAGTTCAGCCATTCCGCACCTTTATTTGTAAAGAATCACTCAGAAGAATCGTTGGACTACCGTAGTTTCGCACCTGCTACAAAGCCTATTATTTTCTCAACGCTTATCTATTTTCGCTCTGCATTGTACAGGATTCAAATGCTATGACACACGACAAAACCCGATTTCTGTTCGGTTTATCTTGACAGATATGTCATTTGAGCGTGGATGGTTTGTAGCTTAAAGTAATCCAAAGAACTTAATCCGGGTGAATATACCTCTGAGCCAGGTCTGCCAAGTTTTGCAAGAGGCTCACGTTTCGGCTTGAGTAAAAAGCTGGGATTTCGAATGTTGATTTTCAAAGCAGGTGGGATCTCCCGGTTTGAGAAATCTCCCTCTTTTTATACGGGTGTGCGCTGACACATATGTTAGAAAAAACTCACTGAATACAGCCACAAAGAAAAACGATTCCCGAAAAATAGATAGGAACCATGGATATTGGTTTAGAAAACTCACCACACAGCATGACAGACTGATTCACAAACTTCACAGTTGCTCAGATGAAGGCGAGGTCTCGGACTGGATGACCAGATTTAGAACAATCTTCAACCCGAAGGACATTGAAAAAAGTGAGCCAGACAAGTAACTACGGACCTGATGAAATTTGTAAGGACGCTGAGTTGGGGCCTGGAGAACTATGTGTCCTTACTGTCACTCAGCGATGACCACCAGACATCTGGTAAAAAAGTGCAAACCACAGCATTGCTGTGGACTATGGGAATGCTTAAAGAAGGACTAAGGACTTGAGTGGACTTGATATCAATCAGTACAAATCTATGAACACCAGACATCCTGTGTGAATATGTGCACGCGCTCATGTATATTTATGTGAAGATCTGAACAAATATCATAGAGATGACAAAATCTGAAAACAGAGTGTGTTTTGAATAAATATCAAATTGTAAAAAAAAAAAAAAAATGTAAAAAAATAATATTCACTTTTTTTCCACAAATTTTGGTAGTTCATGACTTTCTGGTTGTGAGTGTGGTTATTTACTCAACTTAATCTAGTTTAGCTCAAGGCCAGAGGATTGAGAGCACCTTAGGGATTTGAGCCCCTGTAGTAGTATGTTCTATGAGTCAAGCTTGTTTTTTCATCATAGCTGTCAAGCTCCCAATGATCTAGTTATTAGGGATATCCAACTAATCATTGCACCAGGTAATCTCTCTCTCTCTCTATATATATATATATATATATATGTATATATGCCTTGGCTTCGTGAACAAAATTTTTTCTCGATTCTAACGTCTTAAGATAAAATGCAACATGCTTAGGGTTGGCCCACAATTCAATTTGAGGGTTTGCATATTCCACTGAATAGGCGCTATTCCACCGATGAGGTGCTAACATGAGCAAGACCCCTAGGTCGAAGGTTTGACAGAAGTTACCTGCTCGTAGATGCACGAGCTAATTATGAGGTAATCTGTCCCTTTAATGGAGTATTCTGACTGTATGGCTGGCCTAGGTACTTGGACCACAGAACATGAACAATCCGTAGTTGATATATGCCTGAGATAGCTATAGAGTTCTTCCGCCCTTTGCACGGCTGTCTGTGCAAATGTAAGCACAAATCTGAGACACCACGACAGAAGCAGATTGTAGAGATTGGCTACTCCCTCGGAAAAGTAATCCGAAAGTTTAACAGTCTTTGCTGACTTGCGCACAGGCCCGAATCATACCCCTGGAAAAAGGGATTAAAGTGAGTTACTTGAAAAACAGTGTGACCAATGGGTATAGAAGTGTAAGTATATATCTATCTTCGTCATCAGCTTGCTTAACTTTGTCTAACTTGCTTGGTCATTTCTTTTTATTTTGTTTAACCTCATATATGCCTGAGCTGACTGAAGAGATTTGCTGTTCAATATAGAAGAGTAACCCAACTGTATAACTGCCTTGGACTCAGGTTTCACACTGCCTCTCCGGAGAGATTTCTCTTTTCTCCCTTTCTTTTCTTGCTTTAATTAAGTTTCTACTTAGCGTACGTTCAAGCCTCCCCCCTTTGACCTCTCTACTTCCTTGCTTCATTTCTCTTTTTAACTTGAGAAAGGCCATTCCAAGAGTCATAATTGGGGAAAGAAAGAAGACCTAAAGCCCACCCTTCCATTACTAATATTGTTTGTCTTTCTATTTTCTTTAAATTCCATATTGAAAAACCTCAGACTTAGATTAGATCTATTTTCTAAATAAATAAAACAATGCAAATGAAAAACAAGATCGTCGCACATTATTTAATGGAGGAATTTGGTTAGTAATTAGTAACATGATTTTCACAATTTGAACTTCTTGGTAGGATGCCAGGTTTGCTGAACTGACGTAGGTAGGAGTTCCTAAGGACTGGAGCATACATTCTTTGCCTAGAAATCTACCATTTCATCTAATCCAGGCCAGCCCCCTTCTTCCATTATTGCTATTTCTTAGGTCTTTCTATCTTCTTTCGTTTTTACACAGAGCATTATTTAAGTGAACAGACATTAGATTTCGTTTTCTTAATTGAATCAAATAAAGGGAATAAAAAACAAGTTTGTCAAACATAAATAATTTGAGAAATTTGCTTAGTATTTGGTTATAAAATTTTCAAGATATGAACTTAATTCGAAAAGGTGACAGGTTTGCTGAACTGATATATATATATATATATATATATATATATATATATATGAGACTTCACACATTAGAAATAGAATAATGGTGCACGATCAACAGATTTGAGACCCATCAACTAGGATTCTTAAAGTCAGCAAGCATATCAGCAACTGCATCTAATCAGAATCCCAGATCTTCAGTCTTCCCATTTTACAAAATGAAGACAGAGACAATCACATAAAAAGGAGTAGGAAAGAAAATATCTCCATCAAATGTTTCTAACCTGCTTTGAACTGTGATTAGCAGATATACACTTACAGTTTCTATAAACGACCCTCTACACTAAAGACTTCATTCAAATATTTTTAAACAGTTTTCAATTGAATCTCCTTTCCCACACTATTTAACAAATCTTAATACCCAGCCTATTTCCCTCATTAATTATTGTGTGTGTATGAATACATTTAGGCTGTCATTTTTCCCCCGATTTAACTATCCGTTCTCAGTCATTTCGCATGTATATTTTTTATTTCAATTTAAATTTTGGAATGTCTTTTCTTGCATGAATTGTATGTATGTCCTTATTTATTTATGCGCATAGGTCATGGTTTCTATTTGTGTGCACTAGCCTACCCACCAATAAGGGGTTACATGCACATGAGGGAAAATGTGCATTTTGGGGGTGTGCACTGTATGCGCATATATTTCTGTGCCTTGTGAATGCATAGATGTACACATGGCTGTACGGACCTGTGTTGGTTATATATATATATATATATATATATATATATATATATATATATATATATATATATATTTATGCTCAAACGAATGGATAGATATGTATGTATGGTTATATCCATATCAGGATATGTGGGTGTGTTTGTCTGTCAGTATGTATATGTGTGTGTATGTGGAATCAGAGGAAGGTCTGATAGACTCCTCATCGCATGTACCTGTATTCGGATATATATGGGTATTTATTTATATATGTGTGTATGTTTGTTTGTATCGAGCCCCCCCCCACACACATATTTTTTTCTCTCCTGCCGTCAATATTGGAACTATCTATTATCACTTTCATCACCTTTTCATTACTGGAATTTCAAGTCCAGTATTTTGTAAATGTATGCGTACGTACATGTATATGAGGTATATGTGTGCATGAGCACGTATGTGTTTGTTAATATGTATATATATATATATGTGTGTGTGTGTGTGTGTGTGTGTGTGTGTGTGCATGTAGAGGTACATTAATGTGTATACATGTATGTTCAACTATTTCCCATAGACTCAATAACACGGAAGGTGTTAACACTCACTTCTCACAATTTCTGAGAAGTGCCTCCACATTGACCATTGACCATCGACGACAGATCTATCACAGGATCCATTCATGGAAACTCAATACTCCCTCTTTTATTCGCTTAATCTCATTTTCTTTTGAAAATCTAATTGAAACCGGTCAATAGATTTTTTCTCTGAGATGAAAATATAATTTTGGACTCTAACCTTTCACTAAATATCAATGTTATTTTTAATACAAATTTATTTCCAACGAATGTGGCTATTCCTTATTCATCTCTGAAACACACGTACACACACAAACACACATATATAGTAAGAGAGAGAGAGAGAGAGAGAGAGAGAGAGAGAGAGAGAGAGAGAGAGAGAGAGAGAGAGAGAGATGCTAGTTTAATTACCAGAAAAGTGATGTTGAACAAGAGTTCTATTCTCGTTTGTGTTCGTGTGCTTGTGCTCCTGATAATACTGTTTTGTCTACAAATTTTGGAATTGGCATCAGTACTCCACTAGACCCTTTCTAAAAAAGAATATTTTGGATTTTGGGCCAAGAAGTTTTTTTGACCCTTTTAGAGCCTCATTTTGACGGGTTGATTAATAACATCTAGATTCTCCAGAATTAAAATCTTTCTAGATATTGTTTCTCTCTATTTTAGATGTTTTCCAATCGATAACGCCAGTGATGTCATAGATAGGATTTATTCTGACCATATTCATTCTTGTTTTATAATCTTGATAGAATTTTCTTTACATGACTTTATATTTTGACGCTAGGGTTGTTCAATCATTGACTGTAATGGCGAGTTCACAATACTTGTTTACATGGAAGAGAACGTACACGAAGATCGAGTGAGTGTAAGTATTGTCAAAAGGCTCGTGATCAAACGCTTCCATAAATACTACCGACATTGGCTGAAACTATTTCTCAAATAAATGAAAGAATGGAAGTAAAAGAAAAAAGTTTGACACACATTATTAACAGGAGGAATTCGGTTGATCATTATCGAGACGGAAAACAATGGAGGATATTGTTAGTCTTTTGGTTAGTCAGTTCATCGTTTGCCTTCAGTCAATATCAAGGACAGAATGGAACTGTGGCTGATGGAGGTTTTTCAACTCTTTAATTCGCCATTTGCCGTTTGACTATAATGGTTTTAAATTCATCGTTTGCAAGCCATGTTGCAAGAATGAAAGATAACCGATGGACATCACGTCTCACAACATGGATCTCTGGAGATCACATGAGGAACCGAGCCCGACAGAACACAAGATGGAGAGATGAACTGGACAGATTCAGGAAATGCTGGCTCCGCGACGCCCATGATAGAGAATTGTGGCGAATCCTGGGGAAGGTCTATGTTGAACGACAGACGTAAAAAGACTGATGATGCTGATGTTGATGACTCTTGGTCTGTTACGTTGACCACGCACGGAGTGGTTTGTAACCGGACTTCTTGGATTGGCCCGTAACTATCGATTGTTAAATACATTTTCCAAATTGAAGGTGATCTCACTTTATCTAAGTTCTTTTGTTTCTACAACAAAAATACTTTTTTTTTCTATTACTGATGTTAAATAGTATACGTGTGCTCTTCACGAGTATTAAAAGTACGTGCCTTTGTGTGCTGGTTGTGGAATGAGTGTACACACAGGCAGGCGCGGGCACAGCTTAAAGAAATTATGCCCAAGAGTACGGATTCATGAGCGAATCTACTATTCCGTGAAAATGCAGTGAATTTCGAACAAAAGAAAATCTCGTGGTGGCTGGCTCGAAGCAAACGATTTGGTAATCCCAACAAAAAATGTCGTGCGAAGTTATGCATAACAACTTCGAAAAGAAGCTTTGTGAATTCTTCAGAAGCACTTTCGTCAGAAGGGTAGAACGCAAGAGATGCATTGTTAAATACGTATCAAATTTCCCACTTGATGCATAAGACAAAAAACAAACTACCGCTTGTTCGTTGACGTGGGCAAATTATTTACAACACTAGCTAATCTCCGTGAAAAATTCGCGGATATATTTAAATTTCTATGAGATAGTTTTTTTTAGTTTGTTTTCTTTTCAGAAAATAAACTACTGAACTCGTTTTTGTTGGAGAGTTCATTGCTTTAAATAGAGGCCAAGATTAGGATATTTTTTTTTATCAGCAAATACAATACCTTGGAGTGGATGAGTCCACTGCTACGGACAGTAGAACAGAGAAAGTCATATTGTTCATTACATGTTTAGACTAGTCACCACAAGGGAAAAATGTATCTGAATGTTTATGAGAAAGCACACATACGTAAACACACACACACACATACATCGTGGCCTCGGAACTACTGCTTTATTACACTCTAACCTGTTACTTATATCAACTATTTACAAAAATGCTCACTAACAGGCACTCTAGACGAAAATCAACTACGGGAACAGGCAGGCTTCAGAAGTGGCTACTCAACAATACATATCCTACATGCATTAAACCAACCGTCCGAAAAGTCATATTATGAGTCGTCAAGCGGGTTGGCATTCTGGCAACCCGACCAGACCATTGTCATTTGAGTTTTCTTATGGATTCCATGATATATCGGACTCCTGTCATTTCATTCATATACTGTGCTGTATTATGATCTATTCATGTGAGTTTGAGCATAATTTTCTCCTGTGCCTGTTGCATGGTTGTCAGTTTGATGGTCAATCTTTTGGTTAGAATCCATGTTTTAGCTCCATAGGTGACTATTGGGAAGATGAATTGGTTGTATACCCTTCTTTTTATGATTAGTGCGATTTTTCTTGTTCTTGAAAGTCGAGCTTGCCCTATCGAAAGCTTACCAAACTAGAGTGATTCTTCGCTTGATTTCTCCTTTTTTTTAAGGATTTCATGGAGATCTGTTTTCCTAGGAAGTGATCTACGTTCCTCATCTTTGTGATTTCAAATCTGAATGCTGTGTCATTTTCCCGAATATGTTTGTTGTTCATGACATTTGTTTTGCTGAAGTTCATGTGAAGACCAACTTTCTTGCTTTCTTTATCTTGTTCGTGTAGTATCCTCTGGAGATCATGACGGTTCGCACCCAAAAAGACCACGTCAACAGCGAATCCGAGGTTTCTTGAGTATTCTGATTCCTTTGTTTTCCCAGTCTAGGTTTCAGAAGATCACATGAAAGCGAAATAAAACGACGCAAAATCATCTATACAATGAGTAGAGACACACGGAAGAGCATCTCTCAAACGTGCTAAAAGCGTAAAATATACAATGAATGAATAATACCTGCTATGACTTACGTATGTAGAACATGATTATTAACAAAAGGAACTGAGAATCAACTTAGAATCACTCAGACTAGTGTGAAGGATATTATACAAATAATTAAACAACAAAAAGGGAGATTAGCTGGACACTCAACCAGTAGAAAATGATTATAGATGGAGCAAAAGGTTAACCAATTAGTGTCCATGGGACAGTAAATGCAATAGGAAAAGACCAGCCATGAAATGGAGGGATGATATAGAAGAGTTTACCGGGAAGACGGGCAGAAGTCAGCGCTATTGCGGTTGTCATTAAAGGAAATGGGAAGAGCCTCTGTCGACATTGGACCTTTAATGACTGATGATGACTATATATATATATATATACATACACACACACACACACACATATATATATATATATATATATATATATATATATATATATATATATATATATATATATATATATATGGTCGTGCCTAAAACCTACTTCAAAGCCGTTAATATTGTAAATGATATTTACGTCCTACAAAGTTCATCTCTGGTTTTACTAATGTGACTGAACTCGTGTTGTTGGAAAAATCTATTATTTCATATGGGGAGCGGGTAGGAGATATTTTCATCAGCAGAATTATTACCATCAAGTGAAAAAGTCCCTTGTTACGGTCAATGAAACAAATAGAAACACTGATACCTTCACGGATAGATAATGTTTCGGTATCAGTCATCTCCCTTGATATTTTACGTTTATGAAAGGAGCCAAAGAGCAGTAAAATAATTGGAAAATATGACTAAATAAAGGTGATATATTTTCGAATTAAAGCAAAATGATTTTTGTATTGCCTCTCGGGACGAACTGTTTTTCTCCGAAAAAAAAATTAGTTCTCACTAAAAGAAAAGATCTGATTTATTTCTCAAACACTATAACAATCGTCTGTTCTCACTGGTGGCTCTCCCTTTACGAAAACTCACTCAACGCAATTTCGATTTCTCTAAAGACTGCAAGCTACTCTAGCTATGAACTGTGAGCATCTGTGTTTCATTTCGATTCATTTTGTTCATCCGTTAGCAAGATGTGTCCCAAGGAATCAGCAACAATCTGAAGAGCTCAACTGGCTGACATAGATATCTAGGAACGCTAAACAACATTTCTATACAGGTTAATGGTAATTGCTCTTTCGCTTTACACCATATCGGTTTTCATTGGAGTTCTCTACTCTTGTTTAGCGGGGACACTGCTAAATCTTAGAAAAAGATGATGCTACTTTATCTTTTTTCTTCTCTTAGCCTTTCGTACTTTAAAATTATGGACGCCCCACGTTTCATTTTCTGCACATATTGTTTCTCTGAATATTGAACTGAAAGCACAAATCTTCAACATCAGGTATACATTTTGAAGTCATATGCTTGGTGGCTGAAACAGTTGCGTTATTTCCTTTCGGTCTTTCATCAAACTAAGGAAAACTTAGTAAATATCTATACAGGTATCCAACGCTTTTCAAATGTTCACACGATGCCAATATTTTCCCTTTACGAAAAAAGGCAAAAAGCGAGGATAGTGTCTAGTGTTTACTTAACAGCGAGCCATTTAGCTCGACCACTTGAGTCAGCTCTCTTTCGGTTATAAATTTTTTTCAGCTTTCTCGACCGCTGGTCGAGTTGAAGAAATAAGATCTCTCATCACATTTAAAAAAAAAATTTAAAAAATCGTTATCAGGGGCGGGCTGAGTGGAAATAAACACCCCAATAGATTTTTCGTCGTACGAGCTTCAAAGACGACAATGTTAATTTATCCGTGTAGGTAACCTTCTTTCTTTGCAAACTTCGTTCCTATGATCTTCAAATATCTTCATTCTATCTGAAGAACAGTACGTCAAATAAAGAGAAAAAATCGACTGATAAAAAGAAAGAGGATGCGACTTTTTCTAGAAAAGTGGGAAATTGGATGATCGTGGCTAAAATACGATGAAGAAAATAAGAAAAAGGCGTGCCTTGTGCGTGGAAAAAAATTGGTAGGCGGAAGAATGGATGATTTGTCGTCAGTTGCTCAATGATGAAGTTGGAACAGATACAATGGCATAAAAAATCCACAGATCACCTTCACAACATAAAAATTGAAAATACCAAAACCCCTAGCTTTTGAAAAAAAAACAACCGATGCTGGAAAACTTTTTCTCTATTGGATAAAGCTCAAGAATCGAACTTTGATAAACTTATAAGAAAAGCCCATTTCATGAGAAAAGAAGCAAAACCACTAAGGGACGTTATTCAACTTGCAGTACATAATAGGGCTAAATATATTGAAGTAGGAAAAATTTACGAAAAATGTTTTTTCCCCTCAGAGATTTCTCACATGAATATCTGACGTCGAAAAACAAAGTATTAAGCAAAATTTCGCGAGATCGCCATTTTTTAAAATCTTATCTGATCTATGTGTATATTCTTCAGCCACGGAAGAGGAGATTGTTTACGTAAGATTTTCCCTCAGAGGCGGAACTTACGTTCATTAAGCTGGAATAAAGCCAGTGGAAAACCCCGGTGCTACAAAGATTTATGAAGCAATCTGTGAAATAACGCAAACGATTATTGAATTAGAGGAAGCCATGTGGAGAAGAATGGTTAGAATTGTTTCTGATGGGGCTTCTCTCATGAAGGACAGACTTGATAGAGTAACAACGAATAAGAAGAGACAAACAATACGTCATTGTGATTCACTGCTGTTCTAATTGGATGGGACTTGGCTTAAAGGACTCGATCAAGAAGATATCTCTAAATGTAAAAAGTCCTTTGAATGTCATGAATACCTTCTACCACATCTCTGCATTAAATCGAACATACGTGCATCCTTGCGCAAATCACTATATAATGGAACTTGTTAGGTCAATCACAGCTAAAGAGCACAAAACATCCCCCCAAAACTGGATTTACAGCAATTGTTTTCCATCTATGAGAGATAACCATTCAGCAAATTCAAAGTGTCAGTGTTACCCAAATAAAGATAACCATTCAGCAAATTTCAAGTGCCAGCGATTCCCAGAGAGCTGCAACTTAAGAAATTTTGGAAAAAATTAAAGAATCTTTCAATAGTAAAATATGCAGTGAAATTTCTTGAAGTTTTGTAATCCTTTCAAAAATATTATCGGCCCTTCGAGATAAGAAGATCAGCAAAGCAGGTGCACAAAACTGTCTCTTTCGCGCAGGAATTCCACTCTTCCAAGACTATTCAAGATAACAGCTTTGTGAAAGAAAATAAAATGATGGATTTCGTAAAATTCTATTTTATGGAAACGACAATGATTACAAAATAGGCTCGTGAGTTGCTACAAACTGGACTACAACATCACCTTTTAAATGACACTGGAATAATTTCAACGACAAGAATCATGAACTTTAATTCGTGGTCTGATGAAAACAATTTTCTAAATTTCGGCAATCGTGCGATTAAAGATTCGACTCTTCATTTTTCTACAACTTTTCAAAATGCCTCTGCGACTACAGGAGCGATAAAAAAAACATGCAATTATGATTGAAATTCGAGATTTATGATGACAACTTTACGATGGAGATTTTGAAAACAATTACGTGGAAATATTGAGCCTGATGTAGTCAACAGAGTTTCCTATTCTCTTCGTCTTAGTTGATCTGATTCTCACCCCCCTTCCATCAAATGCAGAATGTGGAAGAAGGGTTTTTCCGGCAAAGAAGCTTATCAAGTCATCAGAACGGTCTCTATTAAGATACGAAATGATTTATTCGTGTTTCGTATGAACTCAAAAGATTGTTCATCTTCTGATCCTACTCCAGTACTAGATTTTTGATCCACCAAAGGTCAGAGATACTAAAAAGAAAAAAAAAACAACTCTAAAAACGATGAAAAAAAATATCAAGGATTGAATCTGAAACTGATTTAGAGTGAATCAAATTATAGAGAATCATCTTCCGGAAACTTAGTTCAAATTTCACTGAGTTATAGCAATGCTTTAAATGTGTTCGGTTTTATTCTTTTGTTTCTTTTATTTCACAATATTATTCAGATTGATTGACTTCGTAGAAAGGAAATTCGGTCGAGACTAATTATTTTGGGGGCGAGTAAACATTCCCACTTAATCGACCGGCGGTCGAGTTACTTGAAAAAATCTTACAGACAGCACTGAGCCATTACGATAACTCGTTTCCCTCATGAAACTTAATTAGCATTTTGGATGGGTAGCCACTTAGAGAAATACAAATACTCCAAGCAACTTGTGGACTTGTGCCAAACCAGCCAACATTCTTTGGCCACTGCCCCCTTAGGAAATCTTCTCAAGTCCCAGGGACCCCTGTCAAACATGTATACAATACCCATTTGCTATACATACATTCATTTATAATTATATCATGGCCCCTTTAAACGTGCCAGGTCTCTCCAAGGGCCAAAAAAGAATCTGTAGAAAATAACTTTACTAGACAAAGCAAAACGCCTGAATCATCATCATCATCATCATCATCATCATCATCATCATCATCATCATCATCATCGTCATCATCACTACTATCATTATTTTTGCTGTCATTAGACATAGACCTTCTCCCAGGTTCGCCTGACTTCTCAACCATGGGGGTTGGGGAGCCAGCTCTTTCTTAACGTATCTAGTTCGTCACGTCATCTTATTTTCAATCGGTCACAGTTTCACATTGAATCAAGCAGTTATCAGACATTCTTGCAATGTGACCAGCCTATTACCATATGAGTTCTCTAATGGATTCTTTGATATCTCAGACTCCAATATCTTCTCCAGTATAATGTGCTGTCTTGTGATCTCTCCATGATATGTTGAGCATAATTCTCTCCTGTGCACGTTGCATGGTTCTCAGTCTGAAGGTCAATCTTTAGGTTGGGTCCTGTGTTTCAACTCCATAGGTGACTATCGGGAGGATAATTTGGTTGTATACCCTTCTTTCTAGGACTAATGGGATTACCTTAGAATAACCATTGTCAGATTGCTGCACTCTCTTGCATGCTTGTTTTCCATCTCCTTCTCCCCCTTCTCCCAATAATACTGTTGTTATTTTACGCTGTGGAATGTTTACTGTCAGGAATGTGTATCCAGTATCTGCCACTGACGAGCTATTCTGAGGTTTAACCAGCTGGCATTCCTACACCTGCAGCAGTGTACATACCTAACATAGTGCAAACAGTGCAGCTGCACATAAGTCTAAGATTTTAGCCACCTTCAAGAAAGTATCTGGGAAAACCTTTTTTTTTCTTAGCTTCACTTTCTCTAAGGATTTATTATACCACATATAGTTAGATCATTGATCCATGAAGGACTTTACGTCAAATTAAACATTATAATTCATTTTTTTGATTTGTTTCAAAATGATACGAAAATAGAAATGCCCCCAAGAAATGTCATGCATTAGGCCCAACAAATGTTACATTCAGCCCTGATCGGGTACCTACCGTTGCACAATGGTCAGAGAGTAAGTCGGGCGCATCACTGTTATGGTCTTGTGCCTGACTGAGTGACGTCAAGTAAATATCCAGTTCTGTAATCCAGAGGTAAGATATCGGCCTACGGGTCTGAAGTGAAGGTTTCAATTCTGCCTCACGGTACTGGATGGGATAATGGAAAGTCTATAGCCACACCGAAGAGATGTATTACATCGAAACAGCTGTCTGTGGATGATACTATATATATATATATATATATATATATATATATATAGAGAGAGAGAGAGAGAGGTTGTTCCAAAAGTATCAATCTATTTGAAACTGATTCATATAAACTTTACTAGTCTAAACATATTACCATTGTATAATAGTTGGAGAGCTAGCTGTGTGCCTCACTGCTATGGTCTTGTACCAGACTAAGTGACGTCAAGTATATATATATATATATATATATATATA
Organism: Thysanoteuthis rhombus; assembly: GCA_963457665.1. Classification (NCBI taxonomy): domain Eukaryota; kingdom Metazoa; phylum Mollusca; class Cephalopoda; order Oegopsida; family Thysanoteuthidae; genus Thysanoteuthis; species Thysanoteuthis major. The sequence continues at coordinate 57,659,181 of OY735203.1, read as the reverse complement.
TATATATATATATATATATATATACCTATATATATATATATAGGTTGTTCCAAAAGCATCAATCTATTTGAAGCTGATTCATATAAACTTTACTAGTCTAAACGTATTACGTCATACGAAGCTGTTTTTATTGCAGCGATCTGTGAAGTAATAGGGCAGGTAACTAATGGAATATTCATTCTATTTTAAATCGTGACAGCCAATAGTCTGAGAACTGAACAGCAGATAGCTGTAAATCAGGCGTTATTATTGGGACTTATCAGTCGTAGAGTGATGCTTAGTGAGCAATTCTCTCAAGCTAATTCACTACTATGGCAATTTTGATCTCCACTGAATGCTATATTACCCCCTTTCTGTTTTCTCACTCTGTATCGGCCCTACTGACCATCCAGTTCTGTGTAGGGCAGGGGTAAAATACCAGCTGCTGGGTCTGAAGTAAAGGTTTCGATCCTACTGCGTGGTACTAGATGGGATATTGGATAGTCTATAGCCACACTGAAGAGTTGTAATACAACGGAACAGCTGACTGCGGATTACTTAATTATTACATATATATATATATAGCTCGATTCAAAATTATGTTATATCCATTATTGAAAACAGCAACATTATAATTAACATATATTTGTAAAAAAATTTATCATGTTGTGGTCGTAGATTCAGATTCTGATTATCAGAGTAGTGCCTTTTTCAATCAATAAAATACATTGTTAGTGAAAAAAGTTTTTTAGTTGCATGTATAACACTGATATCATTTATATATTGCCCGAAAATACATATTTCGGTAAAAAACACTTTAGCTAGGTTCCTTATTTTATCTTCAATCCTTTTAGACATTGACTCGTATAAGGGATGTATATATTCAGGTGTTATTGTATTTCCCAGGTAGATTGCAAATATCAAAACGTCTCGAAACATCTTTCTATTTTTCAATTCTTCGCCTTAATCATTCTTGATTTGCCCCAAACGTTTATAATTATGTATAATGTAATAATAAATATAAAACGGGTGAGTTAGTTGGTCAGTTTAGAATGTAGGTTCACTTGCTGAAAAAAACAATTTTGTAATGGAATGTTCAGCGTGACAGGTGACAATATCTTGCTGAAAAATCCGATTTCTTGAGTTCAGTAGCAAGTGTTTGAACGGCAGTAGTTTACTCTAAAAGTAAGTTATTGAATTCATCCGAATTTCAATGATACGTAGGTCACTCTTGCTATCTGGTGATATGCAAACCAATACCATAATTGACAAAGGACTTTTTTTGTGTTTTAATGCAAACTTTGCAAATATTTCAGATTTCTTCCTCCAAATATTATAGCTTCCACCACTGGGAGTATATTGAATGTTACATTCATCACTGAAAAATTCTCTTCTCTAAGCCTGTACAGTCCACAACTTATCTGGCTTGTATGTGATTTTTTTTCTTAGTAAAGAGAGATTTCTTAACCTTATGAACACTTACCAGTTGAGATTCCTTTAATCTTCGTGTAACAGTTGGCTTGCTGCATTGTATATTCAACTTCCGTTTCAAAATCGACAAAGAAGTGTCATTTTGTAAATATTTAAAAGGGCTCGTTTTTTTCTATGAGTGGTCAAGCGTGAACATTTATGATGCCTTTTAGGTACAAATGTAGCTTCATCTTTTATTCTTTTAGAACTTTGGAAACACAAGATCTGACCGATTTTCACGCGCGCTGCTATTCTTTGCAGACCGATTCTTGAGGATGTTGAGTTTGACACTATTTCCTTTTCAGTGGAGGTCAAGCACTTTGCACCAGAATGTCGGTCCATATTTACTTCGAGAGATTAAATATATTATCAGAAAAAAAAAAACAGAACACTTCTTATAATATACCTTAAACTAACTGGACGAGTAGAGAACTAACCTTTAATCAAAGAAACTATTCAATGAATTGAACGCTTTGAAAATATGATGGATTTTTGGAACAGTCCATCATTGGAATCAGTGAAATGCATACAACTAAAATTATTATTTTTCTTGACTAATCATGTATTTTTTTTTAATCAAAACCCTCTAGTCTGACGACCAGATAATGTACCTTAAAGTAAGACCACTACATAATAAATTTAAAAAAAAATGAAAGTTAAATTATAACGTTGCTATCTCTGAACAAGCCGTGTGTGTGTATGTATATATATATATATCACACACACACACACACACGCACATATATATATATATATATATATATATATATATATATATATATATATATATATATTAGAGCACCCACTGTATCAAACTCAGTAAACAGTAATAATGGTGTGCTAAGCTACCTCGTTAACCATTTCACTAAGGCGAAATAAGCAAGATCTTTCTGCATATCTATTCATTAACATAGCGAGTTCTTTACTATCGTCATCTTCAACCAGAATAATCTAAGCTTAGTAAATAACGAGTCTTGTTTGTTGAACTGATCTCCAATTGGCTTTTTAAATGGTGATTTTCGAGGTAGGCAGGCGTGGCGGTTACATGGAAAACAAGATCAGTGGACCGAGTTCGTACCTCAACCAAGGCTGATTACGTCTACTTTGCAACAATGCTCGAGGGAGAATCTTCTCCTTTCCCCAGTTTTGGGCGAATTGCAAAGCAGTTTGAACCCTCTAGGCATTATTATTTGCATTTTCACACCGGTTGACTGGTGGTTGAGACTGAGTGGCAGTAAGCCTCCTCAAGTTCCCAGCCCAACTCTCAACACTCCCACGGTCCACAGCAGTGCTGTGGTTTGCAGTTTCGCACCAGTTGCTTGGTGGTTGTCATTCAAAGCTGAGACAGTAAATCTCATCGGGTCTCCAGCCCTCCTCTCTTATTGTCCTCACATATCACAGCAGCGCTATGGTTCATACCGTCTCGACCATACCTTTTTCATCCTGGCTGTTTGGCCATTTCTTACTACTGAGTGATCGTAGATCTCATATTTCCATTACTCTCTTCAGTGTGCGTGCAGACCTCAGAAGTGCTGTGGTCTGCACAGTCTCAATCCTTCCCCATATCCTCTGTTCATTCAATCTTGTTTTCAATGTCTTTGGCTCGGTTCTGAGTGCATCTCTTATTATTGATACTACTCTGGCATTATTTTTAGCCTCTCCCCATATGAAAGTTAGACGTAAGACAATCTTGCTCCACCATTCAGCCTTGTGCAATACTAAGCTAATCTTAAATATAGATATAAAATGTAAATATGAAGTAGGTTGATGGGAGTTTTCTGTGTCATTCCCCTATAGATGTGAAAGGCAATTGCCATTATCTTTTGATAAAAGGCAGACGTGTGTCGGCCCAAGGGAGGTTAGTTCATCAACCTGACATTTGGAACAGGTTCTAAGAATTTGTAGTCATCTGTTCATAGGAATTCTACCTGGTTTTGCAAATAAGTGAGGGAAGACCTTGGCACCGGGCCAAGCTACCCTCCCTAAGTGTTACTGCACCTAGAATTCTAAGGTTTCTCGGGAGTCTTTCTAATTGTTTCCTTCTGTTGAGGAGAACAGTTGTACGTGACGACATTTGAGTGTATTAGGCAGACAGACTCACATGCATGGAGAGGAAGAGAGGAATCAAGAAGCAGAGAAGGAAGGGGAGAGTATGACAGAGAGGGAGAGAGAGAGAGAGAGAGAAAGAGAGAGAGAGAGAGAGAAAGAGAGAGAGAGAGAGAGAGAGAGAGAGAGAGAGAGAGAGAGAGAGAGAGAGAGAGGAAGCGTGCTTTTCGAAGAAAAAGAAGTGGAATCGAGAAGCAGAGAATGAGGTGGAGATGGTGGTGTGTGTGTTTGAGGGAGGGAGAGAGAGGGAGAGAGAGAGAGTATTGGGGTGAGAAACTGTGCGTTTCAGAGAGAAAGAGAGGAATCGAAAAAACGGAGCCTTTCTATCGCAATGCACAGGTCGTTCTACATTTCATAACCATTAAATAAGCAGGGTGAATCGGAAATTGAGAAGTAGCCTCCGCCCAGATTTCAACTCCCATCCCGTATACTTACGGGCTCATATGATATGGACGACGTCATTACCGATTTGGTCAGGGATACCCACCGGCTACGCGATGTTCAAATCTATTCATACAGCTATATCCTCTCTCATTCTCCGATTCTCCACATTGTTATATCTAATAGTAGTAGTAATAGTAGTAGTAGTAGTAGTAGTAGTAGTAGTAGCAATATGATGGCATGGGTGGCCTAACGTTTAGCAGCACGGAGAATGGAATCAGAGTAATCAAGTTTAGTATCCGGCTATGACAGAACTCACTTGGCACTAATACCCCTGTGAAATGTAAGAACCCATCTCTTCTCTCCATCCCTCAGCTATGTGTAAATAGCAGACGACTAATATCTCTGGCCATGGTGGGCAACCAGATCAAGAGGCGGACAACTCTTATACTACTAAAGCCAGGGAGCAGAGCCACCTAAAGGCGGCTGAGTGCTTACTCTCAGTTCCTTACGGTAGTTCCTGCAGCTAAGATGATGTCAAACGTATCACACTCTGCTTCCTTTAAAACTACACCAGTGATGCCAAAAGGGTGTTTCTCTCGACTGGGAACTCAAGAATCTACCAACGTTTCGCCCAGGCTTCGAGAGGTCACTTCCATTGTCGACCGAGGCAGAGAGAGAGAGAGAGAGAGAGAGAGAGAGAGAGAGAGAGAGAGAGAGAGAGAGAGAGAGAGAGAGAGAGAGAGAGAGCTTTTTCTTCTTCAAGCGGTAGCAGTAATGAGTTTTCTAGAGCATTTCCATTATTCATTTTTCATTCGTATATCTTCCATTTTAATTATTGTTGCTTTTTATACGACCATTACGTAGGGAATAAATCAAAGGTTATTTGAACGAAAATGTACAATACAGTGGAAACCGCTCATTGTGAGCACTTTGGGACAGGGTCTTTAAGATAAAAAAAAACAACAAAAAACAAGTGATGACAATACGCAAAGGATATGAAGATTGGAACTATTAACATTAATTGTTATAAATTTACATTCTGTTTTATACATTGTTCATTGTGTTATTAAATTAACATTGTTATAAAAATACTTGGAATTATGAGAAGTTGATGAGAAATTTGAATGAAGTAGGATGTACTGTTTTTTATAACGATGACTTTTTGATAACATTATCATTATCTCAGTATATTGAAACAAAGAATCTTTAGTGAACGAGTATTAAAACATTAAAAACTGGTCTTTCATGGAATTCATGAAGAATTACCGTAAGAATAATGTTTAGGAAATAGAAATCAGTATACTAATTATGAAGAGTAAAAGCTATTAACGTACAGCGTTAAACGTCAATTAGAACTCTTTTTCGTAAAAAAAAGAAGTGGTTGAAAAAGCCCATGTTGGCCATAACTAGAGGAAAAGTTAAAAAATTAAACTGGGTGATATATGAGCAGAATTTAGGGAAATGCATTTTTTCCATTAATATTTCCTGCTGGGTCTAAATACCATCAAATACGGTAATTTTGTTTAAACCCATTTTTTCACTCAACAAGTAAGAATATAACTTGACCATCTGCACAAAAAAACTGTTGAATACTTAATGGTTTAATGTTCTTATAAGATCATTTATTACAAAGAAAGCGGGCTCGAAAAATGGCTGGGGGCCAGTAATGACGACTTCAGTCTTATAATAGGAGGAAACTTCCTCCGGATATGCTTTTCAATCAAAATCTACTTCCCTGCATTCTAAAATGGAAAAAAAAGAGGGAAAATTACTTTTCCCTTCTATGCAAAATATAAATATTTCACAACTTGGAAAGCAAATTAATAGGACCACACCTGAAGGCATTGAAGCACTCTCCAGAAAAGCATTTCCGATGTTTTCAACAGCGAACAAAGGGAAACTCAATAGGGAATCAATTATAATGATAATGATGATCTATAATACAACAAGCAAACTGTTCGTCCGTCTGTCCCTGGTTCGTGCGCCAGTCCTCAGTCCGTCTTCCACATTTTGAAAAGGGGGGGGGGTAGAAAAATGATTCTTTGAATGAAATTGCAATACAAAGACTGCAAAGATAGTGGGTGAGGGAAAGAGAACCAGGGTAGAGGTACACAAAAAAGACAGGGGCTACTTTTGCAAAAGGAGAACCACAGAGCTCGGCCGTCGTGAAAGTAAGACTAGAAAGTAAAATGAGGTGGATTTGAACTAGTAGATTTGGTTAAGTGCCGATAATAGTTGTTTCAGGCAAATCCCGTTCTTTTCATAGATTTTTTTCTGATACTACATCGCTTTAGATTTCCACCCACCAGGTATACCGTTAGCGAAACAACAGGTATTTTATTTCTACTAATAATACATTAGAGGTCGAACATGATCTTCTGTAGCACTTCTTACCTACAGCTACATCATAATGTTCGTTTTCTGCCCTCTTCCCCAATGATATAATGGTCGAAGCAACATTTTAAAAAGGAAAACAGGTTTAAAAAAAATGATATTTTTACCAAGCTAACAATAATCGAAATCCAAACATTTACTTTGCTTAATTTCTTGAAAAACAATTTTCTCAAAAACATTAGTAATTCATAAGTCCTTGAGAATGTTTTTTTCATTTGCCATGACGGAAATTTTGTTTTATTCATTCTCAGATATCACAAACCCCCACATACGGCATAAGCATACACTAAAGTCGAGCTTTTTGCCTTAGTATGTTTACAACAAACAAACAAACAAACAAACAAACAAACACACACACACACACACACACATGTATATATATATGCACAATATATTAATTGCTGACCTGGACTCATGCTTCACGTCAGTTATACGAAAGTACGACTTTAACATATTCAGGTTACTTCCTGATGAGGAATAAATAATTTTCGTTTTTAATTATCCCCAGACTAATTTCTCTGTATTTGATAAATGATTTCGGACGGTCAAACGATAGATGGAAATGAACAAAAAACATTTCTAATTAGTGAGCGATAGTAAAAATGTTTCTGCAGCCCTCCACACATTCTTCTAAAAGCAATAGACACTAATACAATCTAGTTGTAATCTTTCTGTAACTGGACATAGAAACAAGTACCCATCCACAGAGTGAAAAAAATGCAAAACGGCGATTAGGATTTCTTCAAAAATAATAAGATCTCATTAATCCTAGAGAGAAAGGTGTATAACCAATGCATCCTCCCAATAGTCACTTATGGAGCTGAAACATGGAACTTAACCAAGAGACAGACCCCTAAGCTGAGAACCATGCAACGTGCACATGAAAGAATAATGCTGGGCCTCATATGGAGAGACCACAAAACAGCACAGTACATCCGGGAAAAGACAAGAGTTAGAGACATCATAGAATCCATTCAAAATCTCAAATGGCGGTGGGCTGGCCACGTAGCAAGAATGGCAGACAATCCATGGACATCACGACTCACAACATGGATTCCCCGAGACCACATGCGCAACCGAGGCCGGCAAAATGTTAGATGGAGAGACGAGCTAGACAAGTTCAGGAAGTACTGGCTCCGTGACGCCCATGATAGAGAAGTGTGGCAAATCCTGGGGAAGGTCTATGTCCAACGACGGACGTTAAAATACTGATGACGATGATGATGATGAAATGTAACCGGAACGAAATTTGTATTCATAAAACTATTGAATAACATTGAGTCATTTTACAATAGATACGAATAGGTGTTGATATTTTCGTAGTGATAGAACAACCCAAGTCACATGATTATTCTTAATATTGTATCAAAACACACTTCGATCTCCTCTCCAAAAATCAAACCCACTATCGTCCGGAAACTCCTACTTGCATATACAACCAGTGTCCCTTTCTACAAACATAAAGGCAATATTTACACACAGATCAACGGTGTAAGTATGGGGAGTCCCTCTGGTCCAACGTTTGATAATACCACGTGTCTCATAACGAAAATATCATTTTCGGCGATTTTCCTAAACCGGAAATATTTGTCCGATATGCCACGATTTCATTCTAGCAAGAAACGCAAAAAAAATTGGAAACCTTGAATCTACCTTCGAACAAGATTCTGTACTTATTTTTACCTGAGAATTAAATAGCACTGATATCCAATGTCTTGTTGACTCCAATAACAATATCTGCGCTGCCTACATAAGGAACCCGCAAGCATGGATTCTTGCCTTCTCAATTATAACAGCAAATGTCAGCACAGATGCAACATAGCTATGATCAAGAATTCGTATTTTAGACGAACCCATTCATTAAGTACAAAAGGCTCCAATTTGAGATGTCTCTACGCTTTGTCTTGCATAACAAGATATAGATTAAATTCGATCACAAAAAAACATTCTTGGTTTGAATAACTTGACAAGTTAATAAAAATTGATCTGTTTAGCTTATCACGATTTAAATTCAATATCAAATTAAATTTCATTCAATCCTATATCTAAATTAAAATTCCTCTATTTATCTATATCTAATTCCTTTTATGATTGTTCCTAATATATCCTTCATTGACATACTCTGTCTTACCCTTTTATAACCACTTCCCTACCTCTCGCATCCCCCACAATGTGACCCAGAAGAAAATTCTGACAAACACTTTTTAATTAAATGAAACAATGCAAAACTATACGCAATTCTCCCAGATCAGAATATTGCACGAGCATCACCTTTGCCGAACTAGAAATAATACAATATCAGAAAAAGGAGAAAAAGTATAACATTAACATAATTAACAGAGCCCATATTATCTCCTACCGCACATCAGTATACAAAGAAGTTTCCAACATTAAACAAGCGGTAATAAAAAAAAAGGTTTTCTAAATTATAATGTTAACAATCAGATTGGAGTGAACGTCGACCATACGGCAGTTGTTCGACATTTGCACCAAAATAAGAAAAGCATAAAAAGTTCGACAAATGGCTGCCGCACAAGCTAAATGGAAAATCATAATATTCGCCGTTAGAAAGTCTGCTCTGCATTTTCTTGCACAACAAAAACGATCCATTTCTCGATCACATTGCAACATGTGACGAAGAATGGATTCTGTACAACGATCAATGACGTTTCACCTGATGGCTGGACAGAATTGAAGCATCAAAACACTTCCCTCGAACCGAAACTGCATCAAAAGAAAATCATGTTTATTGTTGGGTGGTCGGCCAATGGAATCATCCAATACAACTTTTTGAATCCTGGCAAAACCATCACAGCAAAGAAGTATTGCCAGGAAATTGACAAAATGCGCCGAGACTTGCAACGTTCACGTCCAATATTGGTCAATCGATAAGGACCAATTCTTCACCATGACAACGCTCGCCCCATCTGTCGAGCAGAAATTGAACGAACTAGTCTACGGAAATCTACCGGCCAAGCCCACCAGACCCCTCTCCGACTGACTATCACTTTTCAAGCATTCCGATCACTTCCTGCAAGGTTGGGTCTTCAATGACCAAGCAGCAGCTCGAAACGCTTTCAAAGAACTCATTTGTTCCAGGACACCATAATTCTATTTTTCAATGCTTCTGCGATGAATGGAATTATTTCTTTTGGCAAAATGTGTTGATTCTGAATGTTCTTATTTCGATTAGTAACTTTTATTTTAAGCTGAGATATAATACTTCAAAGTTGATGGTCTATCGTTATATATATATATATATATATATATATATATATATATATATATATATATATATATATATATACATGCTCTGTAGTCCAAGTCCAAGAAAATAACTCTAGACATAAATAAAGAGGCGAGACACAAGCACAATTATATGCACCCTTTAAAATCGCTAGAATTTAATGTTCTTTCATCTATTGACCGGAGAAAATCAAAATAAAAGCTTATAATTATTTTCTTATCTAAAATATTAAACGGGTTCTGAAATAACGTACTGTCTGCAATAGTCGTGGAGGGTCGTTAGATGAATTTAGTGTCTCGGTTTAACTATTCTTTTAATAACATGGGATTAATTCTGTTTTTCTGTGTTCTGCGACATGAATCTTTTACTAACTTCCAGTTCTACGTTTTAGGTGTGCATAGACTTGCAACGGACGTCAAAAGCTTAAAGGAAAGTATGTGCTTTGATCAAACTCAAGTTCACACACCATGCTTCGCTCACTTGGATAAAAAAATTAACAAGATGCTCTTAATTCCTCTTATTGAACGAGACAAGATTAATCATAGGATCCTGACCAAGAAAACTTTGTGTGCGTGTGCGTATATATATGTGGATATGTTCGGGTGTGGATGCTTATTTTTTCGCGTGTGAATCACCATGATTGGATTTTAGCGTACAAAACATAGTCGGTAATTACTCAAGACTTCGCCATCCTGTTATCCTCTAAGAACGCCTGGCAGGTTTTCCCGCCATTAGAAAGTTCAGGGTTCCTATTAAAGAAACTTTTGTAAGCTCAAATAGTGTAATGCAAAGAAGAAATTACTATTAATTTACATAGAAATCTTTTTGTCCGTTCCCAGACCTAAAATGGTAGTTGGAGTATGTCTGGCTGAGTCGTTGGTGGTAAGGGTGTTACGGGAGACCCAGGTATAAAAGGTAGGGTAAGAGGGAGTGCTCTGCTGTTATAACGTACGCTGCATGCTTTTTTTCCCGTTTTCGAAAAAAGGCATGAAGCGGACTCACGAAAAATGTAGATTCTTATTTATCTATATGCGTGCGTGCGCGTATATGTGTGCCGATGTGAACTACCCCCATAGCGTGATATTGAACGTGCTAGTGTTGTAAGCCTTTACGTATCTTCAACATTCCTTTTGCTAGGACTAGGTTGAGTTTAATAAATACGTACTCGTCATGCTAGGAGAGGTGAAATCCAGGCGAATGGCCGTCGAATGACAGCTTTTAAGCGAGATTTAATAAAACCAAGGTGTAAACATATAATGGAGAAAAACTTTTCCTGTCTTACAAAATACGAAATGAAAAATTCTGAATTAATATTGCTTTATAGTGATAAATTATTTGTGACTGCAACGAATAGACCGCTGTGTTTTAATATTGGATATGGAAACGTTTGCGTTTTATAAGATTGAGGAATGAAAAAAGTTTTTTTTCCTTTATGATGAGTGGGTTTTTGATCTGCCTCTATTGCCCGTAGCTGACAGTAATAAACATTGGCAAGAACCTCATGAGAAGTAGTTTTATTAGGTTGCTTGAAATATGAAAAGGCTTACAGGCATTGGTGTGGATATACACAGGTATTTTTTTTCCTTTTTGTTCAATCTTTCTCTTGTTTTCGAGGTGTCACGGGCAGGTAGAGACAGTGATCGCCTTATTTCGTCTGCCCGTTTTTATTTTATTTTTCATTTTACCTAAGCAATTCATCATAATCCACTTCCAGCTTGCTAGGTCCGTCGCAGCTTCACAAGAGCCCCATTAACCGAATATTTCTGGAGGGACCTTCCCTACTCTGCCCGTTGTCAGCCTGTAATGGCGCAGGACTTGGGGTTGGACACTCCTGGTGATGATTTGGAATTATTCGTCACCTGTCAACCATGGCTGAAGAGCCCATTCTGCTCTGTAAATATTTTTTTGTAATTATCAAACTTAGTCTTGCGCAAGTCCATAATTGCAGTCTTGTTCACTCTAGTAGTATTGATATACTTACAGAAGAAATTGTTTGCTGTGTTAACCAACTGACCATTGCTCTATGGCAAGGCTCCTCAGGTATTTACTACGCTCATTCTAGTTTGACACAAAGCTACAAGCGTAGAGTACTCAGTGACCTTAATTCACTACAGTAGTTTGCTATGCTAGCTGGCTAACCACTGCTCTATGGAGAGACGTCATTTAGGTGTTCATCAAGTCTAGCAAAAGACAACAAATATAGAGTACTCAGTGATGATCAAGTTCTTAAAATTAGTACCTGTCTTTTGGACCAGTTTGTTCGCCACTATCTATCTCACTCTATGTTTATCCCAGTCTACTTTTACTGCTTGATATAGCAATCACTTTCTCTTCATATCTAAAGCTCGCTTTATTTCCAACCTGTGCTCTTCTGTATTCAAAGATTTTTGCTTCTAACGCCATTAAAATTCCATTCAACACTGATTGCATAACATTGTTGCTTTTCAAAAATTGAAACGGTTGTCTAGATTTTTGATTTCGTATTTTTGACGCATTGCAGCAGACTTGCTTCACATTCCAATGGAATTTTTAACATGCCATTGAAAAATCCGTTTGCGTTTAATCTCTGAACCCTCTCTTCATTCAGACATGAACACATATTAACCAAGACAATTTTGATGATGGATAGGTCTCGATTTTAACGCTTGTTTTATTAGGGCAGCCTGCATTTCGTCCCTCTCCTCACTACACCCAACTCTCTTGCTACTCCCACCAACCCAACCTCTGACGAGTGAGCCTGACATACTATCATCACCATCTTTTAGGTATGGGAACACTCAAAATTTTTCTCTACCATTTCGATTCACGAAATATTTTTATTGGAATGCTATACTTTTGGATTTTGGGACATATATATATATATATATATATATATATATATATATATATATATATATATAATGTGTCTGTGTATTGAGTGTGTGTTTATTTGAGTAGTTGTGTATTTGTGTGAGTTTATATGCATATATGTGCTTGTATTTACACATATGAACGCGGCTATTTCTTGAAAACGGTACTTGGAATAATAAAAAAAAAAAAGAATCTCTTTCAATATTCCTCGCGAGAAATATCAACCGGTGTAAGCCGAAATTAGTTCCATTCACAACGACAGCGAATCGAGATTCCACTAAGTAGTATTCAGCCTCACGTTCACTTTTCACTTCAACAGCCTTTTCGGAAAAAAACAACAAAACAAAAAAATAAAACAAAAACAAAAACAAAACAAAAAACGAAATGCGTCTAGAAGCAGGTAATCGATTCCCTGAAAAAAAAATCTGAAGAAATATTTTTGTAGAGCTAAATAATTCTATTTCCCCCCAACCTAGATTTTAAAAACCAACGGAAGAATCACACGAGGCATATGAAGCGATTTTAGGTATCGAAAACGAGGCTAATGTCGACCACCATTTCCTTTTTCAACCTTACATTAAAAGATTTGAGATTTCTGTGTTGAAATATTTTCAAGAGTAACACTCTCTGCTCAGTGAAAAACGTGATTTGAGTGACAAGTTTTTGATAACACAAATGAAGTTTAGGCATTAGTTTATTTTCAATATTGTATATTGAGCAGTCGCCCTTTTAAAACTTGGCTCAAAAGAAGAAAGGCGCATGTGAAAATGATATTGATTTATACTAAAATAATCAATATTTCATGTCTGATGCATGGGGCGCCTCAGTGGCGCGGTGGTTAGCAAGATCACTCTTGAACGCCAATTTACTAGTAAAATGAGTTCAATTCTCACTGGCTGTTCTAATCTTCTTGCCTTTTCCCAGACTAACCTACACTTAGTAAGCCAAGAATTTCTGACCCCCACCGAAAAAAACAAAAACAAAAAACAAAACAAAAAAAACTAAAAACGAACGGATATTACCGTTAGAAACCATTAACCAAAACTTTCAACACAGGTTTCTTCAGTTTTATGTTGTTATGTCTGGCAATCTCTCCATAAGATACCTTAAACCAAAACAATCATAAAAACATAAGTTTGTTCGGTTTTTATGTGGGTCTTGCTGGTTGGCATCTGGACCTCACATGGAGAGACGACAAGACAGCACGGTACATCCGAGAAAAGACAAGAGTCAGGGACATCATAGAATCCATTAAAAATTTCAAATGGCAGTGGGCTGGTCATGTTGAAAAAAATGGCGGACAACCGAAGGACATCGTGAATCACGACATGGATACCCCAAGATCACATGCAGAGCTGAGGCCGGCAGAATATTAGATGTTGAGACGAGCTAGATAAATTCAAAAAATACTGACTCTGCAACGCCCATGATAGAGAAATGTGGTGAATCCTGGGGAAGGTCTATGTCCAACGACGGACGTTGAAAGACTGATGATGATGATGATGTATGTGTCGTGCGCACGGGTCACACCAATGGAAATAGAGGGCTGAAATATTTACTTCTTATTATGTCAAGAAAAAGTGTTCTTTCTTTCGTCAAATAGTATTTTAATGCAGGGATGGCTCAATTTTCTATGTAAGTTTATACTAAATTAGTTTCTTAATTTATATCCAGTTGCATCCACCAAAAATTTGGACAATTTTTTCGTGATCCCCGGCCAACGGAAGGCGAGAAGAGCAACAAATCCATTGATTCCCCTTCTCCAATTTTTAATTGAGCATCCCTAACATGGTATACTTCCCTAAGATGTTTGTCACACGATGGTTTCTACTGGGTGACTATCCAGACCAGTCATTCGGGTTTTACTCAAAGCGTGAGATGAAGAGTCTCTTTGTTGTGAGAGAGTTCTATCTCCTCTGTTATTTACGTGTCTTTCGCGTATAGCACCCATCAAGATGCATTGTTATCTTCTGAATGATCTCTGTGCGTTCACCAGCATGAACACCTTGTTGGTCTATATCTACAAACTCTTGTAGAAACATCAAGGGTCTTTGCTGCGTGATTAAAATGACTCCAGCTGCGCGTGGATCACAATTGTTTGAACTCAAGAGGTTTCCTTTACTTGCTCGCCAATCTTTGAACAAATAGCAGAAAGGTAATCCTAGGGAGGTATTGTTGATCGTATACTACGCAATCAAGCCCAAAAATCAATCGGAGAGATCAAGGATTTATCGACTCGGTCCTTCACGAGATGGTCGCTTGTATCACCATCATCAATATCTCCGTTCTTTTTTTTTTCGTACCAACAGTTGCCACAAATCCTGCCGTAAAAGTCACGAAACTTTGTGGACAGTGCACTGTTAGCCACATGACTTTTCATCACAATTTAAAACGGATAGGAAAAGTGTCAGAGTTTACTGTTAAAAACTTCGGCGTTTGAAAACAGCTTGGAGAAGATAACGCCCATTCTTAGTAAAAAGAAAAGGGGCCACTCTTCAATGCGTCGATTCACATTAACACACCGCTCGATTGACGAAGATCTCATTTGGGATTTTCTCCGGGGAAAATAATTCACTCACTATACTCTCACGACCTTTCTCTGACTGAATCATTTATATAAGAGTTTGCAATAAAAAAAATATATATCAGTAAAATTTACGAAAGGTTGAAAATGCATCATAAAATAAAAATGAATCAAAAGGTTCTTGCTTGAAGTGTGTGAACGAATTTGAATCTCAGATCCAGAAAGCCATTGAATGACCATCATGGTTAAGTCTTTTATTTTGATATGAATCCTATAAAACATATCTGAACCTTTTTGAGTTTGAAATAAGTAGATCACCGAGAAAATTTTCGGCAAAAAAGGACTTGCTTCGTATTTTGAACGCTGCTTAGTTGGATATTCCACGAGTGGATAGTGGATCTGGTAGATTTAAAGCTGAAAGATTACAAACATTATTATTTTCATATGGCTAGTCGACTAAATTTTGATTTGCATTAATTGCAGAACTGTTTGAATCGTTGAATAAAGGCTTTTATTTGAAAATCAATAACCTTAACTCATTATCTCATTTTTTTTATCAACTATAATCAATTTTGAAAAGAGAGAGAGAGAGAGAGAGAGAGAGAGAGAAAATTGAGCCTCTGACCTTGGTCGTCGACTTTCCTCGGCGACTGAAAAAGAGGAGAATGGTACCCCAGATCGCCCCGTAGGTTTGACCAAGATCTCAAATCAATCTAACTTCAGACAGTCTAAAAAGTCACGAATCTTTTTTTTCACTCCGCAATAAAAAAGCAGAAGAAGAGGAAGAAAAGGAAGAGGCTAGTTTTCACACTAGAAGGGGGAGTAGCTGTGTGTAATTGACTTTCATTCTAAACATAGTAGTAGAAGTGGTAGTAGTAGCAAAAAGAGGAGGAGGAAGAGGAGAAATGGGAAGAGGAAGACAAGGATTATTCACTGAGAAATCTTGACTAAGTTCCCTATCAATTCAACTTGATACGGCTGAGAAAATTGGTATTTAACGTATTAGAGACCAACATACTCGTTGATTGACAGACCGACCGACTGACGGAAAGAAAAGATGTGTTTTTTTTCAGGTTGTTCAGCTGTAATAATAGCAAGATAGCATACTGCCTTTGGGGCTGTTTTGGACACACTCAGTTATACCTGACGCTCGGCAATTTTATTCAGTTTTCCGTCTTATTACACGAAGACACATTACTGATGGCCCGGGTTGACCGGCTTGAAATGCAATAGTTTTTTATGAGTGATTTCTTATGAGTTTGTACATTAAACTGTTCCTTGTCAATAAAACCACCATCTCGTCTGCTGGTCCATGTAAGTAACCCGTTGGTTTAATGTAGGAGTGGGCAACCTACCACCCGCGGGCTACATTCGGACCGGTCTGTGAGCAAATTCTTTCTAATGTTTTGAAGATGCTTTGAGTCTTCTTAATATAATCAAAAGATGTCGATTGAAATAAATTGCGATTTAATTCAGTCGTGAGATTACTAACTGGCATCATTGGTTTATAAAAAAAGTTTTTTAGCATGTCTTATTCATTAATTTTAAGCATAGTCTAACAACTAGATGTATCTATGATTATTTCCACCTCTTGCATGGCATTTATCTTACACTGATTGAGATCTGGGCCGCAGATGCCATAATGTTGCCGACCCCTGATTAAATGGATGAAGCTGATAACGCACAAAACTGCATACTACGTGAAAAAAAAAATCATTCGTGCAAGCCTGGGAGCTTTTCACGGTACAACAGGGGAGTGGCAACGTTCAAAAACCGGAACACCCTTCAGTTGCCTGTCATTTTCCAACTCCGTGAATGAACGTGTATGAAGTGTCTTTCGTGTGGCCCACCAACCAACTGATGACCTGCAACAGATGTAGAACCCCATAAAAAAGTCAAGATAAGATTTTATTACATGTAAAAATCTAGATTAAATGATGATGTGTGAATGTCATGGTGATTAGGTTTTCTCCAACAGGATGATAGGGAAAAATGGAGCTGTCAGCAATTGGTGCTAATTGATTTTGAAATTAGCAAACCAAATTAGCCAGAGATACAATGTAAACTCATGAGGAATTTCTATTGAGTCGAAGGCCTTCTTGAAGTCGATAAATGCTACAGCGAGTGGCATTTTATATACTGCCGTTTTCTCTTTTAGTTGATTTATCAAACTGAGATGGTCAATGGCCGTGAACCTTCTCCTGAAGCCAGCTTGTTCCCGTGGTCGGTTTTCATCTTGAGTTTTAGTGGTTCAGCTGATGAAGGATTAGACCCCCGTATATGTCAGAGTATTGCAACATAGATACCGTAAGATCAACTCTTTTGTCTCGCTACGTAAAAACTCAGCTTCACAAAGAGGTAAGACACGGTGATACCAGCTCATTCAAACTCTTTACGGCTGGCTTCGAGAAGATCTTCCGAAACCTAGATTGGGAAAATAAAGAAATCAGAATAGACGGCGAATACCTAAGCAATCTCATATTTGCTGACAACATCGTCTTTTTTGCAGAGAATCTTTATAACCTCCAAGTAGAGCGAGACAGGCTGAAAGAAGAAAGCAAAAATTTGGGCTTTCACTTGAAGTTCAGCAAAACAAAGGTTATGTACAACAAACATCTTGAAGACAAACATACAACGATCAAAATTGAAAAGGCAGAGCTGGAGAAAGTAGACCACTACATCTACCTCAGACAACGAATCTACATGCAACCCTCAAAAGAAGAAATCTAGCGAAGAATCACTCTAGAATGGCAAGACTTCGGCAGAGCAAGTCCGACCTTCAAGAACAAAAAAATCCCATCAGTCCAAAAAGGGAGGGTATACAACCAATGCATCCTCCTGATGGTCACCTCTGGAGCTAAAGCATGGAACATAATCAAAAGAATGACCCTAAAACTGAGATCCATGCGACGTTCACATAAGAGAATCTTGCTCAACCTCATATGGATAAATCATAAGACAGCACAGTATATTGGAGAAAGAACAGGAGTCCAAGATATCACAGAATTCATTGGCAAAAATGAATGGTAATGGGCTGGTCATGCTGTTGCAATAATGGCAGACAACTAGTGGACATCACAACTCACAACATGGACCCCCAGAGATTACATGCAAAACTGTGGCTGGAAGAATATAATCAATCGAGACGAACTAGGCAAGCCCAGAAAATATTGTTTCCGTGATGCCCATGATGAAGTGGTCCGGGGGAATCCTGGGGAAGTTCAATATCCAACGACAGACGCTGAAAGAACGAAAAATATCTATCTATCTATTTATCTATCTATTTTTTTTAATTTATATGTATTCTTATATTTACAGATGCATGGCATCTTAACACACACATACAAACACACACACACGCACACACTGCGAGCAAACAAAGTGCCTGCTGATTTTAAACTGATCTTAATGTCATTGCCCCCGTTGCTATAGTCATACTGACCCGAATGTCATTGCCCCGTTTTAGATTGAAAAAAAAAACAAAACTTAGTTTTAGATGTCTTGCTTGGTGAGTTGCATATCTCCCAGTGGTACTGTAGGTCAGTGTTCGATCCCCTGTCGTACGCAGGGAGAAGGCAAGAGGAGTGATGGGAGACGGGGAAAGAAGAGATAATTGGATTCATAGAGTACAATCAGAATAGAGATCTTACTGTATACTACTTGTGAGCAGAGGCGGATAACTGATGGTATTCTAAAATATATGCATAGTATATCTAAAAGAAGAAAAGTCTCGCAGGAGACAAAATTTGTACAGCTGTAAAGACTAAGCCCATCCTAAATGATCAGAGAATGTCAGTATATCAACACTGACTCAACGTCAGGTACAATATACATAGTTTAGAAAGCTTTACAGCTGTAAGCACTGAATATCAAAAAGGTTTTCAGTAGATTTTTTTGTGTTACTTCAGTCACACATTTCACAATATCTGTCAATGCAATTCATGTAATCTTCAAATGTATTTTTTTCTTTTTTTCCCCTATACTATGTTATTATTGTACAATGTATAAATTGTCTCTTTTTGATATTATCAGTTGTTTACCATGTAACTGTATCGGATATATATATATATATATATATATATATATATATATATATATATATATATATACATATATATATATATATATATATATACATATACATATATATATATATATATATATATACTGATACTGATATATATATATATATATATATATATATATATATATATATATATATATATTACTGATAGTTTCACATCGTCTGTCTTTTTGTCTTTATAAAATGTTTTGAGAAAAACACATTTTTAAAAGGTTTTAGTAATGTAATTTTTATGCTAAACTGGACCCTTACTTCCTGTTAAGTATATACATACATATACACATACTTATCTTTTTATTTTATATATTTACATATAATTCCTGAAGAGTTCGGAATTGAAGGAAAATTTTTCCTTTTTTAGAGGTCAAAGTAAAGGAAAGTTTTTCCTCCTTCGGGGGTCAAAAGTGGAGGTAAACTTTTTTCGCCTTTGAGGTGTGAAAAGCGAATGGAAGCTTTTTCTTGATTTAAGGGAGCAAATATGAAAAGAAATTTCTTTTCACCTTCGATGGGTCGCAAGTGATGGGAAACCATTTTACAAGCCTGAAAGCTTGTTTTACCCTTTAAAATTCAACTCGTAGACTTTACTTTGCTAATCTCTCACTCTCTATTTATACCTATCTATCTATCTGTCTATCTATCTATATCTATATCTATATATATAATGATGATAATACGATATTTCAGGACGAAAAATTAATGTTATCAAGTTCTCTCCAAACAATCTCTTATTATCATGATTATAATAGCTCTACCTACAGAGATATTGACCACGCAACTTATATGAATTGCATCAAAATATATAAAAAATAGAATATATTCATAGAGAAAGATAGAGAGCGAGCGAGAGGGAAAGACAGAGGGAGTGTGTCTTCTACAAAGTAATGGATAGCAGGCTCATCATAAGGATTAATGCTATTAAGTTCTTTCCTAACTGAGCGGCCGATGTTCTGGCCTTGTGCCAGGGTAAACCAAACATACGCATACGTGCACAGACAAACATGCACATATACATGTATTACTATGTTCATTTCTCTCTTTCTCTCTCTCTTTGTCGATCGAGAGAAAGAGAGGACAGGGATATGAAGAGGGAGAGGAAGATAGAGGTAAAGAAGGAAGGAAATAGAGAGAGAAAGAGACACAAGAAAAGTAATGTTGTTACTTGTTCAGCTCGAACTGACTGCCAGTAATGATATTTATCTTTCCTCTTGAACCGCCATGTTTGTACCCTTCACCCGACGACTTTTTGGGTTCCGAGCCAAAAGATTTCCATTCTTGATTCTTTCGATTTTTTCCCCGTTTTTTTTTGTTTTGTTTTGTTGGCACAGTGTCTGATTCGCTTCCGTTTCGCCCCCCCCTTAACCATTCCCTCCCCGGACCCGTTCTTCTTTGTAATTTAACCCCCCTTCCACACGTGATTCTGCAAGAACGAAATCTTCTGTGCGGGCGGGCGGGTGGGCGTGGAAGTTATTTTTTTTTTTTGGAGGGAGGATGGGTCTGGCATTATCATGCAACAGAATTGGTCTGTACCTGTTGCCAGAGCTCATGCTTCACGAGTCACCGTAACAAAGCAGAGACACTTACGATATGAAATTTTAGAGTCTCTTTCCATACACACCTGGTCTATTATTGATAATTTCTGACAGCTATTTTGCTTCATCTCAATTAGTTGCTCTTTATCACAACTCAACTCAGGACGTTGATATATGGCAGAGAGCAAGCAGAAATGATAAGAATGAGATCCGGTGTGATTCAAACTCACGTCCTCTTTGTTAACCTCGTGCCTCACGAATCAAATTACCCCGGGGCTCTTAGAATGGGAAAATTTATAGATGTGGTTCTTTGAGTCTCTGGTCACATTTCTAAGCTTAGGATCCAAGGTTTCCTTTGTTCCTCCTCAATTTTCCAATATATATATATATATATATATATATATATATATATATATATATATATATATATATATATATATATATATATGTGCGTGTGTGTGTGTTTGTGTATGTGTGGTACAGATCAAGTTAGCAATATAGCATGATATAAAGCAACGTCTGATATGTGATGGATTTATTTCCGAGAGTGCTCGATACATTCAAGTTAAACCTCGAAAGTCAAGATGTTTAGAGTAGAGCTGGAAATATATAATGGGATGAGGATTCGTTACACAAACAATTCGCCCGATGAGGTCCAGAGGAGGCAGAAACATAAATTTGTTTGTGTAGCGAATCCAGACCCCATTACACACACACACACACACACACACACACACACACACACACACATATATATATATATATATATATATATATATATATATATATATATATATGTATATATGTATATATCGTTAAACTGTAACAATGCCACTCTTTGAAGGTAAGTGTTGCAGCATTACAAAGTGTAACTTAAGAAAATTGAATTTATTGTCTCTAACAACTGATTAGATACTGTATTTGTATTGATACTTTTCCTTGAATGCTTTTCCCAAATTCATAAAATCACTCACACACACACACACACACACACACATATATACATATATATATATATATATCTATTTATATATATATTTGAGTGATTTGTATTGATACTTTCTCTTGGATGCTTTTACCCAAATCCATAAAATCTGTCTCATATATATATATATATATATACATATATGAGTGATTTTATGAATTTGGATAAAGGCATTCAAGAAAAAAATATCAGTACAAATACAGTATGTGGTCAGTATCCTCTTGGTGAATTACTCAACCTTTCCTTCCACCGTCTTCTTACCCAGTTATGGAACGACTCAACTTTCTTTTCTGCCACATCTCTTCCCACCTTCTTATCAAACTAGCTCACCTTCATATCCATCCCATCTTTCCTCACTCTCTTATTAAACTACCAAACCTTTTCCTTCAGTCTTACTACTGAAAGCGTAACATTCGAACGCAGGTTGGAACAATCAGAACGCTATAATAGATAGGAAGAGTTTTTGCAACCAGCAGTTACAAGAAACACTTGGCAACACCTCTGTTCTACAATTCCTATTAGTTACTGAGACGTATGCAATGGTAGAGGCTATTACAAGTGTCAGAAGCAGACGTGGATCGTTGAAATGTAATCGCCTCCGCTGTTCTCGGGTTTGTGTACACTCTGCTGTTGAAATGAGAGACAAAACGCGTGCATCTGACTAGTAAGTACTGGTACTGACAACTCCTCATCTATCACTGCCATTGCCAGCGCCGAACGAACACTGCTCTTGGTGCAGAAGTTGATATTGTGGACAGTAGAGCTATCTTGCAGATCATGTGTGCCCCATACTTATGACTTGGTATCAGACTAAGCTAAGTCAGGTAAATATGGGCATCAAGCAGTGGAAAGATGGTTAGCAAGTCTCTCATATCATTATTGCTGTAGTGAGCTCGCCGGGCTCATTATACTGGTTTCCCTGTGCCAGAAAATACCTCATTGGACGCCTAGCCTTTGGTCAGTATTTAGTACGTAATCTCGTACAGAATTACATTTGTTATAAGTTCAATCTTCACTGAGGGTCCCATACTTATGACTAGTAAATAATCAATAAGTTTTCCTGTCGAGAGGCGTTCATCAATCTAGTCTTGCAGAGTAACACTACCGAAGTGAGTTCAATCCTCATTGAGTTACACGATACCTATTCACCAACTTACTAGGGCTAATGTGATACATGATCGGTTCAATGTGGGACCCTATACGCGTACGTGTGGGTAAAAGCAAAAGTCACCGCAGCTTGAGTCACAAAGGTACCAGGGCGAATTACTGTCATCCTCATTTGTAAAATGGGGAGATGCTGCCCAGGAGTTGGAATTTCCAGGGACCAGGCTTGCTTTGAGCCGTCTCTTATTCAAGGACGAATAGTACCAGTCATAGTTAATCTGGAGGAATTGAAATTTATTGTCTAAATTTTTGTAGAAGATTCATTAACATTCGGAGAGTTTTTATGTCAGATTCATTAATATTCAAAGAGTTTTTTCTGTCAGATTCAACTCATTCTTCTGTTTTTTTTTGTTGTTGTTCCAACAAAGTCCCGGCTTATCAAGAAAAAAAAATCATTGCCACTTTTACTTGGCACTAACGGAAAGAAGAGTCCTTTTTTTTTTTTAATTATATATGAATAGTACACCCGAGGGAGACTGTGGAGTGGAACAGCCGACAAGGTCAAAACAACAAAATGATGAGTTCAATTGTTTGGAAAACTCTCTGAAACTTTCAAACGGGTTCATTCCGATCGTTACCCATAAAACTTGAATTTCTTCCTTGAAAAACGGATTAATCCATTTGCATTTAAAAACGCGTATGAATATTTTTTTATGATTAGGGATCGTACCAATTAATGTCTCTTACGCAAGCATTTTGTTACTGTCACTACTTTGAATATATGCAAATACTGAAAAATCAGATATTGTCCGATTTCATTTTAATATGGTGATTTGATCAACTAACTGATTGATATGACCGACGATAAAAACATCAGTTCTCCAATTGGTTTAATTGGCGATGCAGCTTGGTCGAGCAGTTAAAATTGGATAATTGACCCGACGGGCCGACTTCAAACTCTGACTGTGTTTTATGTTCATTTTGTGTTAGTGTCCTTGGTGAAGACATGACTTCATCTCTCCTCGAAAAATAGCGCAAGGTAAAGTGAGTGTCACCGCTTCGGGTGCTTGTCGCCTCTAAGTCCATTTCTTATATTGCAAACTAAAGTCAAGTGAGTAGTAATGTGAAATGTGGAACTTAGGCGTAGACTGCGTATTGACACATTTACTTACTCATCTCAGTTAATGAACCCGCGTGAAGCCTAGCGCTTAGTGAACCGAGTTTGGTCTCTCTCAAATACTCTTGGGAAGGTACGAATCCATCTCTTTCCCCCAGAGCAGACTCTTTAGTCTTGGTGGGCAACCATTCAAGGAGATGGACAATCCCTCGTACAGCGTCTTAACAGGCTGGTTAGGCACAGAGTAAGGAATACGTTCTCAGAACTTGATGAAGCTTCGATGGGCCAAGCAAGTGGGATGTGGATTGTGATAATTGCCAGAATGAAAATAACGTGAATAAAAACAAACCGACAAAATAACGCGAGCACTGTCTCCAACTCAGTAGGATAATTCAAGAACGAGTGGAAAATTGAAACTAAAATGTCTGCTAATGTTGAAGTCATTTTGCCAGACTAAATATCGTTAAAAATTGTTCATTTCAGCATTACTCGTCAAACTTGAATTAAAAAAAAGTGTATTTATTTTTTGGGGGAGAAGTAATGTAGCACAATTCATATATATATATATATATATATATATATATATATATATATATATATATATATATATATATATATATAAAATAATTTTGGCTGTTTCTTAATTTCCTCGTAAATATAGTTCTTTCACAATTTTAAGCTTTGGTCGTCATTTCTACGACAACGAATAAAAGGAGTAAATTGACTCCTGCAACGCCTGCGATAGAGAGATCTGGCATATCTAGATGACTGTCTATATCTAACGACAGACGTGAAAAGAATGATATTATGATGATGATGATGATGATGATGATGATGATGACTGTATGGTACTCAAATGCGATCAGCTAAGCTCTCTACATCAGCCACAACTGACGACGAATATCACCCTTGGAGATCGAGGCAGGCAGACAGACATAGAAGAAGGTTAAGTTTTGGGGTCTAGAGACACCAAAAAAAACCTTTTCTATATAGATTAAAGGTGATTACTTTTTCGCCTCTTGCTATTTCTGATAGACTGGCAACCTTTACTAATTGAACGTTTTTGCAAAAGCGAGTTGGCGTAAAGCGTACTTTCGGAGAGCAGTGTATGAAATACAGAAATTAAATCAAATACTGTCGGATTTTATTTTGATATGGTGATTAGATGAATAAGCTGACAGTTATGACGACTCCATAAAACCATTAGTTCTCCCACTGGTCATGTCAGCTAATGATAAAGATGCACGTAGCTCGACGGTTTATCAATGTTTGATGTTGCCTTCGCCAGATATGATACACAAAGGAGAAATACAAGAGAGGAAAACACATTTAAGTACAAATATCTAATTACATTTAAAAGAGTAGTCAATATACACAATAAGTGGAGAAAATATTCAATGCATTTCAAAAATTTCATTTTAAAACCCTTGAATAACTTCAGGATTGAATTGGGACCAAAGATGGAAAAATATAGAATAAAAAAAAATACTGGAGGAAAATTAAGCATTGGAAAGTTGTGTACAAATATCAGAGTTTTTTCGTCAAATTCTTTCAATTCTGAACATGTGTAAGTATGTCAAAATAAACTTTTTAAAAAATGTATCGGATACTTTTTTCCACTCACTCTACATGCATGTCAGATTCAGAGCAAATGTAATACGGCATAGTTCAAGCAAGTAATAAAACAATAAAGCATGTTGAAAGGAAGAAAAAGGTTAGAATGTTTACATAAAAATAGCTTTTAAAGGAGGTTGAAAATATATTTAAACACTACACGTACAGTAGCGCTTCCTTCTACGATGGCTAATCGGAAGTGAGCGAACTTATCGTCTGCTTTTTCCTTCATATAACAGAGACGCAGACATAGCTATAAGAAATCTTTTTGTACACAGAATTTAGATAGCAAGTTCTACATTTTGTGTTTTCTATCAAATTCATTTTGACTCTTAAGAGCTTATGAAAGAAATTATATAGATATAAATTGGTGAGAAAACGTCTCTGTATTTAATTTATAAATTCTGTGTTTCATAATTTAACACCCAATAGATAATACATTGAATCTTATTTCACTTATTACGGAAGACTGAAAAGTTATGCTGTGGGTTAGTCGCTAAAGTTCTTTCACATGTCATGTTAGCTAATATGGACGCCTTTGCACAGGGAAAGACGTTTTCTTCACGTTGGCACAAGTGATCACGTCATTAAATACGATCTTAACACCTCTAAATGCATGCAAGAGAAGTGGGATACCCCGGGTGAAACAATGCAGAGAAGGCTTTAGTATTTAGGAAGTAAAGTGGCCTACCAAGGCATGATTGGATGACAGATAGGAATCCCAATAGCAACATATTTCGGAGGCCAGTCCTTTTTGGGATACTACTTGTGATTGACAAGCGTAAGTTATGTGGGTAACATCACAGCAACAGGGTCCGTTCATCAGATTGGACGTCTTTTCGTTTGTTCTCTACCCCCATTTAAATTCCTGTCATACTTTAACCTAGAAGATATCTATATCTATACCTCTCTCTATATATCTACTTCTCTGTCAATATCTATCTATTTTTCTATCTATCTATCTATCTATCTATCTATCTATCATGTTACTGAAGAGGAATTTGCTTTTTCTTAATCTTTACATTGTTTTTTTCTTGTCGAAAAGAGTATCTTTTATCCGAATTCTCTGAAATACTCATTATTTTTCATTCCATTCGTTTTTCAAAAACATTTTACAAACATGCATACATGTGTGCGCACATACACACCCTCTCACTCACATACACAAACACTCAAACACACACACACACATATATATATATATATATATATATATATATATATATATATATATATATATATATGATGTGTGTATAAGTTATGTCGTATTACTTGCTCCTAATATCGTTCCCTTCCAATTATATTTACTTCCCAAAAAATCGACACGTTTTCCGATTTCAGTCGTGTCCTTCTTTAAATCTATTAACTTCTGAATTCCTTCGGTCACTGATTGCAATGTGATATTTAGATCTTGATCAAATATCGACTGTCCTAGTATATATATATATATATATATATATATATATATATATATATATATATGTTGCCAACTGGAACCCTCAAACCGAAATGAAGCATTCAAATCAATCGTATGTTGTGTCTTTCATTGGCCGTGTGAAAAAGATCCCAGTGTTTTAGAAATGAAATACAGGGTCTAAAACCGATTTTTTGCAGGAAACTTTTGCACATACCTAACAATTTCAAACATTTATAATTCTTTGTATATAGGCATCACATAGAATGTGGATTCGCTACACAAACTAGCTCATGTTTCTGCTCTCTCCGGGCTTGTTAATTTCAAACCTTTGCTTTCTCCGTTTACGGACCTAACATAAGTCATGATAAAATTATTCTTGTCTGAAATTTTTTTAGACGGGATGTTTAATCATTGCATGTGGTTTCTTTGGATTATTTTCTTCGTCTTTGTTGGCCCTCCGGTGTCGTTTGTTTCGGGATTGTTAAGACTAATTCGTTTGTAGCATGCTTATCCCGCCTCCTATGCACGTCACGTTCGACTTTTGCGTCCGTGTTTGGCGGGGGAGGGAGGGAAATTATTCCCTCCAGCCAACTGTAACTCTGTGACATTGGAGTTGCTTTCCTCATGATCGTGAGACTTTTTGTTGAGCTTTGCACGCTTTTCTCGGGACACACGGTAGTCGGTCTGCTAAGTGTCTGTCTGAACACAGCGTGTGCGCAGATTCTCCCAGTCATCTTATTCACTGAATTTATGATAAAATGAACAAAGCAGAAGAAAATTGTCCGATTTAACCCCATACAATCATCAACAGATCCTTTTACAAGTAGGTATCGTATGTAGAACAGAAATAACTATTTGCTAAATATTCTGGTTGGAGCACAAGTGAGTCGATTATCTCTTGTACATCTCATACACACCACGTTGCATTCACTTTGATCTTTTTATTGTTGATATTCATGACCTGATTTTAGGTGGGGGGCTTTTGCCCCCTCACGCCAAATAATTATAGCTAGTACAGCACACTGTATTTTAGACAAAAAAGTTGAAACACAAACCAACTTTTCCCCTTAGGCCTAACCCTTCACCTAACCCAAGATTTTATCGATGAGATGATAACAGTCGAGCTGTATTTAGCAAAATTACGGTGAGCTGCAATCGCTATTCAGTAGTTCGTCGGTGATCCGAACATCGATTATCCGAATTTCGGATTATACAAACAAAATTTTACGGTTCCGTGATTTCACGACTTTGTCCCCGTGACAAGTGTTAGGATTAATTTCAGTTTCCGTGTCCTGTGGGGAGAAAGCAGTCGATCGGCTCGGTGTCAATCGGCCCCGTGATAGTTTCGGAATAATTTTAGTATGAAAATCAGAAAAAATCAAAATGCAGGATTTGGAAGCACGGCAAAATCTGTCTTCATACCAACAACTTTATCCCAACGCAGTCAAGATTGCACAAGTGTATAACAGAAGGAGAGCGCCAGTACCCCACATCGAGAAAGCAAGACGGACGATCGAAAAAATTCATCAACTGAAAAAATACTCCAGGTGAAGAAAAAAAAAAAATCTGCAAAGCCGGCGAAATATGACCAACTCCACCAATCCGTATTTTTGTGGTTTTCACAACTGAGTGAAAAAAAAGAAGAAATTCCTGTCTCTGGTCTCTGTTGCAAGAAAAAAAGCAACCAGTTATCACGGACGGATCCACCCCGATGAAACGCAACAAGCGGCCAATCACAGCATAACATCGGACTGGTTGCAGGTATCGTCTCGCCTATACGCAACTCTTGCATTCTTGTGGAGATGTTCATGGTTGTTAGCATCGTGGAAGAATTAGACAGAAACTATAATCTATCATCAGTGAAGAAAATTATGAACTTGAACAATAGTACAATGCTGTTAAAAACGAATTATTTTAGCGTGCAATGCCGGACAAACACTTGCATCAATCGGAGAGAAGTAGGCACCGGGTCATAAAGTACTGAGGGATCACATTGCGCTTTTTTTCCTTGCATCAACGCCACCAGAACTCATAAATTGCCGCTTGTCTACGTCAAGCTATGCCAATCCACGTTGCCTCAAGAACTGTGACAAGAACTCATTTTTCCGTATAGTATAAATCACAACACATGACATGGATGACGTATCCACTTTTTTTCATCCTGGTCTCTGGGAGAATTTATGTTTCATTACCACTACGTCTTGAAAAAAAAAGCCCTTGTGTTTCTGGCGACATTGTAATTAGACCCTAATGATACAAACGCGAAAACATCAAATCAGAAAATTGTCTCAGCTGGGCAAAAAGTCTGGAAGAGAGAAGAGGAAATTCAAGAGGTAGAAACGCAGAGAGAGAGAGAGAGAGAGAGAGAGAGGGAGAGAGAGAGAGAGAGGGAGAGAAATGAAAAATGAAAAATGGAGAAAGAAGTAAGGGATGACTTCAGAGTAGGTCGGTGTCTGGATGAAAAAGTAATGGTGCCTGTAGGCGTGTATTTCTTACGTGCACATAAATTTGTAAATAAAATCGTATCAAAACAGGCGTTGTGTAAACTAAGAAGGGCCCTTTCTATTCACGCTAGGTTGCCAATAAATTCCAGGAGTATCTTTCCTAACTATAAAGACGCTGAACGGATTTGCAAAATGTTCCTATTTGCATCTCCCGAAAAGTGCATAATACAAATAAAACAAGATCCTATCTTTTCGAATTGAGAGAATATTCCATATAAGAAAACCAATTACAAAAGCACAGCTCTCCTGTTCGTTATTTTATATCTGATTCCTTTGCTCACTTAATCTCCTTCTCTAGACCTCATTCCTCCTTCATCCCCTCGTCGGAATGCGAACTATGATCCCCCAGATTCAGAGCAATACTGATTCAAAACTTATTTTGAGGACCCCCAAATACCCTCCCACATGTTCTAGGTAAGTCTTCCAAAGAAAATTCTGAGATAGGACTTTGATGGATTTTAAATGAGATAATATAATCTGGTCATTCTGGAAAGGGTGATTAATTCCGAAAGGCTCAGTTCTTTACTTGACCGTCCCTTCCGAGAAGCTGACTTGGAGAATCCTATCTCTTCCGTAATCGAACCAACCAGTATTCAGACATATTTTCTGTGCGAAAGTTCCAACACACGCACACACATGTACGCATATATTTCCATCTTGCGCAACATAGACACACATATACTTATACATACACACGTATGTATAATTTGAACTAAGGAAGTAAGACAACCTCAGCAGTGAAAGTGTATGGAAACGAGGTTTATTATTCCGTAAATGTTTTCATTGATGGTCTAGACATGTTTCGGGAGGCATTCCTATCTTCAGAAGTGTGCGTTATGTATAATGTATATATAGGAAAGATCTGGACGAGTTGGTGCATTTTTCACTTAAATGGTTGTAACTTCCCGCGAAATTAGTTCACAAATCGCAAATATGACCAAAAGTTACTATGGAAAAGAGACTTCCTTTGAATAGGTCGTTTTAATCTGAAACATTTGTCAAATTAATCATATTGTCATCTAAACTTTTGGAAAGTACACAAATCTACCCAACCAGTGGGGATAGTTGCTACAATTTGAACTGGCTAGTATGTAAAGATGTGATTAATGTATCGTTGAGAAGTATGAAATTTTAAACCAGACAGAAGAATATATTTGTGTAAAAAGTAAGATTTTATGAATATAATGACTGCCTTGTAGGACATATTGGAGTGGATCTCAACGATGCATGTTAATGAGTTGTAAGACAGGAAGAATAAAAACAATAAGAAAAGAATGACGACATCAATGACTTGTTTGGAGTTTTGTTATTTTGCAGGCATTTCGTTTTTCTTCTGCCTCTGCCTCAATCGCATACAATTACAGCGAACTAAGTACCCCAGCTTACCATGTACTAACCAGTCTCAAGCACATGGCTTTCTTTACATTCTATTCCGAGAAAAATTTCTGACAGCAGATGCTTGAAATTTAGTATATATATATATATACTGTTAATTGCCACCTCATAAATTTAGACTCCGCTGTCATCAACTGCTCAATACAGTATGAACTTGGTACTCAATAGGTCACTTACCGGGGTGAAAAACGTTTTTTAGCAAAACCTTTCGCGCTGACAACACGTATGGTTCAAATTTAGTAGAAAAATGAGGCGATCATTGGCGCCTTAAATAAAGCTAGTGATTCAACATGCCCCTGTTGCCAACTATCCCCCTCCCCCATTATACGTGCACACCACTATACCACATTTGTACATGTCACCCGATCACACTAGCGATAGTTTGATTGTTGAAAACGCAGGATCACATGGGCCACATAGTATGAAAGGTATCCAATTAGGCGTTGCTTCAAGTGTTTGTTTTCCCCATCGAACACAATTCCAGAGCTACTATCGATCGATCAAGGAATCATTCACGATCAACAACGTTTTGTTCATGACCACTGATTCCTGGGACAGCATCAGGGAGTTGGTACAATTGCTTGCATGTTGATAGACAGCGAAGAGAACATTCGTCCATATCAAAAGGTTGGCCACTGAAATCATTTAGAATTGCTGACAGATGAGATTAGGGGACTTCGTAAAGGCTGAGATCGACGCTTGCATAAACTGTGATAACGACATTGAAACGGGTACACTCAGCAATGATCAGATTGAATACAGTCTCGGAAGAACAGAGGGAATGTACAGACGCTTTAGATGGTAAGGAAAGTCGAATATCGACACCTTCTGCAATCTCCATTTTGGAAGCTGTTGACGGTATGCAACTTTTCATGCAGAAGACGACATCAACGCCGTTTAGCGTCAAATACTATCGCAGGCAAGAGCAAAGAAAGGGACACAAGAACCCTTAGGAACAGCGGTTGGACGTTTTTCCCACAAAACAATGATCGATCACCAGCTCAATGAACTTTATATATATGAACTTAGGGTCTTCGAGAAACTCAGTGCACTTCCTATACGCGTACATAAATCTATTCGTTATAGTTGAGTCATATTTCCGTGAATTTTCGGCTCCATATTTTCGTTATTTAATTGACACATAACATGATTTTATTTGTAAAAAATATGACTTTTCCAAGAAAATTTCGCGTTTCTACTCATTTTATTGATTGGATGAAATCGAACCCCTCAAAACTGCTTTTTTGTGTAATTTTATTCAATATGGATTCCTTATTTAATATCAGATCAGTTTTCTTAATGGTCAATTATCTGAACCAAACATTACCCACCCGTCTCGTTCGGATATCTGACGGCCCACACATTATTTAGTGTGATTGGGACTGACAAAAAGACCCATACTATTCCAACATAGAAAAGAAAAAGCATAGAAATTCGATTGCATTTTTTCGCCATTCCAGAGAAACGGTGTTAATTTTCTTGTATGGAAATAAAAAAAATCATTCGGTTTTTGAACTTAATCGTGTAATTTATATTTCTTTTCTTCATCTGCCAAAATATGTTTCAGATAAACGGTTTTAATTATACAAGCGAAAAAGAATTTCCCGATTACTTTTTTGATTCGACAAGAATTCTTTTTCTGGAATAGAACACTTTCCTAAAATACTTTTGCAACAATATGTTTTAAGTTTTCGTGTGAATACCCAGCGAAGTAGACATTCCACTATATATATATATATATATATATATATATATATATATATATATATATATATATATATATATATATATATATATATATATATATATATATATATAATGTGTGTGTGTGTGTGTGTGCGTGCACGTGTGCATACAGAGCACAAACATCTTCCACCACGAACCTAGAAATAGACATCAACGTCGAAATGAACCTAGAATGCGTATGCTTGTATTTATTTGAGTATATACATACATATACCACACATTTCTTTTGAATGTATCTATATATGAATATATATTTGCATACACAGTTGAATATATGTATATAAGAAATAGGTGTAGTCCGAAAGAATAATCATAGATGCGTTATTTTATTCGGAACTATTTCATTGAAACTAACCTCCCGTTATTACACGGTGAATGAGTCAGTAATCTTAGACAGCGTAAATAGGGTAAACAATTAATCTGCAACCGATAGGAATCCATCTGAACGCAACTCTGGTCTTACAATTGAGATAAACAACCTGCTGGGCATCAGAGGTTCGATTCCCATAGCAGCACAATCCTTTCAGTGTGTATTCTAGCGGGCATCAGAATTACAATCGGTCGCAGGTTCGATTCCTGCAGAAGCCCAATCCTTTAATAGTTTATTGTATTACCTCAAGTCAATTCAAATGGAGTTTCAAATAAAATAACGCATCTATGATATATATATATATATATATATATATATATATATATATATGTGTGTGTGTGTGTGTGTGTGTGTGTGTGTGTAGATATATCCACGTATAAGTATATGTTGCTTAATTTCCATCTATCAATCATTTCGGATATATAATTGTTTGCATGCGTGCACGCACATACACATACACACATACATATATAATATATATACACGCACAAATGCTCCATCTATCTATCTATCTATCTATCAATCTATTTGTTCTTACAACGCACTATACAGTATCGTTAACTCATAGTTAACCTTGCAAGGGTGCAAAGAACGCACATAATTTAGAAATAAACTGCGGACAGGCAGAAACATCTCTTAGAAACGCATAGTTTTCTTATAAAAAAAAAACAAAACAAAAAAAAGACACATGCCAAAACCTGATTATTGTGTTCAAGCGAAACATCTGCAACTTTTGGCGAGGATAAGATTTCAGACGTTTTTGAACGTTGGATTGTAACAAGAACAACCAAGCCCATCACTCGGCTTTCCCCTTTGTGAATATGTGCGTTAAGTGACACGACGAAGAAGATAAAGTTGTAGAACTCAAATAGATGACACGAAATACCTCTCCCTAAATATGTCGATACCTACTCGCTAACCCACACAAATATGCATATACAGTGAGTGTGAAAAGTATCGGAGGCAGTTCAAAAAGTTCATTTCAAAATCCTTTTGCAGCTAGCGGCGAATTGGTAGAATTCCGATCAAATGTTAAAAAATAAAAAAGATAAAAAACATTTTGAAGTAAGATTGAACACTGACAAGTACTAAATTCCGAAAATCCCAGGTATAAATTCTGTCAGTTTTGAAGATGCATCATCATCATCATCATCATCATCATCATCATCATCATCATCATCATCATCATCATCATCATCATCATCATCATCATCATCATCATCATCCTTTCAACGTCCGTTGTTGGATATAGACCTCCCCCACGATTCGCCACACTTCTCTATCGTGGGCGTTGTGAAACCAATAAGAATGTTGAAATGTATTTTTTGAAATTTATCGGATACGTGGTCTGCCCAGATAGTATCCATCTATTTTGACTCACAAGCACTGGTCGCACAACCTTGATGTAAAATGCTTACCTATCAGAGAGAACTTTATTGTGCATGTGTGAACTGATACCCTCTTGTGGGGTTACTCAGTCGGCAATTGCTCTTCCGTGAGTATTTTACACTGCATATCCGTCGCTTTGACACTGATCGTGCTTGCAAGTATTTTTTTAAAAACAAAACATAGCATCAGCACACAACTCAGCATTATTCTGATGTGTATCCCCGCTGTTCTAGTACATTTGTCGGCTGGACGAAAAAAAAAAAAAAAAAAGAAAAAGTAACAAAACTTTCTTTGCTTAAATTATGTCTGATAGTGGTCTGTCGTAAAGTAGAATAGAGGTGGAGATGAGGATGTTGGCCAAAATAAAAAAAAAATATCAGCATCAAATAATATTTGTGATGCTCACCACAACGCGATCTCCAGCCCATTCGACAGACAAGCATCAGTACCGGCGCCTCAGACTATGCTGTGGAACAGATATTACATCCAAATCCCTGCTGCTGGGCCGAATAATAGTGGAGAGCCCAAGGACGGATCCAAAAGCTCCCGATTCGAAGCCTCAGAATAACCTCATTGCACCGGCGCACTCGGTCTTTGATTCCCACCAGCCCACAATCTCCAGCCCATTTGACAAGCAAGTGTCAGTACCGGTGCCTCGGACGAGGCCGTGGAACAGATACTACACTTTAATCCATGCCAAAAGGCCACAAAAATGGTGGTGTTGTTTATTCGCTGCCCCACCACAGGAAAACGTGACAGAAGGTCGAGCTTAACGTGGGAAGAATAGATAACCCCATCCATAAATGGCTCCAGCCGACGCAGCTACTGTTTGCTTTGCAACCAAAGTAACCTCCACCACGAAAGCGTCCACCAGGGGACCTGCTCCTTTAAGTGCAATGGAGCAGTGCTGCTCCGGGGAAACCGACCCCCTGCAGCCGGGCCAAGTAATAATAGGAGAGCCCAAGGACGAGTCCAAAGGCTCCCCGATGCGCTTAGCAGTGCGTAGCATCAGTAAAACCTCATTGGCTCATGCATTGCACCAGTGCATTCGGTCTTTGACACACACTCCCTCTCAGGCCAATTCGGCAGGCAAGTGTCAGTACTTGCTCCTCGGTCTATGCCGTAGAACAGATACTGCACTTTGATCCTGCCAGAAAAGAGATGGTGGTGGTGGTGTGTGTGTGTGGGGGGGCGACTATGTATTTATTCATTCTCCCACTAGAACAAAATGCGACACAAGGTCAAGGCTTTACGTGGGGGAAAAATCGGAGCAGTCCATCAGAAATAGTTCCAGCCGACGTGACTTTGGTTGCTAAAGCGAGCATCTTTCTCTCATGTGCGCGTTGCATGCTTCTCAGTTTGCAGGTCTATCTCTTAGTTAGGTTCTTTCTTTCAGCTCTATAAGTGACTATCGGGAGGATGCATTGGTTGAATACTCTTCTTTTTAGGATTATTGGGATCGTCTTGTTTGTTGAGCTTGCTCTGCCAAAGGCTTGCCATCCTATAGTGATTCTTCACTTGATTTCTTCTTCTTTCGTGGGTTTCATGGAGATTCGTTGTCCTAGGTAGATGTGGTGGTCTACTTTCCCTAATTTTGCGTCTTCAATTTTGACAGTTATGTCCTTATTCTCGGTGTGGTTGATGCACATGACTTTCGTTTTTCTTGAGGTCCATGCATAGGCCAAATTTTTTACTTTATTCGTTTAGTTCATGTAGCATTAGTTGGAGGTTGTGCAGGTTCTCTACGAAAAAGAACATGTCTGCAAATCTCAGGTTGGTCAGATATTCGCCTTCTATTTTGATTCCTTTATTCTACCAGATCAGGTTTCGGAAGATCATCTGGAGGCAGGCTGTGGAGAGTTTGGGTGAGCTGAAAGAAGATAAGTTGGAATTATAACATCCATTTCACTGGTCAGTAAATTGTTTTTGATACATTTCATAACTCTGTCTTGGTGCTTTAGTTTGTTGATATAAGGGAAAACCGTTTTTGCTAATGCATGTGTAACGAGAAAGCAGAAGATAGTATTTGAATATATATATATATATATATATATACATGTTTGTATTATTATGTGAAGTGATCCAACAGAATGTAGGTGGAAATGACGATTGGGCAGCAAAGAGAAAAACTCAAAAGATAGGTATTACATCTCAGTTTTCCTAGTTATTCCGTGGGCGTATTTTGATGCATTTCAACGGGGGGCCAGCCATCTTTTTCAGAAAAAAATTCTCTGTGAACCGCCACAAATGTATGTTTCCTGCATACCTCAAGCGTCACTAAACTAGTAAACAGAATATTTTTTTTACAGAGCATTTGATATAACCACCTTGCTGAGTTTGTTGAAGCCAGGGCTGTTGTGTTCGTCCTTGAACATATATTTCATGAGGTTGCAAATGGCTAACTCATACTCATCATCTTATGATTGTGACGTAAAATGAATGGTTGTGACTAGATCAAAGATGAGAAGAATAGTTTAATTTTTCCGAACAAAACTTGGTATCAATGATATTTGTTTGAGACTGAAACTTGAATAGTTTGTTCTAATCTTCACAGCAAAATACAGAAAACTGACAGATCCCTATATGGTTGGACCATCATCAACGAAGCATAATTTGCAATGAAAAACAAGAAGAGATGGTGAAAATCAAGATAAAGGGAGCACAAAAATCTCCCATACAACTTTCGGCTTTATCCCTTTATCCGAATCGTATACCACTCACGAAAAACTGGCATGAAACACTCACCTACAGTGCTTTAAAAAAGCACTATTTCGTTTTGACCATCGTCACAATTAACTATAGATTCACAAAAAAGAACAGGGTTATTTGTAAATGATCAACATTAAAACCAAGTATCTATTAATAAATGATTCACCAAATGTCCGTCTGTCCAACGGAACCTACTTGCCTAAACCACATTATATAAACCCATGACATTTTCAGTGAGAATTACTGGGACTCTGTGGCAGGTTTTCAGCAAGTTAGTTCGTGAATATAATATCCGACAATGTTCTTTGTTGGATGGGTGTCAGTTTGAAATCATGCTAAATCGGACACATTTTTGTGTCTGGTTTCTTTCAGCTGCTCCTTGACTGTTTCTGAAAAACAGCTTATTTACTAAGTACCTTATGTCGTTTTTAGAGAGAATGGGAGAGGTTTTTTTCCGAGATTAAATGAGACAATAATGAAAATTTTCTCACCCCACCAAGATAACATTATGAAATGTTTTATGCTCACAACTGTGTCAATGGGACAGCTTTTAAGCAAATTAGTTTGTGAAAATCAGTCGCCAAAATATGTTTTTTAGGGAGCAATTTGGTGTTATTTTCTTCATTTGTTTTTGTTTAATGTTCGAGATCGTAAAAAAATTGGACTCGATCATTTGATCCGGTATGTAGTATGTATTTTACCATCCTTTTATTGAATATTATCTCTAAATAATAATTCATTATTTATTAATACATCGCTATTCATCATGGTTACAGCATATAATTGTAATTCTGTATTAATTTCATATCATCTCTAATTTCTTTTTATTTGTACACTGTTTTTAACTTCGAGTGAACGAGAGTGTGTCACTTTATTACGTTCGTTCATCGTAGACTAGAGCAAATTTCCCAGTTCTCATCAGACACACACATTATAACGATACAAATGATTTTTCAACATTTATTGAAATTTGTTTTTAGAAAATCTACCAAAATGAATTATTCATATTTATCATTTTTATGCAGCAGACAATCTTGTTGTAAATTAAAAAATGAATAAAAATACTGTACATAAAAATTCAAACTTGTACATGAGAGGATAATGAGGAGAGATCACAATATAGCGCACTATATGAGAGAAAAAAATAGGAGTCAACGACACCATAGATCCCATTAAAAATATTCAAAATGGCAATGGGCTGGTCATTTCGCAAGAATGGCAGACAACCGATTGATATCAGGAATCAGAACGTGGATCCCAGAAATTAGATGCAAGATAGACATTTTGAGAAAGGATTGGCTCCGCGACGCCCATGATAGAGAGGTCTGGCAAATCTCAGGGTAGGTGTATGTTAAACGACGGACGCTAAAAGGCTGCTGGTGTTAATACTGATGGTATCAGACATTAAGCTTAATTTTTACCTTCCTCACCTATTGTACTAATCAAAAATCTAATTTGTTGTAAGTTTGGCGAAATGGAATATACCCTATACTTTTCTTTTATAATGTCTATTGAGGTATTTTTAAAATGGCTACCGTATTTTTATTTTTGAAGAAATCAAACGCGTTTGGAATTATTATCTTGGCTACAACGTCCATTAATGTCACGAAATAAATTCAGTTTACGTTATTCTAACTGTATTTTTCTTTTCAACGAAATGAGAATCCTGGTTTTTGCCTATAACATTCGTTTAATTGTGTTCTGTTAGAATGAATATTTTTGTAATTTTTCAGAAATGCGTATAAGCTGCATATCAACTTGCAGCAGATGCCATCTTCTTATAGAAACGAATAGGCATATATCCATACCAAAGATTTGCTTTGTTTCACTCGCTCACTTGGATGAAGGCTTGTTTAACCTCTTTGTAACGGCCTTTCTCACTGACATTTGCATTTAACCAAAAAACTGTTGTGGGTTTAAGGTATTTCACTTTAGATGGTTTTAGGCTATCATTCCCAAATAATTCCATCATTTAAGAAGCACAAAGAGCTTAACAAAAAGTAACGTTTAGAATTTTAAAGCATGGTAGCTTGAAACAGTTATCGTATCATGAGTTTTTGGTTTTATTGCTGAAATTATTTATCATCTTTTATATTAACTGTATTCATTTCGTTAGGGGTTCAATTTTGATTTTAGTATTCATGTAATATTTTTAAAGATGTATAAAAAGTTTTTTTCTGAAAAAAACTGCGATGTATGTAAAGCAAACCATTATTTGGCCCAAACACCATTGTATTCAATTTTTAATCATTTCTTTGGTAAAGAACATGGGATTTTTTTATCTGCTATTCAAATATTGGGATGCCTGCCATAAAAGATTTTATACGCACAGAAATGATTTTAAACCGAATCTAAACCGTTAGTTTTTTTAAAAGCAATGCTTCTTTTGATTCGTGAAGCAATTGTAAGCTGTACTATTGATAACACCAGCTCAGAAAGTTACTCATATAATAACTTTTATAATTTTTATTTAGATTTCATCACGCTTTTCAATTTATTTGCAGCGCATAAAATTTAAAGTTAGAAATACGACACTTTTATTTAAACTTGCTGAAAATACCCAGTTATTTGGAGCCTACGGTCGTTAAACATTATATCATTACTTAACTCCAGGTTTAACGACTGAAGTACTGGTATAGCTCGAGAAAACCGCCCACAAAACGGGTATTTTTGACTAGTATAGAGCATACACAGATATATGTAAATGTAGAGACGGTGCGTGGAACTCGCAGACTCCTAAATATATCAGAAGAAATCTGCAAAATCTAAAAATGAGAAGGAAGCAATGAATTGGTTTCGATAATTCTTTAAAAATTCTTTTAACTGACATATTCACCCAATGTCCACAACCAAAGTGAAATATAGCACAAGAATCTAAAGTTCCTTAACCTTCCTTTACCTAATGCCCCGTTTGAGTTATTTTTATATCTAACGCCCCCTCAGATCTGCGGCGAATTCGCCCCCTCCTTCATTGGAAATGTCTACTCTACACGATCTAATGCTTTTAGCCGAATAAATAGTCACATCAAGTAGGTTGAGCGTACATCATCCAAAAGGGAAATGTTGTCTAAGTCAAGTGAATTTATAAAATTAATTCAAAATAAGTTGTTCTCAGCGGACATTCAGAGTTTCAGGACGACCTACGCGTGATTGCATAATGATATAAGACGATAACTGGAATGGTCATTAATAATTGAAACAATTTTTTTGAATAAACATTCTTTAATCAACTAAGTGGGAGTCGTCATCATCGTCGTCACCCTCTCAGCGTCCGTCGTTGGACGTAGATCTTCTCCACAATTCGCCACATCTCTCTATCGTGGGCATCACAGAGCTAGTACACTCTGAACTTATATACTTCGTCTCACCATATCATATTTTGTCGGACCCGGTTTCGCATGTGGGATCCACGTTGTAAGCCTTGGTGTCAAGCGGTCGTCTGACATTCTCGCAACATGACCAGCCCATTGTCATTTAAATTTTCTTATGGATTCTATGATATCTCGGGGTATTTGTTTTCACTACATTTGAGGTTAAGCATGGTTCTCTCTTGTGCCCATTGCATGATTCTCAGATTAAGAGTCAGTCTCTTGGTCAGGTTCCATGTTTCAGCTCCATAGTTGACTAACGAGAGGATGCAGTGGTTATACACCTTTCTTTCCAGCATTTATACTTGAAGGTTTAGTTTACCCAGCCGAAAGCTTGCCAACCAAGTATTATTCTTCGCTCGATTTCTTCGTTTTTTTCGAGAATATCATAGAAATTCGTTGTCTACTTTCTCCAGTTCTGCTTTTCCGATTCTGATTGTTATGTCTTCAAAATATTCAGTGTGCATAGAATTTGTTTCATGTGGAGGACTATGTTTTTGCTTCCTTAGTTCAGTCTGCCAAGAATTATCTGGGGCCACGAAGATTCTCAGTACAAAGGACGAGGTCATCAGCAAATCTGAGGTTGCTTAGGTATTCTATTTTGATTATTTTATTTTCTCAGTCTGAGTTCCGGAAGATCATCTCGAGACATGCTGTGAAGAGTTTGGGTGAGCTGGTATCTCATTGTTTTACCTTGAGTCTTTATGTTGTCTGATGAAAGAACTGTTGTGTTGTAGATGTGTGGCAATACTCTGCCATATACTGGGTTTACGCCTTGTTGAATGATAGCATCAATAACCTTGGGGGTTTCTACTGTGTAGAAGGCTTTTTTGAAGCCTGTAGCTGGTATTTCGAGTAATATTTTATACTGTTGTTTTCTCTTTCCGTTGATTTATCGAATGAATGAGGTGAATGGTTGAGTAGCTTCGGCTGAAGCCAGCTTTTTTCATCAAGAATTTTGGAGATTCGGTTGGTGATCACTTTGATGAAAAGTTTGTTGATGCAGTTGATTAGGCTAATTGGTCTGTACTTGTTGAGATCTCTTGGGTTCCCTATTTTCGTATAAAAAAACACATCATGATTGCAATGTTCCAATTTTATGGGAATTAACTTTGTTTGAGGCATAAGTTGAAGAGAATGTCTGCTTTCTAGTATTGACTTCATCAGCTTTTCTGAGCAGGTCGATGGTAATGTTATCTGGTCTAGGTGGCTTACTTTTTTTTGTTTGTTTAATGGCTTGCTTGACATCCAACAGAGTAATTGCTGGGAAATCTTCGGAGAAGTTGCTTGTGAATTGTTTATTCTATTCATTCCTCTGCGTTAATTATTTGGGGTAATAGAGGTTTTCGTAGAATTCCTGGGTACTCTCAACAATCCAGTTTCTTTCCGTTGTTAGGTATCCACTATCTTCGAGCACACTAGTTAATCATTTTATTCCTGAATTAAGAGTTTTATTAATAACTTTGAAGCCTTTTATCCTTTCGAGAATTGCTTCAATGGCTGCTGTCGTGAATCTTCCTCTATATCCCCCCGCTCTTCGTTTCTTTCGGATGGTTTTATTTAGTTCATTGGCTTCAATCTTTTTTCTTCTTGTTTTCTGTGGCTTGAGATTTCTATGTTCTATAAGATTCCCGATCTCCCTTGAGATTTTACTGGTGGTTCGCGCGCTCTTTGGTTTAAACCAATTGATGAGTTCTGTTGGAGATGTTTTTATTTTGTTTTCAAACTTCTTCATGTTGTTATTCTCTTCTGATTTGGTCAGAAGTTCATATCTGTTTTTCCGTGCGAACTTGAAGGGTTAGATGAGTACTTCTGGTACGTTTATTGGATGAACTTTGGTGTGGAACATTTTCCCGCGTTCTTTGTTGATATTAATTTAGATTTTACACCCTACGATTCTTTGGTCACTTCCAACATTGACTTGATTTAGGACCTGCATACCTTTGAGGGTATCGACCTTGCCTGCCAGGATGTTGTCGATTTCGATCTTGGTTTTGTGATCAGAGCTCCTCCAAGTCCATTTTCTATCGGGTCTCTTCTTGGAGAAACTGTTCATGATTTTGAATCCGTTTGCTGTTACAAAATTTATAATATCTCCACCTCTTTTGTTTCGAGTGTTGTATCCGAACTTGAGGACGTAACTTGAAGTCTTCCATTATGATGTTGAAATATTTTAGTTCTTTTTTTAAGCATGGAGTTCAGGTCAGCGTAGAAGTTGTCTATCTCCTCCTTGGTTGAGTGTAAAGTGGGAGAATAGACATTGTGAGTTGTACAGTTACACTGGCCAAGCGATCTGAGATAGCTTCGAATCCCACAACGTCGTCTTTGACTTGTTTATGAATGAGGAAGCCAACTCAGCCTTATTTTATTTTCTCTTTTCTACAGCTTTATAGAAGATGTTGGCCTTCTCGTTCGATTAGTTCTTCTCCAGGTCTTCTCATTTCGTTAATACCGATTATGCCACATTTGATATTTTTTTTTACATTTTCAAGAACGGTTAGATGCATATCTGACTGACGCTGTAAGTGCCAAGTAGGAGTTGCTTCCTCTTATTTCTTGATTCCATTTTTTTAAGGCTACTTCATTTGTTGTGACAATCTATCTGCCAACTCAGCTCAATTTCCACCCCCCTTGGCGATATTGTACCCTTGGGAATGACTGATCTAAATGAATAAATGAGTAAAAAATGTATGTACACTTGAGTGATGCATTAACAATGCTGTTCTAACGACTTTATTCAATATCATATTCATCATTTTAAAACGGCAACTCTTCATTTCCATGTAATTCATCTTGGTGTTTGTTCAAAGTTGTTTTTTTTTATTTCAAAATCGTTTCAACATAAATCTCCTGAACTTTTATCGATTTGTTTAAGTTTTTGAACTGGATTTCTGATAGTTTGACAGAATCGTTTTGAGATAAATTTCCTGAACCTTTATCGATTAGTTTGAGATCTTGAATTGGATATTTGATAGTCTGACAGAAATCAAAAACAAGTATAAGAATTGTTTTTTGAATTCTCTGCTGTACATAACCACACTGCATCCGGATTATAGTAAAAATATTTTTGAAAAAAGCACGAAGTTTGTATTAAAAAGTGTGGGTGTATCATGGCGCTTTCATAATGGCAGACGTTATTAACGGACTGCAAGCAAAGCATCTGCAGCTAAGAAAAAAAAATGCAAAATACATCCTCAGTTTACATCTAGTAGGGAATAATGTTTTACAGGGAATCGTCGAAGTCACTGCTTTTTTGATGCCTTTTACTTGTACAAGTTTTTCAACGCAAATGTTTAGAGTGGTGATAGCTAACAAAAAACAAAACTAAACCTTTCAAGCTATTATGTCCGCCCCGATGGTCTTAGAGGAAAGAAGCTTTAAAAAAATTCAAGTTTACATACAGTGAAGTCATAGAAGCACTCACAGAAGTCATTTTGAAAGCAAGGGATGTAAACGAGAAGTTTGAAGCAGAAGGACTTAAAAGTAAACGCGCATAGTTTATAAGTTTCATAAGAATATATGTTATGTCTTCATGGACATTTCCGTTCATAAGTCCTATAAGTAAATAACCCTAGAGTACGTAAAACGGCCACGAGAATATTTTAAAGATATCAAGACTTTTGCTCTACAACTGGCTCAGTTAAAAAGAGTAGAAACTTGTTGAAATCTCCCAAGAAATTATATTTTGTTTTCAAGCCTGCCCGTTACGACCGCAGCATCCGATAGATTTTCAAGTTGATTAAACACCCGATCAGAATTTCAATGCTCGACTCTCATTGTGTGCTTTGTGTGTGTGTGTACCATTTAATGGTCATAAGTTTACTGTAGAACACAAGTCCATCATCAGGAGCTTTCCTTTGTGAGCAAAAAATGGGATCCCATCTGCTAGGGTCGTCCCGTTGTGTGAGACTAAGTTCTGTCTCTCTTTCTCTCTGTGATGAAGTCTCTGGTGTTAGCAGCAGTAGTGGGTCTTGGGGGGGGACGTAGAGTGCCAGGGTAAGTGCTTTGTTGTTAGATTTTGTGAAAAGGTTAGAGATAGTATAGATGGAGGGGTCGTGAGGTTAAGGAACTTCATATGAATTAATCTTACAGGTCATCGAAAATATGCAGGCTCTGATTTGTACATGTGGGATGCCTTACTAAGGTGCTCCTTGTTATGGGTCTGAGTGACTTTGAAGTTCCCAATATTATTTATTTACATATATATATGTATATATGAAGGCCACGATGTGTGTGTGTGTGGGTTTGAGTGTGCGTGTGTGTGTGCGTGTGTATGTGTTTGTGTGTGTGTGTGTGACAGAGAGAGAGAGAGAGAAAG
This sequence comes from Thysanoteuthis rhombus, assembly GCA_963457665.1. Taxonomy (NCBI): domain Eukaryota; kingdom Metazoa; phylum Mollusca; class Cephalopoda; order Oegopsida; family Thysanoteuthidae; genus Thysanoteuthis; species Thysanoteuthis major. Next base: position 57,614,578 of record OY735203.1, on the reverse strand, counting down.
AGAGAGAGCGAGAGAGAGAGAGTTGGGTGGTAGATAACTCTATGCAACTTTTTTTTCACTTGTTTTGGTTCCTGGGTAATAAATGTTATTTTCTGATTGATTATACCAAAAAAAGTATAGAAAAATGTCTTTCATTCCTTTCAAACTTTGATTTATCCTTGGGAAGGTACTTAAAGACTGCTAGCTATTTATCTAGAGCTGTGATAGATTGTTTCATAAGGCTTAATTTTATGTGCAGTCGTGGCATCAGCACTTTGCAGGGGCCAACCAGTGTCTCCCAGGTGACATTGTCCATCCCTCAACCTGCATAAAATTCGGGCGTTGTTTCGTCTCGTCCGGCATTTGATAATATGTTTGAAGTCCCTGTAGTTCGAAAGGCAAAGATAGCAGAGAAACGGTAAAATTGCCGTTGAGATCCATCAGTGAAGGCACCATTATAAAGGCTCCAATAATCTCCCGGCCGTATTCATCATACTTCAAAGTATCTTGTAAGAAATGTCCGACGGATAAATCTTCAACAATCCATCTATAGATACAATTCATCAACATTAATTTATCTGCAGATATAAAATGAATATATACATACACGAACACCTACATACATACATATGCATGTACACACATACATACATATATGCACAAACGCATGCACGCAAGGACATATACACGTGTACACAAAGACACAGACACATATGCACATTCACATACAAACACATGCATAAAGCATACACATACATATATTCATACACATAAGCATACGCACATTTGTATTTATGTGTATTCTTATATATGTATGTATGTGTGTCTAATGTGTGTATGTGTATGGCTGTATAATTATGAATACGTGTGTATGCGCAAGTATGGGCATCTTCGTATATGTGTGAGTGTGTACATGTATGTATGTACGCATGTATTAGTTGAGTTACCTTTACATATATTGTTGGAGGTAAATGATACCTCTATATTTTTATACATAAATTATTGTAGATGTAATCGTAGATAGATTGTTGTCGGTGAATTGTTGTTGACAAATTGTTGCAGATGAATTCACCCAGAACTTGAGGAAGGTCTTGACACTGTTGTATTGCAGGCGTAATGGGTGTCCAGAATTTGCCTTGATCCCTGGTATGTCGATATTTGCCCTGTAAGCCTCGCACATTTTAGCTGCCTCAGTGTACCGTCTGAATCAAAGGTCAAAGCCAGTGTCTCCTTCAAACTACAGATAAGGAAAATCCTGGAGTGCAGGGATTCTCTTGAAGCTCATTAGGATTGTGAAACCAGCTTGGTACAGCTTTATCACAGTGGTTCAGAGATTCACAAGGCCGAAAACTCTGTGAAGCTGGTTGAGACTATGGTGGAGAACTATAGGTTGTGCCTCAGTTTGTATCCTCTGACGTTCATCTCGATTAATTCCAGGAGAAAATTGGCACGCATTCGGGGTGGCAGGGTGAGCGCTTCCACCAGAATATACTGGACTTAAACGCCATCACTAAGGAACGTATAATGGGATCATAAAGGGAGATCATATTTTGGGGTCTGGTTCATGGAGCTGAATCATAAATCTCGAAAATAAACTCACCATTAAATCTTCTGTGATCACTTTTGTTTAACATCAATGTATATACACGATTACAAAAAGCATCGTTTGACGGGAATAATAGACATTTTCTATACGTTTTGCCCATAAGGAATCAGAAAATAATACTCACGTTCCAGGAGCCAAAATCGTGTTGCACAGTGTAATAACTGGGATAGACCAGCTCTGTTCTGCTTCCATAAATTATTCAAAGCTGAACCCAAATTACCTGTCTGGTATTACATCCTGCCGTATGCATACTTACCAAGTTGTCATGGAGACATCAAGTTTATCTAGAGAAGTTTGCATAAAATATTACTGCTTTCTTTGCAAACAACACGAGATGCTTTTTTTGTTGCTTTGGAGCATCCAGGTGAAATAATATATAAATAAGTAAATAAATAGATACTAATTAATGCAGTTTTGTCGCTGTTTTCTGTCTCAGTTTTTTTCAAGAAACCTATCTTGGTATTTTCTAAATCATTGGAAATGTTTTTCATAGAAAAACCTTGTTATGAATTATACTAGTTGTTTTCTCTAAATCATGTCTGAGCCTAACTCTTTCAAGACGAAACTATCGAGTTGCTTGATGCCTGAGTTGAAAGAGATCTGCGATACATCCACAGTGACTGATGGACAATACCATCCATCATGTTGTCATCAGCTGACTCGGAATCAAGTGCTTATCTTAATCTGAGGAGATCCACGAGGGAATGGCGGGGACATGGTTAAAAATTGCACTATGTGCAATATGGTTCAATTTCTGACTCTTTTGTTTCAATTTTTGAGGAAATAAAAAATAAGAAAAAAGTTATGAGCTTCAAATTTCCTACCTGATCGATCAAATAGTCGAACACAACGTGAATATAATTGCAACTGAGCAACTCATGACTCCGTACCTTAGGCCACATACTTATAATTCACCCTTCGCATATCCCACTAGTCATAGAAACCTCAACATGTATATATATATATATATATATATATATATATATATATATATATATATATATATATATATTATTAATTATTATTATTTTATATTGATAATAATTATTATTATATTAACTATTGATTATCATTATAATCAATGCTCCCTTCTTTAGGATCGAGCACTGTTCGGTAGGGTACCCATCTATTACTGCTATAATGCAATGCTCTTCCAACTCTGGAATGGAGCACTTGGGTCGAAGGAAAATTATGCATAAATAAATATATCGCTTAATTCGGCCCAACTGACCGTCAAGTCCTGCATAGGGCAGGGATAAATTGTCTGCTTCCGGATCTGAAGCGAAGGTTTCGACCCTACCTCGTGGTACTGAAAGGGATAGTCTGTAGCCACACTGACGAGTTGTAATACAACGAAACAACTGTCTGTGAATGACACAAATATCATATTTTATTTCATAAGAGGTTAGGGTTATTCCATGTATCAGTCAATGTAGGTATTGCTTCAATGTGCATATTCCTGACCACAAGTTTAAAACCGATTTAGATTTAATCCATAGATACGATATTTGCATTTCTTTACCTGCATCCTTAAATGATTGTAAGGAATTTTCATAACTAATTTTGAAGATTTTCCCCTCCATTCCAACCGAGGACTAACGTCCGTAATTTCGAAATACAGACACCTGGAAAAAAAAAAGACAAAGTTGTACTTCATTTTTCTCATCGACTAGAAACTCAATGAAACTTAATGAATTTAATCTCTAGCCCTGAGGCTACTAACCTGTCGATTTGTTGTTGAGCCAATATAAAGAAAAACTACTAAATACAAAAAAAAAACTTAATCACTTGTCACTTGGTGCATTCTGTCTACACTGCCAGCTAGAGCAAACAAACAAACAAACAGAACATTGCTTCCAGGTGTACGAAATGAAAATAGGAATGGTTTTATTTATAGAGACATTGGATCTTGATCGAGAAAGTTCTTGCCGTCTTTGTTTCATGTTGTTTTATGGGGATTGTGATAGTGAAGTGGTTAAGTGAATATGCAGTTCACGTTGGATCTCTACTACTCGTCTTCCCAATTCGGCATTCACTATCGTATGCTTTACAAAACTCAGAGAGAGAGAGAGAGAGACAGACAGACACAAAGACGGGTGGTAAATAACACTATGCAACTTTTTTCACTGTTTTTGGTCCCTGGGTGATAAATCTTATTTTCTGATCGATTGGGGTTAACCAAGAGGATACAGCAACAAAGAAATTTTGTATACGATGGTTTCAGGTGAGAGCTAAAAAGACCATCATGATCTGATTTATATAATCCTGAAATTTTATATATATATATATATATATATATATATATATATATATATATATATATATATAGTGTCATACACAGACATTTATTTCGATGTATTACATCTCCTAGTGTGGCTATAGACTTTTATCCCAACCAGTACAGCAAGGCAGAATTGAAATCCTCACATCGAACCAAGAGGCCGATATCCTACCTCTGGGCTATGGAACTGGGTGGTCAATAAGGCTGAATTTAAGATATATATTTATTTACGCAGAAACTCCTCATCCACCAGAGTGCTCTTTTCTTATAGAAGAGCATTGCATACTGAAATAGATATAGACATTAAAAGAAATGAGAAAATAGACACGAAGGGATTGGAATAGGTACAAAGATAGTTTGATAGATATATAGATAAGTTAGAACATGTTTTATCCCCTGCAAATACAGTAACAGACTGTGATATGTAGATGGATTAACATGAATACACAGATGTGAACAGACTAAGATAGATACTTGGGCAGAGAGAGAGAGAGAGAGATAGATAAATAGAGAGAGAGAGAGAGAGAGAGAGAGAGAGAGAGAGAGAGATTTCTGATCAGTTCATGGGGCAAATTTAAGTAATTCCAAAATCAATGTGTGCAAGCAAGAATATCAAGCGGTGCTGCCAGACAATGCCGCCTAAACTAAAGCGTTTATTGAATAACGATTCTGACGGCGACCAGACGCACTTTGAATTGACAATTGGTCTTTGACTTGGTCAACCACCGCTGGGGAATAGCCGTGGCCAAAATATCAATTCTCTTCTGATTGGTCACGTAATGGATAACTCAGAATGTCAAGGAGACAGTATCGAACACTTTCTTTTAGAACTACTCTGAAAGAGAATTCTGTCAGCTCTTTTGTAAGACTCTAATGCTTTACCGGTGACTTATTGATTATCTATTACCTTTTTTTTACCTTTCAAGACATAAGTTTCTGCATAAAAGAAAGGAGGTGTGAATGGCGTAATGATTAACGGTGCGGGTAATGGAATTAGCGAGTCTAGTTCAAACCCCAGCCGAGGCTGTTTATGCTCACTTCGCAATAATGCCATTTGGGAAAGGCAAGAATTCATCACTTTCCTTGCGGGGCAGACAGAACTCTATAGCCTTGGGAGAATACTCGTCTAAGAAATGAACAGATGAGCGCCCGTGCCATGCACAGTTCCAGGTCCCTCCTGGGCGGAATGTAACTCCTGTTAGCCTTTTATGACATTTAAGGGATGCCTGCATATTGTCGATCTGCTGGCACCGCTGTTCTGGGATTCGGGGCGGATGAAGATACGAGTGTCATTGGACCTGGAGGATTCGCACCTGAAATGTACCCCACTCATCCTTGGAGGGGGTGTCACAGTCCTCCTCAAATGGAGTGGTGGGACCGGTGTAAAGTTGGTCCTCTGAGATTGTCGGCTGTGCTAGGAAGTGAAGTTGGGGCTATGAAGAAAAAACAAAAAATAAGCAAATAAGCCAACACCCCCCTAAACCCAATACCCCCAACCCCCCCAAACAAAAAAACAAAAAACAAAACAAAAAAAAAAAATGCGATAGAAAGATCATTAAGAATAACGATGATTGTGTGTTCAGGTTGACACACCGTTACCTAGTTTGTTTCTACAGCTGGTTTCAATGTAGGATTCAGGGTGACGGCCAGGCTTTCATTACATAAAAAGGATATTGGCCTCTACACAACAAATTTTGGTGCATCATGAAGCGAAGACCTAACTTAAAGTTAGATCAGACTTTGGCTGACTCAAGTAGATACCACGAAATCCACACCTTACCGAAGTTGCATCTTTTGAAACAATTGAAAAAAGATGATTTATAAAGTGAGGCTTACTTCGAATAATTCACTATATATTGAATCTTCAATGGCTGCTATGATTCTGTGGCCTTGCACTAGACTGAAGGCATTGTAGTAAGTATTTACATTGACACTTTGCCATAAGACTGATGCTCAACAAGCAGGTCTTATGGAAATATTGTTTATGAACTGGATTCAATTTTTGAGATTCATTATGACGGCCTTGTATCAGACTAAGGGCAGCATATCAAATATCCACAGTGTGATGGAGATTATATAGATAAGCAGATTGATGAGGATATAAGCAGACGGAAATAGATTGATGGATTTATAGAAATAGATTGAGAGACATTTACGAACAGGCTGAAACATAAATCATCTTGTAGACTGAGTATCACAGGTTGTACCTGTAAACTAATATTTTCCAGGTGAGAGACTGTATAGCACCAACTTGTCAAGGTCGGCAATTTTACCTGAACACTAATAAATGTACCGTTCCTCCCCACCTTTTTGTATCTATCTTTAGAACGACCCTAACCAAGCCTCTGGCATTCGCCCCGCTGTCACGTGATCTATACGGTATGTAAGTCATTAATACGGGGTTGCTACACCTTTCTCTATCGCCATCAGCGCGGCGAAAGATAAGTAAAATGTAAGTAATTAAGCGAAGGACTCACATATGCAGCTGAGTCTGTCTGTTTGATTACTGTCCTTGATGCTTAGCTCGTTTAGTTGTTAGGAAAAAAAGGATGATGGCACCCCTTATCTTTCATGGGGCGATCATACCTATACAAGTTTAGGTAAATATAGATGAAAGAAAACAGATTTAGAAATAATGGTGCAGCATAGTGGCTCTGAAAAGCCGTAGTGATCACAGAAGGTGAGGTGAGACGATAAAAGGTAGATATTGAGAGAGGCGAAAAAAAAAAAAACAACAACAAAAAAACATAGGTTTGTGAATTGATGGGAGATTGCAGACAGGAATGAAGCCGTTCAAGACAGATAACGTACGGATGAGTAGAATTGAAAGACAGAGTCAACTTTGGCACAGGGCCATGTTCATGGAACGACCAGTGAAGGAAGAACTCCCCAGTGGATAAGACTAGTTTGCAACACATTTCTCTTTGGCAGGTGCAGAAAGCAGAGGTGAAAACATCAAAGGTAATAATGAAGCAAAGAAATAAAGCGGGAAGAAAGAAAGATAAAAATTATGAGATCTATGAGGGCGCCTGACGTAGGGTGATGGTTGAGAAACCATTTAGCCCGTGTAGTGAATTCTGAATGTTCCGCTTCTGTTAAAGTTGGTAAATATCTATTTGGGATGCCACGACGTGGAGTCACGATTATCATATTTTGACGTCAGTTGTTGGACATCTACCATCTCTAGATTCGCCAGACCTCTTTATCATGGGCGTCGCAGAGTCATTACTTTCTGAACTTCTGTCTAGTTCATCATGTGATCTCTCCATTTGATGTTGAGCCTGATTGTCTACTGTGCACATTGAATGGATCTCAGTTTGAGGGTCAATCTTTTTGTTAGGTTCCATGTCTCTGTTAGGTTCTATGTCTCTGTTAGGTGCCATGTTTCTGCTCCATAGGTGACTATTGGGAAGAAGTGTTGGTTGAAGACCCTTCTTTTTAGGACTACTGGGATGATCTTGTTCATGTCAGTACCGAAAGCTTGTCATTCTAGAGTGAATTTTGATTTCTTCTCCTTTGAGAATATCATTAAGATCCATTGTCTTAAGTAGATGTTGTGGTCTTTCTCCAATTCTGCATTTTAGTTTTTGATTCCGTCTTATCAACTAATTACAATGTGGAGTAAATTCGATGATTTCAATACATATATTTTCACACACATACAAACCCGTAAACAGATAGTTATGTATACATATAAATGTATTTACAAGTGTATATATGTATATGCATATGTATAAATAGATGTGTACGCATATATATATATATATATATATATATATATATATATATATATATATATGATACTCTAACAAATTGTCTGCCAGCTATGTTTATCAATTCAACCTTATTTTAGCACTTACATGAGTTAATAAATAATATTGGAAACGTTCAGAAAAGAAAGTGCTACAAAATTATTAACTCATAATTTTTTATACTCATTCCTTGATTTATTTTCTTCAATTGAAAAGAATTATCACTCTATCACTAAATACATTAAGTTATATTGAGACATCTATTATTTACTACGAAAACATTTAATTAACTTCTACTATGAACCAACAAGATCCGTATGCATTTTGAGACTAACAGTATATTATGGTTTCTTTATATATATATATATATATATATATATATATATATATATATATATATATATATATATATATATATATATATATATATATATATATATATTAGCTGTAGAAAGTGAAACAGTCTCGGGAGTAAAGTGTATGAAATTTAGGTTTATTTATTTTTAAATGTTTTTCTTAATGGTCTTGACATGTTTCGGGAGATATTCCCATCTTCAGCAGTGTCTGCTCTGTGAGTGTGTGTGTATGTGTGTACTTTTAGAGGTTATAGGTTTGATGTGGAACATGAGTCAACCATCAGGAGCTTTGCTTTGAGAGCAAAAAATGTTATCCCATCTGCTGGGAGCATCCTGTTGTGTGAGAGAAAGTCCAGCCAGTGATGAATTCTATGGTTTGGCAGCAGCAGTGGGTCTTGGAGAGGACATAAGGTGTCAGATTAGGAGGGAAGTGATGTGGTGTTAAATTGTGTGGGTATGTTAGGGATAGTGTAAATTGATGAGTCATGAGGTTAAGGAACTACATAGCTTTAAACTTACAAGTCATCAGAAATATGTTGGCTATGATTGGTACAAGTGATATGACTGGCTAAGAGGGAGCTTGCTATGGGTCTGAGTGACTTTGAAGTTCCCAGTATTCGATGTATCTGAGGGGCACGGTTAGACGTGGATGCTAGGTTATTGTTAGTAAGAGGTTTTTGAATTAGAGATCTGTGTGATTAGGGTTGTTAAGTTTGGTGTTAAGTACATTAGGGGAGAGTGTTTTGAGTTTGTTGATCCTCATATCCTCGTGTCTTTCTAGAACCTTTATTAAGTCCATGGGAGTATTTTTCCTATTTTTTAAAATGATAATAATGATGATAATAATAATAATAATAATAATAATAATAATAATATATATATATATATATATATATATATATATATATATATATATATATATTCTTTAATTGTTGCGTTGAAAGAGACGAATAGACCGACAATAAACCAGATGAGAATTAGGTGAGAAAGCGGTTATTTGGGCCTTCGCATTACCTGCAGCTATTCAGCTCGATGGTAGGAGCATTGCACACACACACACACACATATATATATATATATATATATATATATATATATATATATATATATATATATATATATATATATATATATATAATCATTTGTCAGCTTGTTCCTCGCTTGCAAAGATCAGAAGACGATAGCCAGTCTATCCTCTGTAGGTCTGAAGGTAGCTGTGTCGCTTGATCGGCGCGGTGCAGACTTTACCACGTTTAAAACAAGGGAAGCTCTGGGCCGGTGGTCTCTAAAGGACAGATTGCTCTTTCGATTTTTTCCCTTCTCCTCAGCAGCCGCTTGTCTGTCAGCTTCATCCGTGAAATTCGCTGTGTTGATGCTTCAGTGCCAACCATTTCTGTCGCTTGGCACCTGGTGCCGCGATGCCAGCTCGTGAAAGCTGCTTCTTGAGAGTTGGTCTTTGAAGTGCTTACTGGAGGCGCATCGATTACGTTTCCCTTCACAAAGTCTGCCTTAGAATACAGTCTTTGGTATTCACAAGTTCTCAATACTTGCTACGTGCTCAACCCATCAGCGCTGGTGATTCAAGGTCATGGCACCGATGCCCGGCAAATGTGCTTTCTATATCACATCCTTGCCGGAGATGCACCTCCACATTGCAACCTCACATTGCCAATAACTTTTAGATATACATGCACTAAGCCCCTATCATAACGTATTAAATGGGGAGTGGTTGTCGTTAAAGCTAAAAGTTCGTTATACACGAAGGTTGTTTTAACACTATTCGGTAAATCCAACGGCAATTTGGTTACACATCGTTCTATTTTCGACCTTCTAACTATTTTACCTTACATCATTTGGTAAATAATAATAAGAACGTTCATGGCATTATCCTAGTTTCGTGATTCAGACTTTTGCAGCATCTAGCTTGAGATCAAAGTGTAGTACTTGTTATTTTCACGTCAAAGAAACCCAACATTAACCTCCCGTTTTCAAATTTGATTAATTTTTTCAATTGAAAAACAAAAAAAAATTATATTTAAGTTGAATGTTTTCCTAGAATTTCAAAACAATAATCGACTTACAAAACAAACAATAATTTAATTATAAAAATACGAAAAAAACCCAAAGCAATAATCTATTTTAATTGAAAATTTTATAATAATTAATGGATTTAAAAGGAGTTTAAAAAAGAGTAATGCAGATTTGTTATAAGTCAAAATGATTTAGTGAAATAAAATTTCTAGACTCTTTCTCAATGTGAAATGAAAGTGGAATGTAAAATTTGAAATTTGAAACGGGAATGCTACGTCCCATGGTTTTCAATGACGACAATAAATAAGATTCAAAACTACTTTTATTTTTGTCAATTGAAAAAAATATGTTAATTGAATAGAAATTCACGAAGAAAACTATTGAAATATAACCATGATAATGTTCAAAACTGAAAACCGGAAGTCAATGCAATGTTTTGTTGACGTGAAAACACAGACTACACTTCGATTTTGATCTGAAGTCTACAAAAGGTGGACCATGAAATTAGGATTATGCCAAGTTAGTTGTACATGTGTGTATACAGGTGTCCTCTGTCGTTGCTCTAATCATTGTTCTAATTTCATCACCGATAGTTGTTCAATTCACTGCTACGTTGAAGCAGCTACCTTTAAGGTCGCAAGTTCGATTCCCCAGTTGTTTATTCTATTTACGCTCTCATCCAAATGAAGCATTCACCGTGTAAAAGCGAGGGATATTTTCAAGTGTTGTTCTATTTGCATTTATTTTCCCCGGGAAACATCAGGAGTCCTTGTTAGAATATATATATATATATATATATATATATATATATATATATATATATATATATATATATATATATATACGGTACTTGTAATGAATATTCGATCAAACGTACATTTTGGTTTTAATTGCTTGATTTTGAGAGTTAAAAATTCAAACATCACACAAGAAGAGCCAAATTCTATTGTAATCAACAAAACAAGGCATGTTTTGCGGTTCTAAATGGCAACTTTCTGGAAAATGTTTATTTTGACATAATGAAATTATCAAATTAAAAAAACAAAACAAATGAACTTTTCTATTCTTCGAAAATCGTTCAAGGAGATTCAAAAGGTGAACCCACATCGCTATATGGAAGACTTACCAAACTAGCAAGGTATCCCATCCCGCTTGAAATCCTTATCAACCCCTGCAATCTTAGGTAACAAAAACAGATTTTGTCCTTGTCCAAATATTCGTGAGCTGTACTTTTTACATAAAGGATAATTCATTCATAATGTGAATATTGCTCATGAGTATTCAAACAAGCGCAAAATCTATTTTTGTTACCCACAGCATCGTAGTTATATATGAAATGATTTTCATTTGATTTTTTAGTAGCAATAGCGCAGGTAGATATATGTGTTCTTAGAGTGCTTTCTAGTTTCTTTAGTTTTCCTGTCGTTGTTGATTTCCTGCGAGTGGGTGACTGTCGACTTGGGTATGGAAAGAATAAGTATTCTTTACAAAATAGACGTCTAAGGTCCTGGAAGCTTTCGTCAAATCAATATTTTCGATAAACAGACTAGTTTAACAGTGCCATAAAAATGACGGGAATATTTGAATAATTTTGCTATTGCAATGTATTTAAGAGTGTTAAAAATATTATGTTGCTCTGCCTTTTCCTGTTTCTGGTCAGCAAAAATTAACAAAGACGTTTTGTGCATTAGCAAAAAAAAAAAAAGAAAGAAAGAATTTAAAAAAAAATGATAAAAAATAAAAAAGGAAAGAAGATTACCTTATAATTAGCATTTGATAGACTAATGTTAGAGACTGAAACATAGATATCAGCTTAATTTTTATATAATTAGATATAAAACAGAAGAGACTCATATGCACAAACACACACACTCTCACACACGTGCGAATACAAATAAACATACTTAAGGGCACAAAAACAGACACATTAGGTGTTCAGTCGGACTTCGTATCTGTGACAAAAATGCATTTGAATCACGTGAAGAAATCAATAGAATTTTTCAAAGCAAAAAAAAAAAATTGTATAGAAAAAAGATATATTTGTCAAAGACGTTTTTTTAATTAGAAAAAAAAATCAAATATGAAAAATCTCTAAAGCTATTTATTACCCTCAACCAATATGAGACAGGAAAGACTTGATGTACTTGGACTGTGCGTTTATTCAGCAACGTATTAATTGAGAACACACGATAGGTAAATGACTTTATATATACCTAATCGTGTTGAATCCATTCATTCTAAAATAATCGAAGTATATTCACCATTCAAGTAAATGTAGGCAAGTCGATTGTATGGTTAAACACCTGAATGGTACAGACGAAGTGATCGATCTGAACTGATCGGAATTCTTTATTTGTTATATTTCTCCCCAGTACATCATCGTTATATATATATATATATATATATATATATATATATATATATATATATGCGTTTATTTGAGTACATGTGTGTATTCGTATGTGGGTATTTGTACTTGTATGTACATGTAAGGTCTTTAAGAATGTCTGTTCAATTTGAACATTCATTTCAAGCTCTTACAAATTCTCCGTTTACAAATCCACTGTCTGGCATCACACAACAGAATGGTCTACATAAGTGGGTCGAAATTTGTGTTCTTTCTATTCATTGAACACATGAAAGCGTCTCCGTCGAAGAAGTGTTCGAGTTCGTCTGGATGCAACGTGGCAGGTCGTTTTTCAACCCAAACTGATGTCGAATCAGAATTTTACAATTTTCATCCGAGTTCTTGAATTTATCAAACACTGATTGGCTCGGACTAGTGTCCTCATCTTGGTTCTGGTATCTGTCCTGTTTGGTGACCTTCCACTTATTTTGCACTGAACACTTTTTTCAATCATATATTCACACACACACACACACACACACATCTACTCTGATATTAAACTGTGTAATTTTTTGGTCTGAGAGAGAGAGAGGTGCACACATCATCACATCATAGTCTTAAATCCTCAAATCTTTAAAAGTCTTTAGGACACTACTGGTATATTGACAACTTTTTGCCATCTTTATCTATCTTCTGATGTTCTTCATGATGTGCTGTCTCACTGGCTTGTTTTCATTCTGGGGGTAATCTCCGTACATCCATCAGATTCCTTGTTTTGGAGTCTTTTTTCCCGATGTTTCGGCTGATATACCCTTCAGGCCTCTTCAGGTGTCTGTAACCTTCTGGAAATACAAAACAAAGATCCCCATTCAATCCACAGGGGTATGTTCTTCTGATTCCTGTACCTGTTACGTCCTATGTCCTTTCAAGTGACTCATAAGTGTCAGTCTTTCATTGTGATGCCGGTTTTCCTTTATAATCGAACCAGTTATTGTTAGCCTATAATTTACTCACCTAGTTTTATTCCCCTTTATTTCACTTGGACAATCTGTAGAAATCTACTTCCGGGACTCCAGTCCAATCGAAGCTTCATCAGACCCCGTCAACGTGCATTTCAGTTAATTTTCGATTATATTTTCCCAATTCTGTGTTGCCTGCCTTTCACAATGTTGGGCTAGTGGTTGGATTTTTCTGGTCTGGGATCAGATCTATACGTCTCTTTGTCTGACCTGGTATTTTACTAAACTGGAGTTAGAAAAGATGGATTCATGATTTTCCCAGCGGCATTAGTGCGGAGTGAACGCTTATTCTCGAATTGAACTCGGTTTGCTGATTCCATTCTTCGTGCCTGTTAACCGTTAGGCTACCCAAATATCTTCAAAATAATTTTGGTAAGGCAACATTATAATGTACTGTATGAGTATCACTTCAGCGTTATAAAGACCAAACGGACATAGATGTGGTACCATAGCCAACGTTGTGCCACTTTGTGAAGTCAGAGGGGTTCAAAATCCAACCCGAGACCTCAAGACCAGCGCTCTCATATCTTCGTGACAATAGGAGTTCCTTCTTGAATTTGGTTTTCTTCCGTTTCTCAACTTTAAACACATCCAGGGAAGAACTATTCACTACAGGATAGATCGGTGATTTTTTTGAGGTTCAGTCCAAATTCTATTGAAAAAAAGAAATGGAAAAGAAAATAACAAATTAATTTCGAAAACAAACTAACCTTTTGGAAAGTCAAGGCGAAACATATTTCTTTGAGTTATTATACAATTTCAGGGTTATTCATTAAAGTTATCCAGTTTATATGATTATAATCACGAGGAACCATCAACCAAAACAGTCACAAAAATTATGAACATGGGTATCCTACGTTTTTAAACTAGTCCGACTGACTGGCTAGCATGCTATGTAAGGAAGTATCGCGCGTACTGGCCGGGCTGATGGAGCTAGAGTACTGAAAATTTAAACATTAACTCTTTATTATGTCAAGAATAGAAAGTTTTTCGTTTTGCTTTTCGAACCTTCCATAGTTTTTTGTCAGGGGTTCAACTTGAATGCAAGCTAAAATAGACCTTTAGTTTGGGCCCGGTTGTGTTCATGCTTTTCTTTTAGTGAACCAACAAAAGGCGAGAGAAGTAACTTATTCATTGATCACCCATTCTTCTAACTTTTAATACATGCTGCGAGAAGATGTTGGTCACATAACGTTTTTTAATGAGCGACAACCAGGGCTATCTATTGTTAAGATTATTTTAGAAAAAATCTTGAAAAATATTTTTTATATTTCCCGAAGACCAAAGTAATTATTCATAAATATGTTGGAATATGTTTAGGAGTTTGTCTGCGTTATCTTTTCAGTTTTCGAGTCCAGAAATACACAGATAGTTTAGAGAGAGAGAGAGAGAGAGAGAGAGAGAGAGAGAGAGAGAGAGAGAGAGAGAGAGAGAGAGAGAGTTTTAAAAAAAGTGTATTTAAAAAAACATAAAAAAGTATTCTCACACTCACACCGACAAAAACACACATACACACATCCCTGTATTCATACACAAACACACACGCACACATGCCTATGCTCAAACACATACATATATACCAACATATGCCAAGAATCATTCCTATAATCATTATTATAATAATGATATCAATGATGATAATTATTATTCGCATTTCCTCACCAGTTAACAGTAAGTCTCCTCAGGTTTCTAGCTCTCCTCTCATATCGTCCTCACATCTCATAGCAACGCTGTGGTTTGTACTTCCTCGACCATGCCTTTTTCATCCAGGCTGTTAGGACATTGCTGATAACTGGAGGCAATAGATCTTATATTTTCAGCACTCTCCTCAGTATTCGTGCAGACTCCAATGGTGCTGTGGTCTACATAGTCTCCGTCCTTCTTCTTATATACGGATCATACAATCTCGTTTTCAGTGTCTTCGGCACGATTCGAGAGCATATCATTCACCTAATTGTCAATACCAATCAGCTGTACCCTTCTGTTCACATGTTATAACGGTGGATACAAGTATTCTAGCAATGTTTAGACATTATTTTGAACTGAGACTTAAAGCCACTGAAGTGGAAAGAAAATAAAACAATCTATGACGTTACAGCCCTGGAATGATTTAAGTGTTCTAAGTGTAGTGATTTGTTGTTTGAAATAAAGCCCAGAAGTGGACAACATTCAGTTGTCGATTATGATGGTTTAAAACACGCAGTAGCAGAACTCCTCTCCCACCATCAATCACAAATTTCCAGGGGAGCTAAAATAATCGCAGACCATGAGATAATGTTGAAAACACGCAACTGGGATTAAAAAATGAAAACACTTTTGTTACACTCTTATATTACTTAGAAATTATTCCATGACTTTTTTCCAGTCTTTTATCTTCAGTGTGTCTCAAAAATCATTATTCAAATTAAGTTTTGAATCGGCTTTCGGTGATAACGTTTGCAAGGATCCTTTTAAAAGTAAATCACGAAACCCAAATGGAATTAGATGCATTGATATATCAATCCTATTATTGGAGACTGTCCTGTAAAAGTGACATTTCAAAACGCATTTGGAGACAGTAAGATGTAATCTATCGCCAAAATATGTTTGCACAATATCTGTTCCGTTCTTTTCAGGCTTGTCTACAGAAAATTGAACGGCATGAAATTATCACTTTGAAGCAGATGCTTCTGTTCTCTATGATTCTTTGTATTGATTCTCCCTTGTTTCGAAATTTCTTCTAGTTCGTATTTTTATTCTTTCTCCATTTATTTAAGTTGTGAAGTGGCTGATCAGTTAACAGCAAAGAGAATGGAATTGGCGAGACGAATTCACACACTGACAGACAGTTAGTGTTCATATCATAATTATACTCCTAGGAAAAGCACGTATCCATTTATTCTCTTCTCGGCCTAGGGTAAAGATTAGGAAAGGCTTGGCTCACAAGCCATGGTTGAAAATCAGTCCAATAGGTGGACAAAAAAAAAAAAAAAGAATCGGGAAAGTGAAGAATGATCGAAAAATAATAATCAGATGCTCCAAGAAGAAAAAGGAGAAGAAACATCTTTGGTGACCTCTTCACCTAATTTCACCAGGAATCAACATTTCAACCTTGGTTTACTATTGTCCAGTCAAATTTCGTATCGCTAAGGTTATTTGCTGAAAAAAAAATATGTTGTTGTCCATGGAAAAACAAACCAATAAACAAACTATCAGCTTTCGTCATGAAATAAAAATTATTTCAATTCAGTCGATTGTCTGCATCGATTCGTTTCTGTCTACAGGCGATTGTCTCCTTCATGAAGCCACATTAGGAAAATATTTTTGTTCAAACTATGTTTTGCTTCCCTCTACGTATCATTATTTGCAGTGTCAATTAGGACGAAAAAAAAATGCAGGCACTCAACTCAAACACACACACACACACACACACACACACACACATATATATATATATATATATATATATATATATATATATATATATATCTTTATTACTAATGATGTTTATGTGAGGCGGAACCAAAACTGCTGCTGATAATTGGATACTTCTTCCATCCTGATGGGCCCTGTATTTTGCGGTAAAATGAATGATAATTTCTTTTGGGCACGTTTTTATTAATTCACTCAAGCAAAATATTTAAAATAAAAATTGTCGATTTTATGAGAATTTGAGGTTAATTCGCGTATTTCTGAAATCCGTATTCAATGATTCAGCATTACAGAATATAAACAAATGAGCTGTCCTGAACAAGATGTCGCTTGCATATATGTAGCTGTATAATGTCAACGACTGTGCTCAAACAATCTGTGTGCAATACACATAACAAAATAGGGACAATACACAGAACCTATACTTCATATCATTGATAGTAATCCTAACATAAGGACAAGAAGAAGACCCCAATTTATGATGAGAGAAACAAACAGAAAAGAATTACATTACGTTCATCATATAAATTAGCTGAATCATCCGTCCGTATGACGAGTATCCGTCTTAGTAATTAGCTATAATTATGTGCCTATTATGTACCTAGGTTGTCCATTTTCCACAATTGGGAATGGGGAATGATAGGCGTTCGAAGTCAAGATAAGTAAGCATTTAATCTATTTTTTTGTGAGTGAGGCAGCTTCATCCCAACTTCTCAAGATTGATGCAACACGTTTTTCAACAGCGACAACTGCTTTGAAAATTTCCTCTAAAATCTGGGATCTGCATTAGCGCTCATCCCAATAAAATCTGATTTCTACGTGTCTATCGATCTAAATGATACACAAGGTATGATTCCATTTATTAGTATATGAATTCTAAGTAGTCAAAATGGTGCATTATGGCCAGAGTTATAGAATCACGATAAACCTTAGACCTAAATTTTGACCTCTTATTAGTACCAAAGGCCCCATTTAGCCCTTCCACGGGAACTATGAAGAAATCCCGACCGTAAGGTGGGTTTTCAGCTCACATATATAATGATCAATGTAACATTTTCTGATTCTGTCTTTGTTTCTCTGTCTGTAATATCTATGCTAATATTTGAGTTTTTGCTTGTTAGTGCCTCTTTCACTCTAAAACTACAAAGCCTATTGATCTAATATTTGGTACTGAGGATGAAAAATGTTCTGGGAATAAAAGAGTCTTACATTACAATTTTCTCCGATAATCCTTATTGCACATGGCAAGCAGATTGTTAAACAATAAAATTAATTCTTATCAAGTTTCAGGTTTCAGGCGTTTAAGGCGTTTTCTTTCTAACAACACACACACACGTGAATACTTTTATGGAGTATCAGTAACAAAACACACACGCCCAGACCCTTAAAAAAGTATCCGTACATAAACTTGGGTAGGCAAAAGGAAGATAGTCCTTCAAAGGCAAACGAAACCAATTCCCAGTGAGACTCAACTTCGACATGACGATCAACAAGGCTCAAGATTGTTGGCCTCAACTTAATTTCTCCATGTTGGTTGTTCTAAGGATGGATTCCCAAACAATCTTTTCATATTGGGACCCAATGGTAGAAGCGCAAATACTGTATATACGGAAGCCCTGTCAAACAAAGGGACTAAATCATTTGTTTTATTTTATGAATCACATTATTTTTCAGTAAAAGATATATTTTAGGTGCACACAGCGTGATTCAACTTTTGATTCATTTGCTGCGTACTGTAGGAATTAATGTATTTAGGAAAATATTAAAATTTTATCGAAATTTCAATTACTGTTCTCCGGGCAACATCAGGTATCTCCGCTGGTATCTACATAATGGACAGTTTTGATCGTTAGCACGTTTTTTTTTTACATAAAAGTATTTGTTTGCTGAAAAAAACTATCTACTACCTATTATCTTAAACATTATACTTTTCCTCTTGTGCAAGTTCAGTTACTTTTTGATAAATCTTCAGACATAAATATTTATTTACACTACCAACAGCTTTGGAATAGTCGACTATCGAGTTTCAAAGAAAGTAAGAAAGGATAAAAAAAAAACAAAAAAAAAACGGTACTAAATCCATAGCGACTCAGATAGATGCATTTGCCAATTTCATTACAGCCTCCAGTCTCGCTACGTGATAATGGTTAGCGTGCTACTCAAGCCAACCATCACTACAGTAGAGAGTTCAATTTTCACCCGGTGCCCCAAACCTTTGGTCTCATGCCTGATTATGTTGATCCTATAAATATCTGTATCTATATGTGCATGTGTGCTTGCGTGAATAGATATATGTTAGTTAAATCTTGAAATTCGAAATAGCACACTAAGACCACCTATCTCTCTACTCTGCGGTAGCATGTTTACGTTGTCTAGGCCAAGTGATATATTAAGTGCGTAATAACGGGAAATCAGTTCAAATACGAGTTTCATAAAATGTATATGTGTGTTCTAATTTTGCCAACTGTGTGTATATCATTAGATTGGACAGTTCATCTCCGACAGAATGTGGTAATTTATCTGGAAAAGTATTTCGTTCGGCACCGGAATTTACCTTGTAGCAAAACGACAAGCCGACTACGAAAATTTATATAGAAAATGAGCATCGAGCAGGACTCGAACCTGCGTCCACCAAAAAGCAGTCTTAATCCAACTCTGCTCTACTAGCTGAACAATGAACGTTCTTGTAGCATCCTTAAAACATCTCTCATTCTATTCTATAACATATATATGCGCGTTGCCATTTTACTGACAGTATTAGATTAGACAATTTTCGACACAGGTTGAGTCTAGCGCGACGCTAATTTTCTTTGTTAATTCACGGGGTCGGCTATTCGATTTTCTACCCGGTTAATTCCCGTGCGTGACGAAAATATCACCAATGTTTATGTGGAATTCATGCTTTTTTTATCACATTATTTTTACTTACTCGTGCAAATAAACGTTCACGTCTTATCAATTTCATCCGAGATTTTATGAAAAACAGGCAGAATATGTTTAATCGGAAGAGTACATTGTTTCAAATGATCGGTGGGAGATATATTTATCAACAAAATTGTTACCTATTAGTTTAAGAGTCCATTGTTATAGGCGGGGAAACAAATAGCAAAAAAGTTACACTGTACATTACATTTTGTTATTTATATCAAGTACGCATTTGCGAAAGTTTCAAAACTGAAGAATGCTTCAAGATATCCTGTCAATCATAAAGTTTGATCAAATTGAACAAAAGGGAAAAGATAAAAATAGTCATTGAGCGTGATTTTCTCACGACAAATAAGACATTCATCATTTGATAAATAAAAGTTCAGGAATTCCTTGACAGTTTCAAAGAAGTCCAAAGAAATACTTGTAGATCATTTGATTTCTCCAGACAGACTATTCTCTCTCAGAGAAGTATTCCCATCGTCATCTTCTACTCTCTCACTTTTTCTTCCAATCCTCATGTTTCTTGCTTTTTCAATGCTTACTGGTAACTTTTCAGTTTTTCTCTTTCTTCTTTCTTTTCCTTCTTTCTTTTCTTTCTTTCTTTCTTTCTTTCTTTCTTTCTTTCTTTCTTTCTCATTGCATCATTTTCTTTTCCCCTTCCTTTTTTGTTTGTTTATTTCTGTTTGAACTATTTTTCTCTTTTTCTCTTCTTCGACTCGTTGGTTTTCTTTCGTCCCTCTCTCTCTCTTCACACACACACACACACACACACACATATATATATATATATATATATGAATGATATGAACTATAAAGAGTGAGACAGACTTGGGAGTAAAGTGTTTTGAGGTAAAGTTTATTTATCCGTAGATGTTAATGGTCCAGACATGTTTCGGAATATATATATATATATATATATATATATATATATATATATATATATATATATATATATATATATATATATATCCCGAAACATGGGATATATAGAAACACGGATATATATATATATATATATATATATATATATATATATATATATAAATACCCTCTTTTGTATCTTAATATCTGTCTGCTCTGTGTTTATTTGTAACACTTATTTATTTCATTCAAGCTCATCAGGTCCGTCTCTCTTTCTTCTTTCGAATCTGATGGAAAAGAGAATTACAGAAAGACTAAACGAGACGCCATTTTAAAAAAAATCGCCCGATTGTGGCAGGTTGAAATCCACCTGCCGACATTTTTCTATTTCTCTATCAAACCCGAAATCTACCGGCATTAGTGAAGGAAGAGAAAGAAATCAGGTCGACAAAATTGAAGAGAGAGAGAGAGAGAGTATTTGGTTCCAGATTTTAAATTGTGTGATGGTGCCGGTGGCCAAATGTTTAAAAGCACTGTAAATGGAATCAGCGAGCCGAGATAAAACTCCAACAGTTTGCGTTCACCCTGTACCAGAGTCCCTGTGAAAAGCATGAATCAATCTCTTCTACTCTTCAGGTTTGGGTTAAAATAGCTTGTGGAGTGAGTGACGCTGCTTCGGTTGTCGCATCTGTCTATTTTACACGCATTGTACGCCTCGAGAAACTTTGAAGTCTAGCTGGACACAGAGGAAAGTAAAGAAAACTGGATATATACGGTGTCCAAGGAAAGACGGCTTAGCCATACCAAGCGTAAGTGGAACATTCGAATATCAAATTATTCATTTCATAACCCTGTGGTCAATGCAAATTTTCTCTAGGTATTCACGATTTATATTCCTTTGAGTTATTCTATAAAAAATGCATGGAATTTCATATATATATATATATATATATATATATATATATATTATTGTGTCATCCACAGACAGCTGTTTCGTTGTATTACAACTCTTCAGTGCAGCTATGAACAATCCATTATCCCATCCGGTACCATGAGGCAGATATCCTACCGCTGAGCCACAGATCTGGCTGGTCAATAAGACTGAATTTAAGTGATATATTTTTTCGGCTTAAATTCCCCATCCACCTGAGTGCTCTATTCCTATAGAAGAGCATTGCATAAGCTTACAATGAACGAGTTACCTCACTTAAAGAGTGCTCAACCGTGAATAGAGGATCGTTAATTTGCATATATATATATATATATATAATTTTATTTTATATGTTATAAATGATTAACCCACACACACACACATGTTTATTTATATATACAGAAAATATACAGAATAAAGCAGATTCAATGTTGCTCATCTCTATCACCCATAAGGCGTGACCACAATATTTTCGGAGCATAACTTCGGTAGCACTCGCAAATCACCTTCTCGACCAAAAGGTGTCAGACAATTTTTTCCTTTTACATTGCTCAAATAAAAGAAAAAAAAAAAACCACAAATTAATCATTACAGAGAAAGTTCAATCATCCAAATCTCGATTAACCAAGTTCGGAATATCCGAACAAGATTTCAGTGTCCCATAATTGTCTTCAGTATGGCTTCCTTTTCTATGATCTGATCAGCTATCTGAAAAATCAATTATCTTAACCAAATAATCCCCGCCCGTCTTGTTCGGATAATCAAGATTTTTCAATGCAATTTTACTTAATCAACAGTCATCAGCGTTAATCTCGGGGATGGGTTATCGGAATCTCAAGAGATCGAACAGACCTAACGACATAAAATCAATGCTTTATATCTTTGAATAACTGATACTAATAGCCAAAAGCCTTACCTAATTCCACCTTTGAGCTATAGATATAAGCGTTGAGAGCCCAAAATTCAATTATGATTGAAGATTGCAAATCTCACCAAACGATTGTTATCATCAAAATCAGTTGCAAACGCTTTACTCACAATGGATTAAAACTATATCAGATTATTTATATAAATCGTATAATTTTTTCACTATTATGCAATGTTTATAACAATGAATTCAATAACTATCCCCTTACGTAATAAAAAGTGTGATTTTTTTTGCTGTTTCACTGTCCGTAATAATGGACATTTCTATTTGTGTGTAATGACTTGGCTGACAAAAATATCCCCTTTCCACTATTTGAAACAATTGGCTATTCCACTGAAACGAAATCAGCAGTTTCTCATCTAAAAATGAATCATATCATAGACATTCAAATATATCCGTAAATTTATTGATGGGGATTAATTTGTGAATTTATGACAATAGATGTGCATTTATGACAATTGATCTAATCTTTATATCCTTTGCCTAATGTTATCCACCTGTTATTGTTATGTAAAAGACCCTATTCCCAAGTAATCACAATGAGCGCCTTCCTTTGTATAACAGAGCAATCGGATATCGATTTTTTAGGAAAAAATGGTCGACATTACCTCACTCGTTAATGATGGCAGAATGTTCATTGGCAATTTACCGTTTTCTGCCTTCTGTATTTCCCCTCCCCCATCCGACCATTCAACCCAAGGGCTTTGCTTTAGACCCAATTGAATATTTCTCTTTCAGCTTGATTGCAGGTATTGCTTGACACTCAGGCAAGTGTGGAATAGCTACCCCGGCCGCTGCCAAGCCCAAATAACCGGCAGGGTTCTAGGGACGGTGGGGAAACGTAAGAGGATTTTCCATATCAAAATAGGAATCTTTGGTGAATCAGCTCAGAAATTACTTTTTTTTCTGAAGTTCTTTCAAGGAGAATTTTATGATTCTATCAATGTGATGAGCCGGTGCAGAACTCTGCATATCATGACCATTTGAGCATTTTGCACGAGGCTTTCTATGCCATTAGGATTACTTAACGAAAAGCATCAAATTGATTTACCGAAGTTGGAGGAGAGACTCACCCGTTTCTCTCTGTACGCATGTCTTTCTGCTTGTCCGCACAATATCTCTAAAACTTTTCAATAAATTTCAATGAAAGCTACTGGAATGGTGGGCCATTGATTGAGGGGAAACTAATCAAATTTTGGGATGCATCCAGGAGTCTTTTTCACTTACTTCCCATGCACAGCACTTTTATGCCTACTCAATATCTCCAAAAGCTTTCAATGAATTTCAATAAAATTTTCTTAAAGAGTGGACCATAAGGAAAGGGATGGATCCAGGAATATTTTTTTCAGTTGAGGGATACTTTTTGTTTAAAAAAAAAGCAAAAACAGTTATGTAATCGTTTACGATTTCCCTCATAATATCTCCAAAAGTTTTCAATGAAAATTCCCCAGCTGTGGCATGAACTCGGTTCAGCGATTCCATTTTCCAATACTTTAGGCAACTCACATCTCCACTTTGGCCGACTGCGTCGCTATTGAATAATATGTATATATTGGGCTAATTGAAGTATAAAGATTATGTTCCATTTTGTTTCGAGCTGGGTGGTCCATTTGCCGTGAATACTAGCGCTCAGAATTGTGGCTTTGGTGCCCTTGTGAAATATTTATTCCGTTTTTGTTATGTTCATCTCTAGCGGCCTCCTTTTATCTCTTTGCATCTGTTTCAATCTGATCTTTTCTTTATAAATAATTGGCATCTTTCCTGGATTCTTTGCATTATGGTCGATCTTTTTCTATGACTGCAGAAATAAACAGATATTCGCCACTGAAGTCAATAATTGCACAACCGTAGCGTCAAAAAATCCCCAAATCTAGATATTTGAGAATCTAAATGTTATTTATAAACCAGCCAGGAAAAAAACAAAAACAAAACAAAACGTCGAACAAGCATTCCACCCCACAAATGATTTTTATAAGGGATTTTGTAGAGTATTGATGCTAATTTTCAATACTGTTGACAAAATAGTATTGCCATGTATGCTGGAACGCCCAAATACACAAACAAACAAAACATATGCATTTAAAAAAAGATAAAAAGCCTTGACATCTTTGATGGCAACAGTTGTTCGACTTTTTGTCCAGTCAGTGATCAATAATCGTATCTTTCCATTAATTAGAATGAAAGGTATGGGACGTCAGCATTACCACAAGAGGGAAAAATATTTACTGGCATTGACCACTCCTCCATATATTTACAGAAATTTGACTTGGCACTAAACCTGAGAGGGAAATCTTGTGTCGTAAGGAATGGCAAAATATAGTGACTCAGTAGTGGATCCATTGCTGTAGGGTTATGGTTAACGAGCTAGTGCTGTGTGGTGCATCTGATCATCACTGAATGATTCACACTATGGAGAGATCACAAGATAGCAGAGGAAGAAAACAGGAGTCCGAGAATCATAGAATCTATTAGAAAACTTAAATGGCAATGGGCTGGTCAAGTTGCAAGAATGGCTGACAACTGATGGACAACACGACTCACAACATGGATCACATGCGAAACAGAGGCCGACAGAATACAAGATGGAGAGATGAACGAAGCAAATTTAGAAAATACTGGCTCCGCGACGCCCGTGACAGAGAAATTTGGCAGAACCCAGGGAAGGTCTATATCCAACGACGAACGTTAAATAACTGATGATGATGATGATGATGATGATGGTAAGGTTAGTAAATAGTTTGAGAGCATTATCATGGGGTAACGGGTACTACTGTTTAGTGAGTTTGATTATCACTGGTCACCCCATACTTATGACTTTGTGACAGAACAAGATAAGCTTAGCAAATACTTTCATCGTAGAGTAATGGGTACCGAGTTAATCGAACAGATCTTCACTAGCACTCAGTGAGTTCAATACTCATTACGAACCTCATACCATATACCTTATGCTAGACTAAGCTAAGTGAATAATTTCGTGGGTACCGTGTTGAACGCTGAGAGAATAATAACAAACAACGTGATCAACGATCCACACAAATCTTGGGTGCTGAAAGCTTTGATATAGTTATGTTCAGGGAATTGATGATTTTAATGTCCTAATACATTTATGTAAAGGGAATCGATGATTATAATGTCTTAATACATTTATGTAAAGGGAATCGACGATTTTAATGTTTTGATATAGTTAGTGTCGTTGATTTCATCAGTTAGGATTTTCGTCTTAAAATAACTCTCCATGTTCTTTTATGAAATGAGCATTTTGGTACTGCTTGTCTCCGACTCGGAACCATGACCAAAACTTGTAATTTGCTGTCATGGAATCTCACGTTATTGACGTGGGTGGACCAATGGCGCTCAGTTAGAAGCTTCAACTGGAATATCAAGTCTCAAGTGAATCATTACGAAATTGCTCAAGTGAAAATACGAATGGGCAAAAAGGCAACCATCTTCTCTATTTCTACTCAACTTCACTAGTGCAAGTGGAGTATTCAAAAAAATATTCTTACCATTAAGCCATACCCGCTGATGCTGATATCAGAGTCAGATAAAAGAGTCATTAACTCTTATAATCCTGCATCTCGTCCAACCAGATTCATGTTTTTGATGTATTGAAGTAATGGTCGTCTGTCGACGAGGTTTTCTCCTTTTCTCCTGTCATTTTTCGTGAAGATATCGCAAAAACCTCTCAGCGTGAAGCTGTCTGCCAATTACTGGTTCCATCGATCACACACTGGGTGAAGGAAAAGATGATTTAGTGTTCTCTCTTTATCTGAATCAGTCCAGTATTTGATGGAATCTGTTACTCAGCATCTTGATTGGGATTAACAGAATTCGGAGAAACTGATTCATTAAGAGACAAAGCGATTGAAATCTAATCCTGGGAGCTCTCTTGGTTAAGTTCATTAATTCATGCAAACAAAAGAAAAAGCTAACGATACTTCCAGAGGCAAAATCGATAATTTCCTCTTGAATAGCCTCATACATTTGGGCCTAATTGATTCATTTTTTAATGTCGTCATTCGTGGTCAGAATTTTATCGAATTTCAATATCAGGCAACGGAACAGTGACTTCCGGCTTTTGCTCTTCTTACGTTAAATTTATTCCCTGATAGAAAGGACCGGAAAATAAATCATATTTTAATATTACGATAGTATGGGATCAAAAACCTTGGTTTTTATAAAGTTATACTATTTCATTGAATCGACTCAGATAGCAAAGAACGAAAGAAAAGAAACAAGCAAAAAAATAAACAAACAAAACACAAAGCCAAAAAAACAAAAAACAAAACCCCCAAACTTCCTTGGCTTTTAAATGTTCTTGGCTAGTATCTGGGATATCTCACGGTGGTTATATGAACATTTATCATTTTATGTCAACTGAGACGATTCCAAATTTAGAGACGTTTTTACTTATATTATAAACAAATTCTTATCGACCTGTAACGGTGATTAAGATCTTTGATTTATAATGATTTAGCCCGATGTCCAACTTTCCTGTACATTTCATTGAAATACATTCAGAACTTTTGGAGATTTTTCATATGTTAGACGGATAAGGGTGAAAACATATACCCCTTCCAACTCCGTGAGCGGAGGTAAAAAATCGTTTTCGGAATTTGTCGGCTGTTGGTTCCATTCATGTTCGTGAATTGAAATTGGTGAGGAGGAAAAGTAATGGTTTGAAGGTGATGTCGCAGGGAAAAGTTCAGTTAAGAAAAGAAAATGAGAGAATGAGAGAGAAATAGAGAGATAGAGAGATAGAGAGAGAGAGAAGAACGGACCTAGGTAAAGGAAGCAACATTTGAGATGCAGCCAGAAACAAATTTACTCTTTCATGACCTTTTCCTTTGATTAAGATTTACAAGCAAAGAGCAAAACGAAAAAGAGAAAAAAAAAACAGAGCAAACAAAAACAAAACAAAAACAAAAAAACAAAACAAAAACAAAAAAAACAAACAAAACAAACAAACAAACAAAATAAAAACAAACTTTCCTGGCTTTTGAATGTTCTTGGCAATGAAGTATCTACTGTATGTCACTTGAGATGGAGAAAACATTTCTTGCTGTCATTTGGCCAACCCGGACGGCGAAGAGACCTTTCCTCGCTGTGAGCCAGTGGTTGAGAAAGTTTATTCTATGACGTCATGTTAAGAGATATATTTGACTCACGCGTACTGTACGCCGTCAGCAAAAATGATATGAATGAGACAAAAACCTCTCAAGAGTCAATGAACGGAATCTTCATATGAGCACACTGATACACGTATATCTCCTTGTATAGTACTTGGTTCCATGTGTACTTTTCAGACGACCATCTTTGTTGATTCAGTGACAATTGCTGGACAACCAAGAAATACAAGGACGCTCAAGATCCGATGATAGTGAAGTGCCATTAACAAAACGGGGGTGGAGGGGGTGGATGAAGAAATGCACATGCAACTTCGTATTCCTGCGTTTGGTCGCCAGGTGGTAGCTGTTTGTATAGAGAGGAACTCAACATATTCACAACCATATCGTGTCTGAGAACAAATAAATACGATGTTCATCTTTTGTCTGTTAAAATCGAGTAGTTTTATTTCCATTTGTAATTAGTTATGCAGTCTTGAGTAATTCATAGCCGAATGCAGCTTTCTTACGCCTTCCAACTTTTCTGTGTGTCAATATCTAGAGTCTAACTTCACTTCAGAGAATTATTATATCGTCTCATAATTTTAGTCTTTGCAAATCTCACTCTTTCTATCTCTACAACCACCTGTGAAAATTTGACTCTCTGTCTTGTCGGAACTCTTCGAACATCTGTCACACATTTCCTGGAAATCTCTCATTTGCTCTGTTTTATTGGGTTCAATCGTCACGAGTTGTTAGTACAGGAAGTGCTGTCTCTTGAAGAAAATCGGCATCGCCGGCTCAAGTGTCTTATCGATAAAACCATAATACCATCCAACTATCAACGGGAGGTCAAACCGTTTGATCCATTCCCATACTTCTTTGATCAAATGAACGAACAATCGTGCTAAATTTGCAAAAGTATCAGGAAATCACTTCGTGATATCCTATTACTGTTTCAAAATTCTTGCTGGTACACTCACAAAATTTGTTGTGGCTATACACATATTTTGCCCTCAAACTACTTGCACACTTGTATACATGGATATTTATTTTACATGCACCCAAATGTAGGCACTAAGCACCTAATATAACAATACATACCCATTCCTTTCATTTATCGATAAAAAGGCTAAAATCTCACAAAATCTAGTAACAAGATAACTAGATTGGCAACTCTGTTACAAGAGATATTCGTAAGTAATACCACACTGGGTGGTTTAAAGAGCCGAAATAAATGTTCTGAAATTTGTAAAAGATTATGAAGCATATTGGGAGTTTCGGCACAATATTGTTCTGTGGCACATAGTTTGAGAAATGCTGCGATGAACAAACGTAGCTTTACTCAGATTCAGGTGACATTTCGACAAAAGTATAGTGAAATTACTCAAACTATCTATTCTGTCTCATTGATAGTGTCAAAGTGCACTTTGAAGAAATATTAGATATTTTATTTAGCGATCTTTCTTTCCCTTTCACTGTGTCTCTTTCTCTCTGTCTGTCTCTCTTATACATATATATATATATACACACACACACACACACACACATATATATATATATTTATACATATATATATATATAGCCTCTATTATCCGTTCTATGCTTTTCTTCCTATTTTTCTTTAAAGGGGTATGATAATGCAGGCAAACAAAAGATGCTTATATTAAAAGATACTATTGGGGAAATTATCAAATGTAGGGACAAGTGATCAGGATTTGTAGTTTCAGAAGTACCACAAACTAATAAGCCAATGCATATTATCAACTCAGACACAAAAGAAAACGAAAGGATTACCACATTTATTCACACGGTGAATACTTTTGAAAAACCCTTCTAAAATTTTGTACCATTGCTACCAGACACAAGATTTGACAAAGAACCTTAAAAATTGAGATGAGTAGTTCGCTTGACATCAAAAATCGTTTGGGTAGATACATCTAAAACATGCAGACGGCAAGAGTTTGTTCATTTCTTTCCTTGTTTCTAACTTTTATAAACTCCTAAACGGCTACACACTACAAACTGAAAATTTGTGTGTAAGAGCAACTTGGATGAGTAAAGGATAGTTTGCGATAACATGGTGACATCCAACGGAAACGGATGTACATTGAAGGCTAAATATTTGCGAACGAGGTCAACCTGACCCCAAGATGTACATAGGATAATCTTTGATGACTTTGAGGTCAATGTTAATGGTAAATGGTAAGGGGTCAGGTAAATTTTGGCATTTTCAAATCTAACAGAGAGAGCTGTATGATGAAAACTGCAAATTCGCAAAGTTGTTAGCCACAAATTTGCACATATGAAATTGAAATTTGGCATTGAATGAAATCGTTTCAGGACAAAAATATTCAGAAATTGGATTTTGACATCAGGGTCATTCTAGGTCACCATATGTTATTTCTCGCGAACTTTCTAAGATGCTGACCACAATCTAGGATCCAGAAATTTTGCATAGGGGTACATCTTTACACGGCAGAAGATATAGACAATGTAAGGTTGTAGCTGGGGATTATGATGATACTAAAGATCATTTCCAGAAATCGTCACAAGGCATAAGAATAATCTCTGAAGATTGCTGGCTTTTATCCGAGTTCTAAATGCTTTTCCCATGGACAACTCTTTCTTGATTGTTCAAGGGTTGGATACTGGTATCCAAAGGAAGAAACACTTATGACGTGTATCCTCAAGCCCTGTCAAACTGAGCGACAACATCAATTGTTTTTTTGTGAGCATCAACAGATCTCTTCCTTTACAGCTACTATTTTGTTTTGTGTACATGGTATAAATAGTCGTTTCTTCATTGGTTGTGTTATGAAAAAGAAGAAATATATCAAAGAACATTCTTCCTGTCTGGTTAGATCTTAATTCATTTCTCCTCCAGGCAACGCAGGGTATCCCTGCTAGTATATAATAATCTATTGGGGCCAATACAGGGATCACCTGTTTTCCGAAAGATAACTTTTTACAACTTCTAAGGTGAAAAGCGGGAAAGGCGCTCATTGTTTGTTGAGCTGCAAGCTGCTACAAAGGCAGGGCATATTCACTTTGTCTCTTTCTTATACGTCAGTATCTTGTATTTCTCCCCCTACCTAACCCTGACGACTCAGCATGACATACCACCATGGAGTCTCGAGACCAAGGAACATTTCTCGTGTAATTCATTGGTAATTGCTTCTTCACTTTACACGTTTTCAGCTTATAAAAAACTTCTATTGAAACGCTCTACTTTTGGATTGCGAGGGAGTATATAATTGATTTCTTTCTTAGATTTCTGGAAATATCCTCATCTCCAAAGAATGGCACGGAATTCACTGGCAATTCTTCAGGATGGGTTTCTTTGACGGCAAAAATTCTTTTATGCTTGTTACTATCCTTTGTCAAAGTGTACATCATAGGGGGTGACTAAATCACCTTTCAGATCAGAAAAGAATCCTCAGTCGTCGGTGAACAAAGGCCTAAGTGGCAATCCCCGTTGTCTTCACGCTCACATCACAGGCCATTGTCAGGAAATGGTTCATTCTGGTGCTGACCCCGACTCACCGTCTTTTCTCTAGTGTTACGAATAAATAATGCGTATATAAAACAAACATAAATATGTGAAAGAGAAGAGTGATTAAAGGCACTGACCTAACTCGCCGTCTTTTTCCCGAGGGTTATGTATTATTTATATATAAGTACGTGAAAGAGAACGTAGCTTATAATTGCCGTTCGAAGAGATTTAACTAAGCCATACATAACTCCCCCTCGTGGCAAGCGTGATATTACTTTTACATGAAAATTCAGTTCTCGCCACCGAATCGTTACTTATTTAAAAAGTTTCCTAACTTCAAAGAGAAAGTGCAGCAGAAGCGTCAATTGATAGACTAAGTGAGAAAGAACTTCGAAACCCAGTGGCAGAAGTTATAACCAGTTTTTCGTTTATATAAATGGCATCAGTGTGCTTTCACATATATATATATATATTCATATAATTATTTTTATAAATAATTGACAAACCATGTTTATTTAACTTTATAGTTATTTTTTGTTCGCATACACACCTTCTATTAACAGGATCGGAATTTTATAAAAATTCTCAAGTTTCTTTTTGGTATTTTTTGTCCTGTAGTTGTCGTGTCTAAAATCTAGTTTTACATAGAGTTGGCCGTGAATCTCATCACTGATAATCTTGAATTTCCTAAGGTATTTGAGTTTTTATGTGAGATCACGTTATTTGCTTATTTGTAATCAATGCAACCCATGACGGCATTCTTTGCTCTCTACCTTACTTCATCATGGTCAATTTAGAGCAAGTCATCATTTGGGCCCTTTACAGAATCCTTTCTATTCTTCTGATAAGAATCACCTTCTTTCCATGATATTACAAATTCTTTCTGCAACCAGTACAGTCAGAATTGTACACATCATTGGTAGACGTGTGATTTGTCTGTAATTGCTTTCCTTATTCCCCCTTTTCAAAGTTATTTGGACGCAGGTTTTCTCCCCCTGGCCATCTTTTCTGGAACCCCCTCCATCTAGGCAACTTCCGAATAATCTGTCTTGCAGTTTGATGAATTCTTTAAACCAATATCCGTGGATCCCATGAGGTCTCGTGCTTTCCAGTTGGTTATTTTTCGGAAAATGTTTTTCAGTGTGGTTGTATTAGATTCTATTTTTCTCCCTTGTTTATAGCTTGGAATTCTTTCCAATTTCATCGAAATATCCTAGTGAATCACTGTCTTTATTCTTGCTTCTTTGACGAGTATTTTTAGTGTAATTCTTTCACTACAGCGGATATTTTTGGTCTCATCTTGTACGTGTCCCGCAGGCTGGCACGTGGTTTGTTGATGTACGATCGTTTTTTTTTTAGTCATCCCTCGCCTCTCTGCAGGTGGGAGATAATCTGTTCTAATCTCCTTCCCAGGCAGGTTTTTGTTCCAGTTGTCTGGGGTTCCTTCTTGTGCCGTAAAGACACATGTCACCATTTTGCAACAGCGCCGTTATGTTGATAGCTTCAGTATGCGGTAAAAGGCAATTGGCATGTTCATTTGAATCTTTTACTTTTTCCCCCGATCATTGCCCCTAGAGGACGGCAATGGCTTCTTATCTTCTTGCATTGATTATTTTAAGAGCTTTATCTTCTTCCGTCGGGATGTAACAAACCCTCCCTGTCTTTGACTGGTGTTTCAGTCAGGGCTTTTGTTAAAATTCCTTTTCACTTGGTTGTTTATTATGTTAGTTGTGTCATGGTATCCCTCTACGGGTAAGTCACGTTCTCGTTTTTCTATATTCTTGAGGATTTCCTGCAGTTCTGTTTCTGATAGCCAGTTTCCTCTTCATATTGTGAGCATGTGCTGTCGGTAATCTCTATCAGATGGTTTTTTTGGTATAAATAGATAACTAATTTGTTGTCGTCTTCCAATTTTACCTATTTCTTTTGATCAACCGTCGCTCGGTAGCAACTATGTCCCTCCTGTAGGCCATCAAGGGAACACAAGCCAGAATTATAGCCCACAGTCAAGGGAACACTTGCTGCTTATGATATACACGTCTAGAGTTTGTGTCCTATTTTTGTGAATATGTTGTAATTGAACATTATTATTATTATTATTATTATTATTATTATTATTATTATTATTATTATTATTATTATTATTGTGATTTATATATTACGATACCCTTTTCCTGCTGACTTTTCAAAAAGAAGAAGAATCAATTCAAGTGAATACAAAATTGACTAATGAACCCATGTTAATCACTGATTAAGCTCATTAGAGCAAATTAATGTTTTCATTCGAAATAGCGTGTCAAGTGTAATACAATAAATTCACACACACACATATGTGTACATACACACATACATACACACATTTATGTGTGCGTGTGTGAGTGTGTAAGTGGGTGTTTTACATTTATTATTTTCTTCAAGCCTACGGAAGCCAGATAAAATGAAGCAGTGGCAGTCAACAGATTGAAAAACCTAAACAATTGTTACTATCATATATTCATAAATACAAGAAAGTACTGATTGCATATGAATATGAAAAGATTCAACTGCACCAAATAAATAAGTTTAGAAAACCTGATTGTTGTGAAAATCAGAATATATATATACATATATATATATATATATATATATATATATGTATATATATATATATACTAAACTGAACAACCCTCATCTCATCACACAGAACCCTAATATACAAAACTCCTACCATTAATATCCTCACACCCACATCTAAGACACATTCAATAATAGAAGCTTCAAAGTCACCCAGACCCATAGAAAAAATTTCACCTCAGCCAGTTATAACCCCTGTCCAAACACTGACGACACAATTTACCCACAATGCATAGCTCCTGACAGTGGATTCTAGTTCCACATGGGAAATTTTAATACACACTCACACAGCACACACCACTGATGTTGGGAAGAATCCCGAAACATGTATGGACAATTTACTTATAAGGATTAATAAACCTTACCTCCAAACACCTCACTCCCGAGTCTGTCTCACTCTCTATAGTACACATTATATATATATATATATATATATATATATATATATATATATATATATATATATATATATATATATAAGCAAGCTAATCACAAATCAACTTTATTTCCTTCGAAATAGTTCCTTTGCCACAAACCGGCAGACACGTTGCTACGACTTTTAGGTTCGTCACGACTTGTTGGATGTTTTCAATAGTTCAGGAAATTGTAAAAGAATCAGATCAGAAGAGTAGACAGTCAACCAAAGTTACAACAGTGTGGTCCTTGGACAACTCCGACAAAAGGCTGATTTGTGTCCGACCTGAAACCGTTGACTCTTGGATGCTTCATCATGATGATTTCCCCCTTCTATTTGGACAAGATTTTGAACGAAAATATTCCCGTCGTACCACAGTCTATCTCATTCCCCTGATTTGAGTCTTAGTCCTTGTTACCTGTTCTACCAAATCAAAATCCTGCGGTTGCCATTCGCGAACTTCCAATAGGCATCGACGAAACGATTGAAGGCATTGTCAGTTGAAAACTTCCAGCGCTGTTCCCCGGTGTGGGAACAACATTTCTGTTGGTGCATGACTTCCTAAGGGAACTTCTTAGAAGGGGATGAAGTTGATTTGTAATCAAGTTGGTAGCAGATATTTTCACGTGATCAGTCGCATTGCTTTCGAGACAGACCCCGTATGTGTAAGTGAGAGGCATCACACTATGTCTGTCTGTCTCGTTGTGTATCTACCACACTAAAAAACAGAACAAAAACACAATGAACATGAGCACAGCCCCATCAAATTTTGCATGCATACTCAATGGACCCCGGGGAATATTTTAGAATAAAATGTTTTGAGGAAAAAATCATTTAAAAAAGTTTTCGAGGGTTACTTTTCACAATGCGACTATAATTTTCCGTGTTTTCATATAATTCTTTGGGGATTAAAAGTGAAAGGAAACCTTTCCCTCTTGAAGGGGACAAAGGTGAAGGGAAACATTCTAAGGGGCCAGAAGAGAAAGCATTTTTTTCTATTTCCAGAAAGTGTACAAACCTATCCCACCAGTGGAAATAATTGGTACTATCTGATTAAGCAAGTTGGTTCTTTGCTGGTATGTTCAGATGTGACGAATATCCTGTTATGATTGAGAAATACTGACTTTTAAACCAGGCAGAAGAATGTTAAGATTTTAGGAGCATGATGACCAACTGGTAGACCAAATGGAATCATATGTGAGTGGACCTCAATGATGCATTATTATGAGGGGCAAGATGAAAACTGAGCAGTAAAAATGACACAAATGGCTTGTTTGAAGTTTCTATTTCTTGCAGGCTTTTTTGTATTCCTCTGCCTCAATTGCATACATTTACTGAGTACCAAGTAGCCCCAATCACAATGTACCAACCAAGCCCAAACACATGGTTTTCTTTACATCCAATTCAAAGCAAAACTTCGGACAGATACTGGTTGAAATGTAGTATGTATACTGTCCATTGTTATTTCTCATAAACTGACTATGCTATCGTCAATTGAAGAGTGAAAACACGTTTTTATGCAAAACTTTTCGTTCTTATAATACATATGACTCAATCTTAGAAGAAATATTTCTGCTCAGAACGAGAGTAAAAGTGCCATCATTAAAGTAATTGGAAACAGAATAAAGCAAATGATTCGACCCCTGTTCTAACTAGCCCTATATAATTTTATCAATCACGTTACCACTTACCACTTATCTTATTAAGTACACTTATACTGTTAATATCAAATTTGTTTCAACTACTTCGTCTCAAGTTTTAGTTTGATTTACTAATTTTCCTAACTTTATTTTTCTACAATTTGATGATGAATTGTTTAGGATAATTTTTCTATGGCTGTAAGTTGTTGGCTATACATTTTAGATACTCAAAATATTGTTCCCGAAAGAAGCACAGTCGAATCAGAGTTTTTTTCTTTTCTAATTGCAAAACCTATCGGAGAATGTCGTTAAAACGGATGATTTATTCAGAATGCACATCTCAAAACAAACAAACAAACAAAAACCTTACAATGCATTTCAAGTCAGTTATCAACAACTCTAACGGGATTGATATGTGCATTCAAGTTCCAAAAGATGGTACCGCCATTGGGAAAGAAAGTTGGCAGCACGGGATGAAACAGGCCAGCCAAAATTGATGGATAATCCTGGATGTTCACACTGTCATGCAGTGCTATCGTTGGAACAGGAGAATCCCCAAATATTACCAAAATAATCAACGATAATTCCATCTCCTTACTTGATCGTTTGAGTGAGACAATTAGGATCATAAGCTTCTTTAGGACATTCTCCTGCCCTGAACTCAGACAGAAATATTGTGAAAGAAGATTCGTCCAAATATACCATAGTTTTCTACTGGTTCATTGTCCAATTCTTATGGTCATTACATCATTTTTTACAACGTTCTAAGTTGATTTGCAGAAGCCGAGATTTGGCAATTGTAGCCCTTCCGTATTAATCAACTCCACGAAGCTCAATAACATAACATAAGGGTTGGAAAATAGCATAATATGTAATAATCTACAATTCATTGAAATAGGTTTTTAATTCATTCGAAGTTTTATGTAATATTAGTGTAGTCGAGGAATATAACAAGAAAAATCTGCAGATATTTCCATTATTCTGTCCAACCGATGTTTTGATTTAAGTTTAATTATTTTTTTAGATTTTTGACAAGCAGATATGTATCTTCTCGTCAAAGCCTAAAAAAAACTAAAGCTGAAAAATGAAAGTAGAAGCAAGAATAAACAAATGAAAATAAAAATAAGCGGAAAATAGAAGAAGAAGAGAAATGAAAATGAATAGACAGGTATATAAAAATCAAAAAAAGTGAAAACAATCCTTACACTTGATAATACGCTATCGGCGTTTTAACAATGAGCAAGTTGAGGTGTGATACCCATATGATAAAATTATTG
The DNA here is from genome assembly GCA_963457665.1 of Thysanoteuthis rhombus. Classification (NCBI taxonomy): domain Eukaryota; kingdom Metazoa; phylum Mollusca; class Cephalopoda; order Oegopsida; family Thysanoteuthidae; genus Thysanoteuthis; species Thysanoteuthis major. Next base: position 57,577,602 of record OY735203.1, on the reverse strand, counting down.
ATTCTCACAAGCTCTGCTTTATTGAATTATTGTTATGACCCTTTTCTAAGATATGAAGCGCAATGTATTTTCCAGGAACACGCAAAAACAAGCTCTCTCTCTCTCTCTTGTCAACAAATAGAAGTTTTAAAGAAGTTAGGGCAATGCAAAGGAGTCGCTCGACCTCCACAAACACCGGAAAATATATATGCCAAAAGCATTGAGGTCTAGTATATATATATATATATATATATATATATATATATATATATATATATAGATATGTTATTGTGTCATCCAAAGACAGCTGCCTCGTTGTATTACAAGTCTTCGGTGTGGTTATAGACTAACCATTATCCCATCCAGTACCACGAGGTCGGATCGAAACATTAGCTTCAGACCCGGAGGCTGGTATTCTTAGTCTACTCAACAGAAATGGACGGTCAGTGAGGTTGACCTGGGCTAGTCATGCACAAGCCCGCTAAAGTTAGGCATTATTTCCTTTCTGCCATATTTGATACTTATTTTCCCTGTCAACGCCAGGTTCCCCTGCTAGTACTGGCTTCATATCCCGCCCACTGTAGCCAAGTATGATATTATTGATAGCTGAAACTATCTTTGAAAAAAAATCAAAAGCTAAATTTTTTCTATTTCCAGCTAACTCATCAGAGAGAAAAAAAAACATACAAAGAATCCGGAAAAATTACTTTTATCACACACCATATCATCAGACATAATCGGTTGTCGTAGATTTTTAATGGATAAATTGGGAAAAAATCGGCTATATCTCGATAAAGAATGGCGAATTCAACTTTCTACTCCTCCTTCATTAACGTTGTACTCCATTAACGTTTCCCACTTCCTCATTAAAGGCGCACAGACAAAGATACAGTCAAGCGACCATTATTAACGCTCCCCCTCTCCTTTAGGGTTGAGCACTCTTGAGTAGGTCACCCATTTGCAAAGAACAATTATGCAACACTCTTCTTACTCTTGAATTGAGACCTCTTGTAGATGGTGAATTATGTGTCAATAAACATATCACTTAGGTGGTCCTATTGACCGTCCAGTTCTGCGTAGGGGTAGGTTACCTGACTCCTGGTTTGGATGGAAGGTTTCAATCCCGACACGGTAGTGGATATCGAGTCTATAACTACACTGAAGAGTAGTTATAATTATATATATATATATATATATATATATATATATATATCACAGTGCTCGATACATTCAACTTTAAACATCAAGTTGGTTTAGAATATATAATGATGGATGGATAATGAAATAATTCGCTACTCAAATGTTTATGTTTCTTCAAACAGGGCAGAAATATTTACGTTTGTGTGTAGCGAATCCTCATTCCATTATATGTACGTATATAGTAGACATGAAGCCAGAAGGCACAGAAATTTTTCCATATTTCCCAAATCAGTAAATTATGGAAGAAGACCTTATATAAATCCGTAGAAATATCTGTTTCTGACCAACAAGACGTGGATTTGGTGTGTCTATAAAATTGATTTGCAATAAATATTTATTGTTTCTTTTTATTGGCAGTAATAAAACTAAGAGGATTCGAAATCGTAATTATATTTGAATGAGGAAAAATAGAAATAGAAAGATGGACTCTCTATAAAGCCGAACAAGCTGCAGCTTTGTTTAAAACTAGTAACACACACACACACACACACATGCATGTTTATATATCTCTCTTTCACTGTTTATTTATCTCAGAATTTCTTTCTTTCTTTCTTTTTACAAATATATATATATATATATATATATATATATATATATATATATATATATATATATCTATATCACTTCATATTTCCCTCATCCTTTATTCGTCTGTTCTTATCCCCCAATTTCTTGATGCATTCATCTATCTATTCTATCTATCTACCAATGTTTCTACTAATCTGTCGGTTCACTATTGTTTGGGTATGTTTGCGTGAGATCATCAATATGCATATCGTGACATGAATATTTAAAAAAAAAGTATTCCATTAAAAGAGGATTGCTAATTCGTGTATTTTTTGCTTTTTATTAGATATTGTGCATGAATTCCTTAAAGCTCTTATCAAAGGCTTTATATAAAACTTCCATTAGTTCAAACTTAAGAACCTCATATATTCATTTTTCTAATATGAAACACAGATAAATACACACACATTTCAATTTTATAATTATTGTATATTGATGCTCTTTCTAATAATCTGGATAATAGTAATTGTATATAAATATGTTCAATCTCTATTGATGCATGTATGTGATTGATCCCTGTCAAAATCAATTTCAGTCTTTTTAAGTTCTCCTCTCTCTCCATTTTTTTTCAAAAGTTTTCTTGCGAAATATAATTTCTCTCAGAATTTCAAAGCGTGACTTTCTGTAGACGTCAGTGGAAATCTTGTTTCCAATATCGACATTCATATGCAAGATTTTGCGACAGGCCTTTATTTTTCCATTATTAATTTTTGACTAGTATTTCTTTCATCTTTCTCGATGATGTATTCAAGTAGTTGCTCTCGGAGCACATCACCCTCAGATAAAGACATGAGAAAATCATGCACAACCTCACATGGAGAGGTCATAAGACAGCAGAGTGTATTAAACAAAAGATAGGAGTCCGACATTTCATTCAGACAATTAGAAAAAATCAAATGGCGATGGGCTATTGCAAGAATGTCAGACAACTGATGGACATCACGCCTCATATCATGGCCGACGGAAAGTAAGATGGCGTGAAGAGCTAAATAAATTCAGAAAGTACTGGCTCAGCGATAGATAGGTCTGGTGAATCTTGAGGTAGGTCTATGTCCAACGACGGACGCTAAAAAGGCTGATGATGATTTCTTTATCCTGATTCAATTTCATATAGGGGTAGGGAAGCTATCATAGTATCATAGGCTTCACGAAGGGAAAGAGATGGAAGCTTGAGTAGATCCGATATCTTATTTTTTAAATTTGTAACCTGTTCTTCATACTGATGGTCGTAGAGTGACGGTCCGAGTAGTTGAGACAATAAGCAATTGAATTTAAAATGAGTGGAATACTTCTCTAAAATCGGTAGTTGTTGACGAGCTTCATTTAATAATAATAATAATAATAATAATAATAATAATAATAATAATAATAATAATAATAATGATAATAATAATAATGATAATAATAATAACAAAAAGGAAAATATCTAAACCGCGTATAAATGGATTGCCACAGTCCACACGTGTACAAGAACTGATTATCTGAAAAGTCGCTCTTTTAACTCAAACTGTCTTTCACAAAATAGATCTTTTATCTAAAATTATCTAAAAGATACTGACACAAGATTTGGACCTTGTTGGTCGAAAAGAACCTTAGAAACCAAAAAAAAAAAAAAAAAAGAAACGTTTCAGGGGGTTCCGATTGGTGTTTTCAAGCAAATCCTCAAGGCTGTAGTTCTCAAAATGTGATCAAGAGCACCCAGACACACACACACACACACACACCCAGACACACACACACACACACACACACACACAGAGAGTCAAGCAAAGAAGAATCTATAGCCCACTTGAATAGTAGGTCATTTATTGAGCTACAATAATTTGATATATAAGCCCCTGTTGTTCTTGGGCGCCTTTTTCAGAATAGTGACTACTAAACCCGTCTTACTGACCATGTAACCAATGTGGACTCAGGCCATGATAGGTTGAATTTAGTTAATATCCACAGCGCACCGTAGCGTGATGTTTAGTAAGCTAGTCATTCAGGACTTTTGCTAATGTAGTTAGATAGGCCGTGATCGAAATAAAGTAATCAAATAAGCAAAGGTCAAGGCGATCGTTGAAATGATCCCTCGATTTCTTCCTACGGTTCAAATGTTGGTAACATATTGAAAGTGAAAGGTTATTTATTTTACTTGCTTGAATCTGATTCGCCCTTGGCATAACTGTCAAGAGCTCAAAGAATATTAATCTGTGAACTGAGTTCAAAATCCGGCTGGGACTGGGTGCGTTCATTTTGCATTAATGCCACTTGAAATCCATTGATAGCTTTTGGAGATATTGTGTAGATCAATAGACAGATATGACTGTGTGTATTCATAAGCGAGAGGCGTCACGCTATAGAAACTCCCTGAACCTGGGTGCGTACTTTGTAGACACAGGGGAAGATTTTTAGTTATTTTTGAAACACTCCATAGCAATATCTCCACGGGGCGTCAAATCTCAATTGAATTTTATGGTGAATGGATAGATATTTTAAAAACGTTATTTAATGAGGTAATGACGCGTTAAAACAACATTGCCTCATCTTGAAAAAAAAAAAAATTCTCGACATAAAAAGAAGTGATGTAAGATGTGGTCGTATTTTGAAAAGGTTTTTTAATCTCTTGGCTGTATCAAAACATCCATTTTTTTTAATCAGTTGGAAAATTACCCACACGTATTATTTATAGCTAAAATAACTGCGTTATTTCCAAGTTACGATCGTATCTGTTTTCTTTGAAATTGCTAATAAAACTAAAGAAACACAACTAATCCATTTAAATTCACTGTGTTGTATAAAGACGGTCGTTTTGGGAACTCTCACACACTTTTAAGGCCTTCCCCAAATAATTATATTTTCATTTTTGCCCCCAACTCCCAGAAAAAAAAATAAGACAAGTTTCCTGCCCCCCCCCCAGGAGTGTTTGATTTCATATTTATAGATTTCGTATATTTTACCCTGGTTTAAGGAGTTTTACAGTTGATTAATACGATTTTTAGGAGCACATGAAAAAAACCGTATTAATCAACTACAAAACTGTTTATACCAGGGCGAAATAAACAAAATCTACAATTATGAAATTAAACACTTTAAAGGGGGACAGAAACTTACGCTGTTTTTTTTTCAGCAAGACGAAGACCATGTGCAAGAACCCCATCAGAGATAAAAACACTTAGATCCAAATCGAAGATACAGAACTGGAGAAAGTAGATCACTACATCTACCTAGGATAACAAATCTCTATGAGACCTTTAAAAGAAGAAGAAATTAAACAAAGAATCATACTAGAATGGCGAGCCTTTGGCAGGGCAAGCTCAACCTTCAAAAAAACAAAAAGATCCCATTGATCCTGAAAAGAAGGGTGTATAACCAATGCATCCTCCCGATAGTCACTTATCGAGCTGAAACATTGAACCTAACCAAGAGATAGATCTGCAAATTGAGAACCATGCAACGTGGAAATGAAAGAATTATGCTCAACCTCACATGGAGAGACCACAAGACAGCACAATATATTTGCGAGAAGTCAGGAGTTAGGGACATCATAGAATCCATTAAACATTTCAAATGGCAATGGGTTGGCTATGTCGCAAGAATGACAGACAACTGATTGACACCAGGACTCACGACGTGGATCCCTGGATATCACATGCGCAACCAAGGCCGGCAGAGTATTAGATGGAAAGATGAGCTCGACAAATCCAGAAAGTACTGGCTCCGCGATGCCCAAGATAGAGAAGTGTAGTGAATCCTGGGGAAGATCTATGCCCAACGACAGACGTTGAAAGACTGATGATGATGATGATGATGAATACGATTTTTCACAGCATTTACAAGACAATCAATGAGCAAAAAGAGAAATGATTCAGTTGTGGCTTATCACACGCCACTAATTGTACTGAGAGAAAATAATAACTAATTTATGGAAAAAATCAGTTGAACAGAAAAATGACGTCAAAACTTAGACCCAGAAAATGATCTGACAGCATATAAACAATTCGAGACAGAAAAATGAAAATTTTTAAGTTTTAAGAAAGACAGATTCATGCATGTTATAGATAGATATGAATAAACTGAATTAGATAGACAGATCAAATAGATAAATATAGATATCAGGTGTGTAGAATATTTCCAGTAAAAAAACAAAACAAATTGTTTTCAAATCTGTACATAGCTTTTAACGCATTACACCATGACGTGGAGTGAAAAATGAGGTGTAAAATTCGAAAAAGAAACCGAGCTCATATTTAAGAAAATCTAGTAATTTTCTTCTTTGTTCGTCTCAAGTTGAACTTTTTTTAAAATTTTCTCTGTGTGCTTTGATATCTGACGTCAGAAATGCGGAAATATTCATCCATAGAAAACTACGATAGCCGATAAGATCCTCCAGTTATGACTGAAATAGTAGCGCAGATGGGACTCCGTAGTCTGGTAAGGCATTTATGATGCTTCAAGCTCAGAATAAAATATAGTGATGTGAGTTGGTGACCAATTTTTCACTCCTTGAATATTTAACCCAATGTAGACGGATACTTCAGCTAGTGAATAGATATACTCTTTGAACTTCCTTGACAGAGGAAAATGATTTGCTTCTTAGTTTTGTTTCTGTCCACAGGAGCGCGTTGGCGAGCGATTGTTTTGAGGAAAGGAACGACAGCGATGTTCTAATTATGGTAAATGATTGACGTTGACATGAAAGGAAAAAGAAACAGGTCTTGTTAGTCACTCAATAGACACCGTCATGGGACCAACGTCTTTTGGTAGCATGCTGTGTTGGGGTTGATCAAGTAAAAAAATGGATAAAAAGGGGTGATCGATGAGTGATTTAACTATCCGACTTTAGCTGAACAGTGATCATTAAAGAAGCCTGTATTAAAAAAAATAAAACAAAACAAAACAAAGCGTGAATACCCCTAGGCACAAACTAAGGGATCAATTTAGCAGAATATTACATTGCAAATTGAACCCCTCACCAAAAAACTACTTTGGATCGATATTTTATAAAACAAAAAACAAAAAAAAACTATACAAAATACAATATTGACATTTTAGCTCTACATCCATTAGTACGACCTCTTTGCGCAATACGTACTTATATATATATATATATATATATATATATATATATATATATATATATATATATATATATAGCCATCCAGACTAACTTGAAAACTGGAGAAACCTATGCTGACAGTATTGGTGACAGTTTCTAACAGCATGTAAATAAACTTCGGCTGATTGGGGAAGAAAAACAATATCCCCATAAACAAACCGGCAGGTTGTTTATTGAACTCAGAAAAAAATGAAGGCTCTTCGATTGCATCAGGCTAAACTAATGAGTCGCTTGACAGGAAAAAATTACAATCGATGTAGATCAAATATATGCTTGTTATATCTATATAATGAGCAGTGTGTTGAACAACCATAGCCATCGAAGATGGCAAAAGGTTTTTAATTTTTTTTCTTTATATGAGGGTGTATTTGTGTGTTTATGTGTTCCTGGCCGTACCATTTGTCTACAGAAGTGAAAATTGGTATCAGTTCTCCACTAGAGCCATCTGGAATTTTTTTTTTGATTTTCGGAAAATAAGCTTTTTCGTCACTTTGGGGATCTCATTCTGATGGGTTTATTAATAACATCTAGATTCTCTAAAATCTAAATGTTTCTAGGTGTTTTTAAAAAAAAAATTCTTTTTCAGATGTCTGCCGTTGGAAAATGTCTATGATGTTCACAGATAAAATTTTTTCTGACCATGTTTGTTCTATGATGTATTTTTTTTTTTTTACATGACTTCCAATTTTCACGCTAACAAAGATTTTTTTTTGATAGGAACGCTCTATTTTCGAATGGCAGGAAAATCTGTACTCGAATTCGGTATTTCAAAAAGCAAGATCTTTGAGCAACCGAGACTGGGAGGATAGATTTACAGATCGCGAAAGAAATGACGTGAAGATTATAGGGAATTGATACCGTTTCAGCTGGGGTAATTCAACAAGTATAAGAATGCACCATCGTAGAGCATTATTGTCCTTAGTTGACCAATACAAGGTCTATGCAGGACACTAGATGTCTTTTTTCTTGCCTCAGAGAACATGCAAACGCATATTTCGTTTCATGCCTAGGTTGACTGTGGCTAAACCGGTGAACCCCTTCGAGTATGTTCCTTAATGAGGGTTTTGATGGTTCCCAGCTGCTCTAAAAATAACAACTCTCAACTTTGTATCTGGGTTTTAAGTTTGTTTATTTTGTTTCTTTTCTCTTAGTATAATTATAGCCGGTTGAATGGTCAAGATTCAAACACCCCTTTCTTAGCCTCTGTCACATCGATGTAAGCCGTCGAGTCAGACAACAACGGACTTAGGAAGACCACCCAACATCTCAACACTGTTTTGTGTCATGGATATAAGGGCTTTGACGACCAAGCCAATTGGATATCGAACTTGCAACTCTTTCTCCACGCTAATCAAACCCACTTGCAAATGCCCCTGGGTTTTGAAGAAGCCTTGAAACAATCAATTACAAGGAAGTGCAAATAATGTCCTTGGCTCGCTATGCGAAAAGATCTTGTATCTGAGATGAGTGTCAAGAATGACAAGTCGAACGTCAGAGGAGATGCTATCATTACGAAGCTGAGGCATTTATTCCGTAACGCTATCGGCTTCTTAAGTGATGCGAGGCTTCGTCGAAGACAAGGAAGATGAGAAGCGGGAATCCATCTTTCCTTGCTACGTGAAATCATTAAACAAGACCTGGGGGCGTTGTGAGAAGAAATGGGGGATTTCAATCGACTTGATTGTAATTCGGTGTAGCATTCATGATTTTCTCCTCAGGGGAAAAGCGTGGTGCTAGCTCAGATTTCTTTCTTTCTTTCTCAGTATATATTTTTTATACGTTATTCTTTCTCCCTTTCTCTCTCCACATATACACACAAACACACACACATACACACACACACACATATATATATATATATATATACATTTATATATATACTAGTATATACCCGTAAAAATGATGATGTTATTTATGAATGGATTGACTCTAAAAAGCTTAAAGCTATCTAATTAGGTAACTTATTTTTAATAATTTAGATATTCCCAGTTTACATTTTTTGAAAAGTCTCACCTCAACATTAAACAATTTTTTCAGTCACTTACACAATCATTTTTTCTTTTCTTTTAGTTTCAAACGACCTGCGATTCTTTAATGAGTTGTTCATTATGATGTCACAATAACAAATTATATATATATATATATATATATATATATATATATATATATATATATATGTGTGTGTGTGTGTGTGTGTATGTGTGTGTGTATATGTGTGTGTGTGTGTGTATGTGTGTGTGTGTGTGTGTTCACATGAACATACAGAAACATGCGACCTGTTTGTTAACAGCAGTAGAGGTCTTCTATAAGACTGTCGGTGATTTTCAAAACAGCCACTGGAAAAGTTGAAGCAACGCAATCTTCCTACTTAAATTTCCCTTTCTCTACAAATGGTCGTCTGTATCGTATCAAACTCAGCTTATCATAATATATCGAGATCATTTCGAGCATCTGATGATAATTTTGTTCGTTGGTTTGTCGGAAGGCCAAATGTTACAAGAATGGGAATAGGAAGAATGTGATGCTCCAATCTACCAAAAGTGGAGAGTATGCCTGGCTGGAAAATCTGCATTACGATTCCTAGCTTTTAGCTTGGGCAATAATCCTTTGCACTAAATGGGGAATATTCAACTATGCCTGTCATCCATTTGACCATTCAATGATATGGATTTCGCTTCTTAGACTTCAGATTGAAGCCAAAAAACAGTTTCTAAGTAAAAGTTGCAATGCACTAGTGGCTATGCGATAACATTACTAATAGCTCTATATGCATTCCAAATACAATCATTGAATTGAAATATGAAACCATAAACTGTTAATCTCATCTAGTGGTATATATATATATATATATATATATATATATATATATATATATATATGTTTGCCCTGTGGTATTGAGCTCATTCGACGGAATGCTGGTGAAACTGACAATTGGAAAGTGATGAGAAAATATTTTAGAGGAAAACAGGTGTTTCATCTCTAACAACACGTGAACATCGTACTGTTTTTCCCTGTAAAGCTGCAATTTTCTCGGGAAAAGATGGCTCTCATGCCCATATGACAATGTTTTCGAGATGCAACATCTGCTCTTCTCTTATTTTTCTCTCTTCACCTTCCAATCGTCATTTTCATTAACGCAGACACGCACACACATACATATGTATATATCTTTAAAGTATTGAATTAATGGGTCTCAAGGGAGTTGGGACAATGTGAAGAAATCAGTTGACCTCCACAAACACTGGAAAATATCAACACCAAAAGCATTGCAGTCCAGTGCTCACACACACACACACACAAACACACACACACACACGCATATATATGTACATATATATAGTGACAATACTTTTTATCATAAAAATATTTTGAATTGATTGATCCTTTGATATGTAACTACTTGATACCATATTTTTTCCAACATCTATGACCTTGAAGGTAAGCCACAAAAAAAAAAAAAAAAAATAGCATATCCTGTTTCACTGAAAAAAGATAGGAAATGGAATTGATTTGCTCAAAAGTACGTCCTCTCTCAAAATCTGTACGGAACTGTAGCATCGTTAGAGACTTTTAATATCTACAGCCTTGTATTTTCCGTTGTCACGGTATATCATATCCGTTCTTTGGCCACTGATAACCTTAATGGGTGATGGTCAGCAAACTACTGCCTCTGGACGAAATCCGATCGTTGGCCTCATTTCCTCCGGCTGTACCTTCAATTCATCCGTCCCGACGACTTCATTGAACATGTGACGTTGCATACAAGATGTCTTTGTTTCCATTATCTCTCTACTGCCAGCGAACAATGGAATTCTGTATAGAAAGTTGATTCGCCTTGGCCTGCAAGACATAAAATTGTTTAAATCGAGACTGCTTCCGAGTTGGGTTGCTTTCAGTGTTTTCCAGTTTTATTCACGCGTCCGTTTTTGCTTCATTCAACAAAATCCCCATGTGAACGGGACATGGTTGTCTGAAATTCTCTACATAAGTAAAAGAGGTAACCTTCAAAGTTCTGTAATTCTTCTATGATGCCTTCCTAACATTAATTCTCGGACCATCTATCATGTAGACAATTCATAGAACCAGGTTTGATCAGCCTCTGTTTAAAAAAATTAAGGTGTCCCACAGATCCTTTCTCAACGAACCAGTTTTGGCCTCTTCAAATAAATCACTACGCAAGTCAGATATCCATAAGAGAGATCTTTTTTTCTATCCTGAAAGAGGGTTGTTTGAACTCCACAGATGATTTTGTCAGGGGTGTGTCAAGGGCGAAATAGCTCGAAAGACTCCATCTCTCTTCAGGTAGGTTTGTAATATTGTCTGTATCCTAGACTTGTTACCTACCATAGCTAGAGATCATAGTCTGTCTTTATATTTACAAATCACTTGCAGGAGAAGAGGAGAATTCATGCTTTTCTTAAGGGCATTTGTGCAAAGCAAACACGTATTGTCCTTGACAGTGTTTGAACTAGACTCATCGACTCCATTTTATGACCCACTCGCACCACTCTAACAGATTTCATGATCGTTTCAGATAGGGAATCTTCTATCAGTTGCAATAACGTGGTGCACTTGAGGAAGACTGACAAATTCGAAACATTGTCCAAAGATGACCTGCAAGTTTTGCTTCCAGCTAAATTCTTACGGGGCTGCAATATCGGTGTAAAGATTCCTTAGAGAAAGTCATGGCTCAAAATTAAATTTTAGGTTGTTTAAAAAAGAGACGATACAACATTCAATGTTAGTATGTCAGCAATGATTCTAAAAAAAGTCAAGGAAAATACATAATGTACAGGAATGCTTTTGATAGTACGGTTTTGATTAGTGCAGGTTTTGATGTAGTACGGTCGAGGTATTGCTGTGCAGATGAACGTATGTATAAGCTGGAAAAAACCCATGGAAATTATAATTAGATTTTGTGCTTTTAAACAGTTCGTAAAATTTTGGACCGAATAAAACACACTAATCAACGTCTACCTGTACATACAAAGTCTACCGGGAATGTATTCAGTTGTTCCATGTTATGGTAAAATTTATAAATATCTAATATCTCCCCCAGAAGAGCAATGTTTGGCAAGTTTGTCTTGCAAGCTATTTTCCAGCGTGGTGAGTCTAGGGTGTTTACTACGGAGTGACGGTGAATCATCCTTCTGTAGACCAATACCTAATTAAGAAGCACCCAGAGAGCACGGCTCTCTGCCAACGCCATTTTCAGGGGCAATAATTGTACATGGATTTGACCCAAAACCTAATCAGTTCTTCTGTAGCCGTTTGAATTGGAATTCATTGAGAACTTTTGGAGATATTGTGTGGGGACAGATGAACTTTTAAGCAATATTATGCAGTTCGAACGTATAACTATGACGTAGGGGAGGTAATTATGCATGGATCCGCCCCGAAATTCAATCACTTCTTCCGTAGCCTATTGACTATCTTTTCACAACTGAAAACCTTTGTGAACTATCATGAGCGTACATATAAATGTACGAGAGAAAAGAAATCCCTGGATCCTCTCCCAAATTTATCTAAACCTCCCGTATCCCATTATCCACCCTTCCAAAAATTTCATTGACATTCCTTCATTATTTCTGGAGATATCGACTTGACAGACGGAAAAGATGCGACCGAATACATATACCCCACTAACTCTGTTGGCAGAAATAGGTAGCCAAGCTGATCATTTATTAGGGTCGTGAGATAATCCTCACTGGGTTCCCCATTTACGTAACTTTGTACAAGATCGAATTAGACGTAATAAAAATGCTGTAAATCGTGTAGTTAGAAAGTTCATTCGCTTGAGTAAGTTCTATTTGCACTTGGTAACCGATTGGTTTGGCCTAGGGTCAAATGAAGCTTAGTAAATAAGTATAACACTAAAAAGAAATTAGATAGTGTGATGGTTTGCACACTTGTTCTACAGATCATTTCGTCCCGTGACTCTCATCCACACTGAGTGCCCTTCTATTGTGGCCTTGCGCCAGACTTAATTTTTTGTAAATATCCCGGGGCTTTGCTTGAAAATTGTGATTTATGCAGCGTGTTTGACCTTATCAAGATCGAAGACACAATTAGTCAATAAAAACAAATATTCGACACGCTTTTTACATTGAGACGTTTAACTCATAAGTTCTACGGAAGACCACGTGAGTAAGAATACGGAGCTGACTTCCTTCGTCCTAAATGAATGACTCCGTCTGAATCTCGGTTTGTATTAAGTTACAATACATATCATGAACCTAGGTTGATTTTTCGATTGGTTTCTTCCTCTTTTGTGGGGATATCGGACAAAAACTGGACATTGCGACTCACTGTCTGGACAAAACGTAAGTTGGCATAATGATCTGGACGAATTCAGGATGTTTTTTCCACTTTGACACACAGAGGAAGCGATACTACTGATGGGGAAGGCTTAGGGCTAATGACATAATTTAAATGACTGTCACCGTTAGAGAGGTCACACGGTAATTGAGCGCCTGGGAGAGCTAAAGAGACAAAAGAAAACACACTCCCAACATTACATGAGATATAAGGAAGAACATATTTTACAGTTAATCTCCACCATCAACATCTTTTAATGAGATTAATAGAATGCACACACACACACACACACACACATATATATATATATATATATATATATATATATATATATATATATATATAAGTAAATGTATGTCTTGGTGTGTGTCTGTTAGTATGTTTTCCTGTGCGGCACCACATAATGTCACATAAATTGTTGAAATTCTCTGATTGCATGTGTGTATTTGTAAACATTCTTTGATAAGCTCATAACAATAGTTGACTCTTCAACCGATCGCTATTGTCTTTCCCCTTTCGTGAACATCAGTATGTGTAGGAATTCTGTTTTTTGTTACACCCTAACTGTCCTTAGCGCCCTCAAAAATAAATACAGAAGGAAAATATAACGATAATGAAGCAAGTGTAAAATATCCAACCTTCAAGGTAAATATGTTAATTGGATAAATTTATCCCATGCGGAGGGCTCCTTTTCAGATTTGTACTTTGGGTTCAAATCTCAAATTTGCTAATTATTATCTACATTCCTATCTGTGTACTTATTTACTCATGTACGCAAAAGGACAATACAAACGCACAAATGTGCCCGCCTGCACACTAACATATATGCGTGTTTTTTTGAATGTTTTTGCTCTTACGTGCTGTCAAAAAAAAAGACAATGCCTGTTTGACACAAAGGACTCGATAACACGTATAATGTTAGACATGATGGTAATTTTCCTCTTAGGGTGTCTACAGTCGGAAAAGCTAGAATCACAATCCATTGTTACTAATAATGTTCCCAACTGGGTACTCTACCGTTGCAGCCTCGTGTCAAACTAGACCGAACCCCATGAATATCTTTTTTAAGGACATCTCCCCAGAGTGATGTTTAACAAGTCAGCAACACAGACTTTATTTGTCAATTCGATCATTGCTGGGTGACTTAGAACTGTTCTCTTATGCCAGACACAGGAATGCAGCTCTCTAGAAATTTGAGATTTAGCCCTCGTCTCAAATGTGAGAATGAAATTGTTCACGCTAGATATTTTTCCAGTTGCATAGCCAACTGCCAACACATTCTTATTTTCTTTTGTTGTTGTTTTTCGTTTTTTTTACAGAGAAGCAGGTAGCATTCTTTGCCGGGAGATCAGAGAGAAAGGAAACTGACATTGATATTCCGACATAAGGCAGGAGGAACAACACCACGACTTACTGCAAGAGTTAAATGCCAAGGATAAAGGTGAAAAAGACTAACCGCCTTGAAAACCAGCATTCGAATCAGGCCTTTTACCGCTCCATCCAACACCTCCACACGTGTCTTTTTTGTTAACAACTCCGACAAAGCAGTCCTGTAATTCGATCAAGACAAATCGTAAACGACTAGTATTTTCTGGTACTAAGCATTATGTTTAGCCGAAGGCTGAGTATCACCTTAACACCAAATATTTCAAACTTTTGGTATTATTTACACAGCCTTGAAGACAGAAAAACAACGTTAAATGTTTGTTTAACCTTAGGCACTCTGCATTCTTTTTAAAGGGCACCAAGATTTTGTGCACTTAGTAATTTTGAAAGCCTGTAAAGCCTGTGTCTGTTCATGAATATCTGAAATTGATATGGCAATACAACTTCGAAACTCAAACACACTATCTTTGGGAGATCAGAATCAACTTCAACAAAGGGGTAAACTAAGGGATGCAAAGGGTTAAAATCGGTTTATTCCCAAATTTGTCGTTTCTGCAGCTATCATGAAGATAAGGATATTCGAACATTCGCTGTTAGAATTCACTCTCAACCAAGCAATTGATTAATCAGCACTTCTTTCGCCCCTTCACAATTTACCGTCTATGCTTTCCTTCAGACCCATTCCTGAAAGTGTAGAAAAGTGGCCGTGCTAATTTCTTCTGAAAGCAATAGAACATGCCAGGTAGTGTAGGTTGGAACTGAACTATGATACCAAGTGAGTGCGTGCATGTTACGGAAGAGCTCCTCGAATAAGCTATGACTTACTCCAGCTAAGACTGGCAAATATTAAGTTGTTACATATGAACTGTAGATTTTTTGAGAGTTGGATAAAAATGATATCAGCAACAGGAATAGTAATACTTAATCTAAATAAACAATAAACACTTAATCAAAATATGACACATTAGCAGCAATAACCCTTCAGGAAAGATTTTCTAATGATAATATGCTATTTCTAGAATTTCAGTAAAAGCATAACTTATGGCTTCCCTGTTATTTAACCATTTATTACTGGTATCAACTTGAAGACGCAGGAAAAGATGATTATCTGTAAGATGTATGACAGGTGGATATGGAGGATGCTGGAAGGCTCTACATCCCAATCATCTAAGATAGATACTGTCAGTTGAGAGGTGCGAGGCCTAGCACTGGAGTGGAGCATTTCATGTAGGACAAAATTTTCCAATTTTCAACTGTTCCCATTCCTTTGGGATGAGGCAGCATGGTTGCTATTAAAGTCTTGAAAAAATACCCGAGCTGTTGCTCGTAGGTCGTTGGCTGTTGATAATTCTTTATCATGAAGAACATGCTTGACCCCCTCCAGCCCAGGTTCATCATTGGTATTCATATTTCCTGACCTGAACCCATTGAACCAACACTGAACAGTTCGCATAGTAGTAGTGATCACTTTGGATGCTTTGTCAACATTATTACTATCTAGTGCAGCATTATGCCATAAATCGTACATGAAATTTAGTCGAACTTATTGCTGAGACACCACTGCTGTTAGGGGCTCAAAAAGCTCCAATGAGAACGAACGATATTCATTACTTACATTTGATCTACAGAAAATGTAAATAGATTAGTAGCACTTTTGCTTTTTAACATTATTCTCATGTAAAATGAATAGAAACTTCATTTTCGATAACTTAATAGGTATGAGGATTGTGTAGCTCCAGTCTTAATCGAGACCAAGGAGAGCCACGTTTAGAAAGAAGTGCGAGTGAAAAGAAAAAGAAGTTTCAAAATAGAGGAAAATAGTCAAAACCCAAAACGAAACATGAAAACTGCGGCTTTAGTGGAAATCAGTAAGCTAAGAATGAATGGATTATTAAACAATTACACTTCCTTGGCACTCAGATGATGATAAAATCTGAATTCTCTTTTGCAGTCAGTGGAATTCACTTTGAACGAGAAGGACCCAGGCAGCATTTCCCCACAGGGCAACCCTAGGGTTCCGCAGGGGTTGCTCATGGGCACCGCGAGAAATCGTGATGAATGGCCTAATTATACTCAAATGCATGTTTGAGTCATTTTTGTGTTTAATTTGATATTCGTAATTCTATCATACATGCATGAACATAATAATGGAATTAGTTTTAAAATGATAACAATATAAATCACTTATTGTGGATTTTTTTTCAAACCAATGTAATTTAATATCAAGTTTGAAACAAAATAATGAAAAATATGCCTAGACGAGTCAAAAGGACCTAATTAGAAAATGAATGAATCTGATAGAATAAAAACATTGGACCCTCCTACGTTTTATTATTAGTGAAACGACCTAATAGTAAAATTTATCGAAGACCATCAGGATCTGGATAGGAGAGAAGATAAAACAAAGCCAATATTCCATTAATTATGAAGTATGGTAACCCATAATTTTGACTACTTTTTACCTTCATATTAATTTTCATGCGTGATGTAAAAAAACAAACAAACTAAAATTAAAGAAAATTGAGATGAACACAGAAAAGTAGTCAAAATTAATGGATTAAAACTTTTGATAAGTACCATTTACTCTTTTGTTTGAGTAAATAATTAAGCAAATACGCAAATTGCACGAAAATGTCAACCAACATCACCCCAGAAATTTCATGGGAGAAATTCTACCCTCGACCCAATAAATCCGTTGAAGCACCGTTTGTTAATCTAATCCGACTTTAAATATCCATTAGGTACTCATATAAACAAAAGTTCTTTTCTCTCTACCCTCCCTTTCTTTCTTTTTTTTCTCTCCGTCTCTCTTCTTCTATCTCTCTGTCCCTCTCTCTCTCACTCACTCACACACACAAAACACTCGCTTTTATATATGATACAAAAAAGCAAGCAAAATTAATATATAGAATGCAGTACGAGACATTGTTCCACTTTCAAATGATACAATAAGTCAACATTTTGATGACATGTCATATGACGCTGAAGAGGTTTCGTGTGATAAAATGAAAGAAAAAGTTTTTCTACCTGATTGGTCTGTCAACAAATGTCACATTGTAACTCTCACAAGATTTGTCAATGAGGATTAGATTCGAGGAAGCAAAGAATTGCCTGAGACAAGCAAAGGAATAGATACATTAATATTTTGTCCTCATATCTAGAAACAAGATGTATTTCCTGGGAGGACTATTTTGACATCCGTACTGATGGTATCTCATCAATGGTTGTCTTCATAGGTTTTGTTTCTCTTGTAAAACACACAAAAAATCGGATATTGTCTCAACGCATTTCTGTCTTCACAGAGAAATGTTGATTCCTAAATCTCTTGGAGATAAAATGAAAAAAAAAAAAATCCAATGACATTACATAAATAGTAAACTTTATTTATCAAAGTCTTGTTCACCCCAGAATGTTTAAAAAGCTGATTGAAAATCTCAACGAAGTACCTAATGAATATTTTGCTACATTTAGAAATTCGGTGGCTGAGTAGAGGAAGAATTCTAAGTAGGATGTTTTAGCTAAAATGAATTGCAGGGATACTTTTGAGAAAACAATAAGCCAGAGTTAGTCAAGTGATTTGGTGGGAGAAAATGGTTGCTGAGGTTAGCCTAATCAGTAGACATTTTCCATTACATGAATCAGTTCAACAAGTTGATGGAAATCGAATATTATTTTCCCTCCTTTTTCAACAGAAGGTGAGGGATCCATACACTTAATCTTCTGCTCAACCGAAAACTCGATATTAAGAGAGAAGCAAGAACTATGTGAGCTGTTGTCTGATCGTGCACTAAAGATGAGATTAAATGACCTATCCCAGGCCAAATTCTTGATTTCTGCAGAAGAAAAGTTTCCAGCCATTCATCGAAAATCAATATATATATATATATATATATATATATATATATATATATATATATATATATATATATATATATTGTTTGAGTTTTCACCGTCTTACATGGGCGAGCAGCCTCTTTCCTATTCAACTAGTATCAAGAGCAAAGACGGAAATCGTGTCGTGTCAGTTGGAAATGAAATTCGTGTTTGCTTAACTTAAGTTAAACCCCAAATAAAGCATTTGTGTACAAAAGCAAATTCCATCATCTAAATCGGCTTAAAAAATATCATTGCCTTGACCCATTTGACTTATTGCATTTATTTGTCTAATGCCTTTCCAACATCGTGCATAAAAGATTAAGTTATTAGAGTAGTCACATGCTTTCGTTTTGCTCGTATGTTATAAAGGATGCTTATTTCTTGAGAATATAGATATGTTTGATATATTTCTTGTGTTAATCAAAACCCCCCTGTAAAGTCCCTTTGAACAAGCAGATCAATTTCTGTTATTTTTAGTTTGTAATTAAACCTGAGAATCAGTTATCAGAAAAAATATAATATTTACTTCATGAAATTTAAATTTATGAAAGAGAAAGAAAATAAATTACACAGATATGTAATAGTTTTTATGTGGGGGTCCCCTGTGACATGGAACTTACTTCAAGGGTTCCCCAACGGTAAAAAAAGGCCAGGAAATGCTGATCAAAAGTAAAGCATAACATAACATTGCATATAATGTTTAAATGCCTGGGAATATAAACTTCCGAGCGTTATCAGAAAAGACATTATATTAGAGGTTTATGTGGAGGCCATTCGAGACGTTCTGATCGAATGGCTCGGTCTAAGCAAAGAGAATTACCATTTTTTTGTGTCCTTAGGAGCCCTGGTTGACTCAACAACGACGGATTCATTGCGAGTCATTGCATCGGAGCAGGGACGTGACCTGTACTTCCAAAATCAATATCTCATCGATCCCCAAAAGAAGAGCATACAACCAATGCATCCTCTTGATAGTCACTTACGGGGGAACCTAACTAAGACTCACAAACTGAGAAGCATGCAACACACAAAGGAGAGAATCATTCTCAACCTCACATGGAGGGGTAGCACAGTATATCAGGGAGAAAACAGGTGTCCAAGGCATCATAAAATCTACTAGGAAACTTGAATGGCAATGGGCAGGTCATGTTGCAAGAATGGCAGACAACCGATGGAAAACATGACTCACAACATGGATCCCCAGAGATTACATATGAAACCGAGGCTGGCAGAATATAAGATGGCGAGATGAAGTTAATTTATACTGGATACGCCATGCCCACGATTGAAGTGTGACGAATCCTAGGGAGGGCCTATGTCCAACGACGGACGATAAAAGATTGATGATGATGATGATGATGATGATGATGATCATGATGATGATGATCATGATCATGATCATGATGACGATAATGATGATGACGTTAAGTCACCTGTAGACAGACACAAGCTATCCCTCGGGACAAAATGAAAAAGAAAGAAAAAAATCTGTGTCTATAGGCATTTCACCCTTCCATTTTTCTTTGGCATCATCACTCGTGGAATGATGGCCTGAGTAGTCGCAATAAAAAGCAATTAGAATTAGATAAAAAATACTTATTATCTAAAAATGTTCCATGGCTATTTTTTTACGTTCTTCTTAATGTATTACCATTTCAAATTTCTCTTCGACTTCTTGCTCACCTTCATCTCAATTCACCAACTGCTATTCATCGCACACCTCAACAAGACTGAGTAAAGTTGCGATGAAAAATAACTAAAAATACAAGATGACGGTAAAAAGAAGCCATAAAAAATGAAAATATTAAGGATTCATAATAATTCACCTAATAAAAATAGAATCCCCCCCCCAAAAAAAAAACAAGAAATGGAAGGGAGAAATACAAGTAAAAAAGTGAATAATGACAGACTGTTGGTGTCTGTGGGAAAAACGCGATTCCTTGACTGCAGCTTTCATGTCATAACAACTGAGGAATTATGAATCTGTTCGTGTGAAAAGGCAACGAGAAGAAAAAGAAATGTAATATAAGAGAGGTCTGTGGTGATAAGTTGAAGAATTTAGGGTTAGTTTGAACGGAGGCTTGGTTTTGGGTTTGTCATTGGTAATAGATGATATCTTTGATTTTTTCTCGTTGCTTCTTGTCGCCCCCCCGTTGTTTCTGATATTTCACAATGGCACTCCATTTTCCTTGTAAAAGCTTCACTTTATCGAATTATAAACATTGTATGGATTGTTAGAAACCATCAACCAAAACTGTCACCTGAAATTTCAGCATA
Organism: Thysanoteuthis rhombus; assembly: GCA_963457665.1. Lineage (NCBI taxonomy): Eukaryota > Metazoa > Mollusca > Cephalopoda > Oegopsida > Thysanoteuthidae > Thysanoteuthis > Thysanoteuthis major. Next base: position 57,556,898 of record OY735203.1, on the reverse strand, counting down.
GGTTTCTCCAGTTTTCAAGTTGGTCTGTCTGGCTGACTGGCTATGTATGTATAACGCACACAGACTGCAACGATAGATCTAGACGGTTGAAAACTTGAACATTTATTCCCTATAATGAAAATCCCCCCCTGATATGTTTTAGTGGGGGCGCAGTTTATTCTGAATGGGGCGCTTAACTGTGTCTACCATTTTTTTCACGCACATTTATCGAAAATTTGGAATTTCTTGAGTGATCAGTGCCCAACAAAAGGTGAGGTGGGTAACTTATTCATCGATTACTCCTTTTTCCAATTTTCTAATTGATCACCTCACCTCAACACGGCATGTTGATAACAAACGCTGGTCATGTGATGGTTTTTTATTGAGTCACTAACCAGGCCGGTTTTTGTTCTTTTGTTAACTTTTTACTGAAACCCTCGAAAAAGGTATGCGTTTAGTTCTCCGTGCACACTCTCCCATCGTCAGATATTCTGAAAAAACATTTTTCTCTCTCAAGCATAAATGGTTGACGGCGAAGACGATGAACAATTAGGTTAATCACTCTCCCATAACTACCACACCTCCCAAGATAGTAGTAACAGTGAAAATCTGTTACACCTATTGTGAACCTTGACAGTCACTTCATTGTGGTCCATTCAGTCTAACGAATTAGCAGGAGTGTCTGTGACGCTTGTTCCATAAAGAATACAACTATGACGGAAAAAAAATTGGAAGTCGGTAAATTGAGAAAAAAAAAAAGCAGAAAATTTGACAACCTGAAATCCCAAGAGTGTCAGTGGGGAAGACAATTGTCAAAAGTTTGCCAAAACTTGAATAGATGATTCACAGAGTTGACGATGCAAGGTGGTGTTTAAAAAAAACGGGCATGTTCGGTTCACTCGTGTGTACAACAGGTGCCGTTGACAAGTTAGTAGAAGACAAAAAACAAGATAGATAAATAGATGGATAGATAGATAGATAGATCTATAGATGTCTGGGAACAAAATGAGATATCTATAAAGATAGATTAATAGATAATTAGATGGGAACAGATTTTTTTTTGAGGGGGATAGATATGAACAGAGGAAGATAGATAGACAGATGGACAAGCAGACAGATAGATAGATTGGTAGATATTAATGGATGAATCGCTCTCTTGACAATGTGAGTTGCCACTTAGAGAACAGACTTATGTGTACATCAGGTGACATTTTGCAAAAAAAATTGTTGTAGAAGTGATTCTTATTTTGTAGTGAGAATAAAATAGGTAGATAGACAGATAGATAATTAGACAGATGGATAGATATTTGAAAACTGATATGTGTATATATATATATATATATATATATATATATATATATATATATATATATAGAGAGAGAGAGAGAGAGAGAGAGAGAGTGAGAGTGATGCATAGTGCTGGGGCATGCAAATGCAAACTTTGAACAGATTGAGCACAATCCCGGGGAGACCTGTGCAACTGGTCGTTTGGCCGTTATTGAATAAAAATGTTAGAATACGGAAGTTCGGATTTAAGATATGGAATAGAAAAAAAAGAAGTCTTTCAAACCTAAACGATATTTGACAATCCTCTGTTTTGTGAGGGAGTAAATTTTATCCATCGTCGAAATCGACTACGAATTCACAAAAGCGGCACGACCGAAACAGTATAAATAATAAATTGTAAGAAATAAAGATTATGAATTGTAAAGTTCAATACATGCACTCACTTGATGTTAAAAACGGCGCACAACTTGTGGGTACCGCTTTCAGCATCGAAGGAACAAATGCACTGATTATTTTTGAATGTAAAATAGAATTTAATACCGAATTAATATAGTTATTGCATTGAATATCATCCGTTATTACAGAATAGTTTCTTCATTCAGAAAACGAAGGATCGGCTGATATTTCTTTATTTTTACAAATAAGTCGAGAAATTTACCGAAAGGAACTAATGGAAGTAACCTAATACTTCGAGTGTGTATTTCCGTATGACGGGCTGGAAGGAACAGTCCAGTTTAGCATGACATTTTATTTTCTAAAACTAACTAATTTCCGGAGGAAATGAAGGTATTATGGATTGAAAGCAGAAATAATTACTTGCGATAATTATTGCTATGCATTTTTTCAAATATTCGGCTAAAACGAATTTATCAGGAAATTAGTCTCACTGGAAAATTTTGCACACATTAATTTTTTTCTCTCCAAAATTTCAACATTTCCGAAAGAAGGTCAGATTCAATATTTGAAGAAACATAAAGTTTATAAATTTTCGCCTGAATACGGCTATATGAAAAAATCTGAATATCATTATAAAAATTTTAATTACGTCTTTGCTTCTATTTCGTCCATGTTTGCACGCAAACGTACAAACGTACAAACAAATAGACATCCATACATATATATATAGATGGATAGATATTGAGACGACAGATATCAATGAGACCCTCAAAAGAAAGAGAAATCAAGCGAAGAATCACACTAGGATGGCAAGCCTTTGGCAGAGCAAGCTGAACAAGAATATCCCATTAAACCTAAAAAGAAAGGGTTACAACCAATTGTCACTTATGGGGCTGAAACATGGAATCTAACCAAGAGACAGATCCGCAAATTCGAAACCATGTGACGTGCACGTGAAAGGAGGATTATGCTCAACCCCGCATTGAGAGACCTCAGGACTGCACAATATATTCGTGAGAAGACAGAAGTCAGGGACATCATAGAATCCATTAAAAAAACTCAAATGGCAATGGGCTGGCCATGTTGCTAGAATGGCAGACAACTGATAGACATTCCGACTTACGACGTGGATCCCCAGAGATCACATGCGTAACCGGGACCAACAGAGTATTAGATGGAGAGACGACCTTTACAAATCCAGTAAATACTGGCTCCGCGACATCCACGATAGAAAATTCGGCCAATCCAGGGAAAGGTCTGTGTCCAACAACGAGCGTTGAAAGATTGATGATGATTATGAAAGTAACGTAAAAGTTTTGAAAAATAGAAATATTTCAAAGAACAACCTTAGAAAAATGCAATAGGTTTATTAAAAAACACATTTATTTAATGTTATGACATCATCATCGGCATCGTCATCATCATCATCATCATCATCATCATCATCATCATCATCATCATCGGCCTTTTAGCGTCAGTCGTTAGACATAGACTGTTTCGTAAGATCTCTCGATCATGACAGCCGAGGAGACTGTACTTTCTCAGTTTATCTAGCTCGTTACACCATCTAACTTCCTGTTGGCTACAGTTAAACATATGATCTCTCAGGATCCATATTGTGAGTTGTGATTGTCAGCGCTTGTCTAATATCATTGCATCATGCCCAGCCCATTGTTATTAGTGTTTTCTGATGGTTTCTGTGATATCTATTTTTATAACATACTGTGTTGTCTTATGAACTCTCAATGTGAGACTGGGCATGGTTTTCTCATGTATATATGTTATATTGTTCTCAGTTTGAGGGGCAATCCTTTGGTTACCTTCCATGTTTCTGCTCTGTAGGTGACTATCGGAAGGATGCATTGGTTATATACCTACTTGAACGTTGAGCCTGCTCTACGAAAGCTTCCAAGCCTAGTTCGATCTTTCGCTTGAATTCTTTTTTTTAAAGATGTAAAGGAGATCAATTGTCATGAGTAGATGTAGTGGTTTACTTTCTTCAGCTCTACGTTTTCGATTCTGATCGCTGCATCTTTGTCCTCAGCATGTTTGTTGTACATGGCATTCGTTTTGCTAAAGTTCACATAGAGGCCAACTTTCCTGCTATGTTCTTTCAGTTCGTCCAGCATTCTCTATAGATCATGAAGGTTCTTAGCAAAGAGGGCGATGTAGTCAGCAAATCTGAGGTTACTTAGGTATTCGCTGTTCATTCCTATTCCAGTCTAGGTTTCAATATACGATTCTTAGTAAAATGAAATACCATGATTTGAAGTAAGTATTTATGATAAGACAGTAGTAAATATATGATTGATAGCAAAAAGAAAAGTAGAGAAAACTTAATAAAAATTTGAAAAAATATTATCAAAAAACAATTAAATGTGTTTTTGGTGCATGGCTGTCATGTGTTCACAGCCATGGATTATTTGCCAAATCGAGAAAACGCAAATTTATCTCTTCATTGCAGGTTATTCTGTGGTGAGCTCTCTGGAAAAAACAAAACTATTACAGATTGTTATCTTTCTGTAGATTCACAAGTTTACAGATATCAATATTTGTGCGCGCACATACTCCCATACTAACACACGAAACCACGCACTTATAATGTTAATATGTTTTTATCATATTTATGTGCACTTATAAAATTAAATGAACTACTAAAAATTTAGGGAAAAATGTCTGTAAGAATAGCAAAGGTTTAGCAAAATCCAGTCTATTGATTGTTACTACTAATGACATTAAGTTCAATGTGTGTGTATATATATATATATATATATATATATATATATATATATATATATATATGTATGTTAGAAGGTGAGTAAAATAATGTTAATGTTCTTGAAAAATAGAAATGTTTCTAAGAACAACCTTAGAAGGTGAGTAAAGTAATGTAAATTACGAAGTTTAATATAATTATATGAACAGGTGAAGGTAGATGAAATAATCGAAAAGTTTCGGGAAAAAAGTTTATGAAAAACATCTATTTAATGTTATGGCAACACACAGAGTTCAATAAAATAAAATGATTTTAGAAATAATTTGAAGACGGATGTGTTTATAATAAAACGGTGATATGAAAAGAATGATTGAGAATAAGTAGAAATAAAGAGAAAAAATAAAAATGTCCAGAAGAAAATGCTGATGTAACGCGAAAAGATTGTGAAGTCAAACCTATCTTAATGCTTTGACTGATAAGACATCATAAACAATTTGACCAGAAATTTGATTTCAGTCAGCGAGAACGTGCTGTTGTGACGGTCGTAAAGTTTTTGAACTACCAACCGCCAGGTCGCACGTTCAAACCACCGAACGGCCATGAAGATTTCAGAATATTTTTTTCGCTCATATATACATATATACATACATACATACATACATGCATACTTACATATATATATATATATATATATATATATATATAGATATAGATATATATATATATATAGAGAGAGAGAGAGATAGATAGATAGAGAGAGAGAGAGAGCGCGCGTCTGTAATAAATACATATGAGATAAGTATGGTTAGAAATAGATAGGAGTGTGTGTCAAATACGTAGTTATTAGCTGAAATAATGATCTAAAATTTTCACTGTCTAATGTTTGATCTATGTGATTGATATTCACCATTAAATTTGAAACAATAATTAGTGAATAAGGTCATGTTGAAAAAATATTTGTGGTATGTAGGATAAACGTGATTTTTTTCATTTGGCTGCAAGCCTATTGATCTACCAACACATAGATAGATATGAACATACTGATAGTTAGTTAGCTAGCTAGCTAGATAGATTGATGTATGCTTTCAGAAACAGTGAAGGAAAGAAGATACTGAATATTTGAGAGAGGTTGACTGGGGAATAGACGGGAGAAGGAAAGAGCAAAACGAGGGAAACAAGAGAAATCGTTACACGAATGAAGGATATAAAATCATTTATCCTAGGAGTCGGGATTGGAACAATTTACCTTCGCTGAATAGATGCTAGGTGTTCCCGCGAGGTTGGAGTGTCATCTTTCATCAACCAAACACAATGATCAGATGACACTGTTCACCATTCTATAGGCTATGTCATCTGTCATCAGATTCGTACGGTTTGCTTTCAATAGCATTGAATATTATTGTACAAATTGTCGTTGGTAAAACCATGACAGCTAAATATTGTTCCCAGTAAATTGGTTGCTGATATAATTGTCGCAAGCAAAAATTGTCGCTGGTCAAATCGTCTCCGGTGTCAGCGATGATTTGTTTACGCTTGTCGGTTTGAACGATACACACTGGACAAATGATTTTATGTCATTTTTTCACATTTGAATTCAGTCACTAAACGTTATATTCATTCAAGAATCCTACCCATCTATAAACATAAATAAGTAATAATAACTTAGTAGATGTTCAGTTTCAAGTATGGTTCCCTTTCATTTCATTTTTATAATTTAAAAGGAATGATAGAAAAAATTATGATATATGTAATATATATATATATATATATATATATATATATATATATATATATATATATATATATATATATATATATATATATAACGGAATGGGAAAATTAACTTCAAGGTTGGTGGTAAAAATTGTCAAATTTTTCGGTTGAATATATTGATAGAGGATCAACTCGAAGGATTTTTTTCTGTGCAATTAGTATTTTTGAAGATGATACCATAAGTTGGTTTGTATGCACTCTGAGATTAAAACCGACACGGCGGATTTAATATTCATATGGGTGTTCACTCAATAGAAGTGACACAAACAGCGGGTCACGTTTGTTGTTATACTTACTGATCTCTTATCATTGGAAACGTTTTTTTGGAAACGTACGTAAATAAACCCTGTTTCAAAAAATCGAATGATGTGTAGTACAAAATTGCATCCATATACAATGCATTATCATAATACCCTATGTAAAATAACAAAGTACATGTATGACATTAGCTATTTAATAAAATCATAGCTGAAAGGGAGGTAGTGTTTGATGAATACTGCTGGGGTGCCATATTTATATAACTGTTTTGTATTCAAACTCTCCGAAGTGGTTACATAGTAAACGACTAATGATCTCAACAAGAGACACTTTATACATTGTAACTTGATAACAAAGTTTATGTGAAATAGGGAATACCACTGAAGGGGAATTACATAACGTGCATTGAAAGATATTGGGGAGTCAGTGACTGAAGTGACACAGAAAATTGATAAAGTCTTTTAAAGTTTAGTGTATGAAGCTGTAAAGCTTTCTTGACTATATGTATTATACGTCTAATTATTTTCTTGTTTATCAACTGTCCATATCATGGTCTCTTAACGCAGGTAATTATATTATTAAGAAATGGATATGTATTACGACAGAATAATTATAGATGCAATATTTTATTTGAAACTCTATTTGAACTGATTTCTCTTTATTACATGGGAAATGTGTCAGTTGACCAAGACAACGTAAATTGAATCAATAATTAGAAAACACATAAAAGATGATAAAGAATAAAGCAGTTGTTTGGGTCTTGAGATATACATATACATACATATATGCACATACACGCAAACACACCATTACTTAAAGCCATTTGTACATGAATTTAAATTGTAATATTTCTGTATCTATTTCAATAAAACTTGGTTTCAGATTTTAAAATTCTTTTAACATTCTTGACGGATTGATGTCACGACAAATTGACAACGATCAATTTACCGGTGACAATTTGAACTGTTTCCAATTAAGCCTATTATATATCAATATCAGTTGAGAATTGGGTGTACATCGCAGCTGAGGTAAGTGCATACTTCATATCAGCTTCAGCGGTCTTTTTCGAGTTCGGGTAAAAATTCAGGATTTTGAATGTTGCTTTTCAAGGCAGGCAGCATCCATTTAGTTGATTGGCGGCATAAAATCTTCCTGTCTTGTGACAATCTGGTCTGTGAGAAGAGCTTGCTAACTATCGTGCCACGGTTGATTGATTTATGTGCATATTCTATGCCTTGTCAGGCACAAGGTCATACCTGTCCGGTAACCGAGCATGATCAAGTAGACTATCAATCTATTCTTTTACACGAGTTTGAAAACTATTTCGTTTTGGTTGGTATCCCAGATCGCCCTCACTTAGAAGAGTTGTGAACCATTATTTACTTCCCGACAGAGTTATCAGAACATTCATCTACTGACAGAATCTTCAGTATCCACGGTATATAAATATCTTCTTTTAAAAAAAAATCTCATTTTGGTATCTTTTCAGTATCTTGAGAAGATATGAAACAAAAAATAAAAAATCCCTATCAATGAAGTTCCAGCGTCAAATCATCTTTTTACGGGTTTCTCAACCAACATCGAGTTGATATATGGCATTTTCCCAGATGTGACTTATTCCACAGGTTTGTCACCTTTATAAACTCTCTTGCTTCGCTTTTGTTTGGAATACGGGTCCGTCAATTTTAAGATCTAGAGAAATTCATTGCAAAATTCATCGAATCAAAACCGGATTCATTCTTATATGATAAGGTGTATGATTTATTTTTAATGTTGCATAAGGTAATGAAAAGTCGGAGGAAATACTCCAATGAGTGTTCCGTGACGGCACACCAACTAAATAAATAAACACCTCCCCACCTCCATAACTGCCATGCTTTGTCAAAGAATACACACTCAGGGTCCTCGAAGAGAGGGAACCAGGACTTGACAGTTAAGCACTCCCATTGGCCTGAGGTGCAGCCTGTTACATTGTTGGGTCAATATGCCGAGGGATAACATACATCTCAAAGGAGCTTACATCTGCTTTGTCGGAGCATCTGAGATTTCTGCTTATTGCTCCAGGCAGCAGTTCTATTCGGAGTATCTGCGTCTAGAAATCGTAGAAAACCATACTATGCTCAAAGTTACGGTCAGTCGTACTGTCCTGATTCTCCTTCAAAGTGACGGTAGAACTCTATAGCTGGCTCAGCATCTGCCAAATGCGTATTGTTCATGTTCTGCAGTCTAATCACAGAGAGTCAGATTACAAAAGGGCGTCAGATCCATACAGCAAATGTTCATCTGCTAGGAGAAGGGCACCCGTGTTAAACCTACCATCCTGCTCAGTGCCACCTCGGTGGGCCATAAGAGGTCAACCCCTATCTAAAAGAGTGAGGTTGGCCTTGGGCAAGCTAATCTTTCCTCAAAGATCCATTGATCAGGCTAGATGGAAAATCTGCACATTGGTTCAGCTGTCTATGGCCCTACTGTTGCATCAATCTCTCCCAACTATATTCTTCCGTGAAGCTAAGCCATTCATTCAATGATGCTATTAATTGGTATGAATGAAAGATTTTGTGGAAAAAAAAGCAAAATACACAAGTATCACTTGATACACTACTAAATCAACCACAAAGTATGCCCAAACGTTACTAGGTTACTAAGCTTAACTTACTAGGGAACAAGGCAAGATGGAAGAAATAAGAGATTGTAATATTATGTTGCCCCAATCGAGAGATTTTAATATCATGTTACTCTAATATGATTTAAGAGTCATGATATATTTCTGATATTCTACTTGCTATGTTTTGCTCTCTTGAAGTTCTATGTTGAAGACTACATCAAAGTTTCAAAAATGCCCTGATTTGAGATAATAATGACAACTCATCGTATATAGTTACTTCTAACGCAAACTACGGAACAATTTCTTCTGATTTTCGGTTCTTGCGACTAAGCCTGACCCGGAAATTCTTTTGCAATGAAATTAATTTCTTTGCAGACCAGATGATCATCGTGGGGAAAGTTCTTACGATGACAAGGGAGGAAACAGTCCATTAGTTTTTATTAACGGCAATTCGACCGTTTGAGGGGATTTGAAAACACAAAACAAACATCAACGTTAAGTGGAGAGAATAAGTCCCGTTTGAATGATTATTGATTCGTTTTTTGTTTTTTTTTTGTTTTTAGGTAAAACGATTCTGAAAGCTTTTAAGATTATTGATTTTTAATGACTAAACCATTTGAAACGACTTTAATCAATAGAATGGTTTCTCCTCGGTTCAGGGTATTCACTACTGACAAAATAACTATTCTACCTATTCTGCCTATTCTACCGTGGAAATTGTTGAATAAATAATTTGTATACATATAAATATATGCAACATATGTCTTTGAAATAACCATCAATTCTGAAGAAATAGGAAGTATTTCTAACAATTGTTATATTAGAATGATTGAATGTGAATTTTTATTCAATATCTATGCATTAAAAATATCCGAATTGCTTTACATTTAAGAAAAATTCTATATTTTTCCCAAAACTTATATCACTGACAACGAATGTGCAGGAACAAGCTTATATAGGATAAAAAGCATGAAATGTCATTAAATAAGAGGAGAATTTAAGACTTTGCTTCTTGTGCTAATATAAGATTTACTTGGAATCTTCACTATTTCTCGAACACAGATATTTACTACAAGGACATCCTGCATGTATATTTATTTATATCAATTATAACAATTAATCGGGAAAAAATGGTTTGAATTACCGTAACCGAAATTCAAATTAATAACTGCTCATCCTGGTATGACAACAATAAACATTATTATTTTGTTAGTAAAGCTTGTTTCGATTCATGATGACTGAAAATCCTTTCTTTCATTTTTTCCAATTTGTTTCTAAAATATAATCAATGCATCTATATTATAGATATAATAACCATGATCCGTCAGTAATATTTTTATTAGCTCCTGATTATCCCTTTCTTCCTGATTTTCAGAGCACTTCTATAGCAAAATCATGGGCCAAGCTTTTACATGAGATATATGATTGCCTTATTTTGTCAATGAGGATAGCATTAATTCCTAGTAAGAACAAATGATTTAGAATTCTGTTTTTCGAGACAGGAGGGAAACTGCAATTATGTGATTAGGGCAACCTGATATTACAGTCTATTATTTCTTCAATCTAGCCTTGTTCCGGTGTGAGCTAAGCTTAGTAACTTTTAGAAAATACTTCGTGATTGATATAGTTGTGTTTTTACTATCCCTAGAAGAGTAAAGCGTATGTCTTTTAACAACTCAAGTGACGAAATCCCAGGTTTTGTTGCATATCCCTGCTCAGTGACCCTTGCAAATTTCAAGTCTGGTTGAGACCAGGACTTTATTCTCACAAGTTTTTATGACCATCCCCTTAGTAAGATGTCAGTCCACCGAAGGATACCTCCAACATCATCACACAGCTTATATTGTACTGCTGAGTCCTCAGGGAAACGAAGAGTTTTCTGCACTCTTTGCCACTAATAATACGAACTCCTAGACCTCCTGCTCATGAAGCAGGTGTACCAACCATTACACTATTTGAGTCGACATTTCCCACCAAAGGTAAAAGGTGGGATTCACACTACTTTTTTAAAAAAGGAAAATGTCTCTCCCCGCTTCTAAGATTACCACAGACTTTCCAGCCAGCATTTTTCAACATTCGATATCGTTTTATATCAATTAAAGTCTTTTCTATCAGCATTTTTCAAGATCCGTGGTTAGACATGGGCTTTACCCATGTAAGACGTAAGGAGTGATAGGCTCTACCCTGGGGCTGGCCCATTACATGACGGCAGACGGGGAAGGGATGGATACAAGGGCATTCGTGCAAAGTAAACACAAACAGTTTAAGCTGAAATATGAACTCGGCTCGAAACTTTTCTCTTTGCCCTTTACTGTTCTGCCACTCTTACCTCCAATGAAAGCCTTAGTGAATATGGAAACATTATAAATTTTAGTACTGGTCTCTGAATTTCCATATTACGAGAGAAAAATGAATGAAATATTCAAAATGAAGAAGATATAAATAATTCAATAGAAACAGATGGTTATATATATATATATATATATATATATATATATATATATATATATATATATATATATATATATATATATATATATATATATAAAAACTACACCCTCGACACAAAAAATACACACAAAAAAACAAACAAACAAAAAACATTGAACATACTCGACAGAGATTTGGGAAAACATTACGTACAACGCAGTAATTGAATCTTTGCGGGTTTTTACATTAATTATTCTCTAGCGGAGAGGATGTTTTCACCAATAAAATATAAATGAAACAAGATGAAGTGAATCGTACAATCGTACAATAATCATTCAAAGAAATACACAGGCAGATAGTTACTGAGAGATACGTATCAAGTAATTGCTATAGATAAATAGATAGATAGATAGATAGATAGATAGATAGGAAAAAAGATAGATAGATGGATAGATATGAGAAGACTGGGTTAGATATGAACAGAATGAGATAGATATTTAGACGGATAGATACAGTGAAGGGAAACAAGTATTAAGACACTAAATAAATATTAATTTAATATGCTTCCGGTGCCCAAGTTTACATTAAACATACACTAAAAAATATACGTATTTTCAAACGTACAATGCAGAATAAAATATTAGCAAAAGTAACGGAGCAAAACAGCTTTCAGACACTATTAAAAATTCATCATAAAAATGTTATTTGAGAAAGAATGCAGGTCTAGATCTTTCTATACCTGCATAAAAACTTTTTGGGTGTTCCAGCAATACCTCACAGAGGTATGATTTCATCACAGCTGTCATTCACTACTTTTACTATCTTGAAACGAGGCAGTCATGGTTGAAGTAAAGGTGCTCGCAACTGAACATAAAATGTCATTACTATGCAACATAATTGAGGTTTGAGCTACTACAGGGCCATTGCCAAAATATCATACATCCCTGTCGGTACCATTGGATCGATTATTCTAAAGTAGAAGAAGTTTGGCACCACCAAGAACCTCCCTCGAACTAGTGCTTCACGGTAATTTTCCCTACGAGCAACTCAAAAAATGCTAAGAACGAGAGAGAGTTTTCCTGCAGCTTTGCTTTGAAATCTCTCATCACATAACAAACGTATGTTAAGAAATAGTTAACATGCTGACCCCGTAGACGATTACTAATTACTACCGTTGTAAATCCGATTCTCACCATATTCTTCATCCTTTTAGCCTTGTTCTTATTTAAAGTGAATAACAATAAATACCAGTGCCCGCCATCCCAAAGTGAAGCGCTTGTATAAAAAGCTTTCATCAGCTGAAATGGCGTATGCGGAGAAGCTACTACCATTATATCAATTTACTTGGGAAAATATTTTGTGTGTCCCCAGATCCCAAAAATGGTGATGCTGCTGTTATAGTAAACTGATTAATTGGCGATGGGATGCTCTGTAGTACCGGAGACAGCAGAGCAGGAGACTGCGGTGTTAGAGAGAGAGAGAGAGAGAGAGAGAGAGAGAGAGAGAGAGAGAGAGAGAGAGAGCACAGGGCTGTGCGCTGCCTCTAAAACGGCCTTCTATCAAACAAAGACTGAAAGCTACTTCCGATTTCGCTTTTTTCTTTTGCGTCTGTCTGTACTGGTTTCAATGAATGAGTATATCTATCCGTCTGTCCGGGCATCGACCGTGATTGTTAGCAAATATCACTATCCCTGAGTATAGTACGTTGAACCATCATCGAGTGCTCTACCACAAGTGCCTTGTGTCAGACTCAGGTAATCCTAGTAAATATCAGTAGGGAACCAAACGTCGTGCAGTCTTTAACTGAAGACCATTTTGCAAGTGTGGTGTTTTCGATTCTCAATGAGTGTCCAATCATTGTCGCCTTGTGTCAGACTAAGCTTACTAAATATTTTAGAATGCAGTTATATTGTTATAAAATTAGTCTGTTATATCATCAAGCTTGGAGACCAATATCTGAGGAACACCTCACTCGTGTTGTCCTGTGACGTTCAATCACAGCCAGGATGCAGCATCATTTACTAACCTATACATACACTGAAGTAATCATCGAAAACCAAGGATAGCAACTTGAATGAAGCTTACACATCAATTGCTATCACGTGCAAGTTGTGTCTCTCGAGAAATTTTAACATTAAAATATTAAAAACTTATTTATTGCTGATGCGGTCGATTCTGTTTTAAACACCTCTACTCGAGTTTTCAATCAAATATCTAATTGAAAGCGTCGAAGCTATATCTATCAATTTTTGATTCATCTGCCTCTAATTTCCTGCATTTGGTTGGCTGGCTATTGCTTTTGCCTTGACGATCCGTGTATTTAGCACAGCGTCCTGGGAGAGGCTGCTGCAGATGGTGAAACCAAAGTAGGTGAAGTCCTCCATTGCCGCAAGGGTATAGTCACCGATGAAGATGCTTGGTGATGCCTTGTGCCATTCAACATAAACAGAGTGAAAACGAAATAATAGCACTAGATGCAACAAAGATACTTCCATACATGAAGTATGTTGAACGAACATAATTACTACCGAATAGCGAAAATTCTTCAAGCACACATTAGAGATATATACCACTGGAAGAATACCGAGTGAGATACTTAATACACTTTTTCCTGGGCAAGTGAAAAAAGGGAAGTAAGCAAATGAAAAAAAATACGGTGACCAAATTCAACAATTCTTCAACCAAAGTAAAAAAAAAAGGCCAATCAAATTTATAAACACGGTGACCAAATTGGAACGACCAGCTTTGAAAAGGATCCTCAATCCAGGCCGGATGTTCAAGACTTCATCAGATGTTTAATGAAGAATGGCGATTGTCGTCCTCAGAGACAAAGTGAAGTTCAACTTCGATTGTCTTTCTTTGTTACTGGCATGACCCATGATTAACAAAGCACACCTTTTGAAATCATGTCCGTGGAGATAATAGGCTCATGGTCTGGGGTATTGTGGGATATGGTGGATAGATGACACTCAAGTTCGTTAACAGGCGGCTAAACACAGCAGGATGCATGTATGTGACATGTAACGATTTCTTTAAAAGCAAGGGTTGAACGTTTTGGTCTGGCCAGTCAACAACCCGGATTTCAACATCAGTGAAAGCGTATTGGGATAGTCGACAAGAAAGTTTAAAACAGAAATTTAATCTGGTGCAGTCACTGAAAACTGACAGTTTAGCAGCTAGGTTCACAGCATACCAAATAGGAATTTCCAATTAATTAACAGTAATGGTGACGTATCAAAGTATTAACATTTCTACAAAGAAAATCCATTATCAATATTTTCCACAAAAAATCTAATAATATTCCCAAAACGATAAAATATAAATGAGTATAGAGTTTTGTCAAATTAGCCGAATGACTAATTGATATCTCTAATCCAAGACGTTGATTTTAACCTTTTTCAAACCATTTTGGTGAGGTAAATTATGATAAGACCAGATGTACGTATGATTGATTCAAATGATTAGAACAATGAATTACTTAGAAATTGTCGCTTTAAAATTGGACATATTGTGTCGTGGACATTTTTATATCGTATTATGCATAGCTTGGTGAATAGAAAAATGGATTTAAGCCTGGTTCAATGAGATGTAATTTTCCCGCGTACCAAGGTGTTTGAACCCAGACAATCGGAAGGATTTTGATGGCTGATGTTTAAAGCCGGATCACGGTTTAACGTTAATTCGTCCTACTCTCTTTATCTATCATCCCTTATCGATTTATCATAATTCTCTTCCGGCTTGCCAGGCCCTTAGAAGTTTCACAAGAGCTCCATTAACCAAACATTTTCCCTACGTTGTACGTTGCCAGTCTTTTGCAATGTTGGATTAGGGGTTGGACTGCAGTGGGTCCCCAACAGATGAAAATATGCGGGTATGGTCTTGGAGAATATCTGGAAGAATATCTTTTTTTTTTAATCAAATATGGGAACACATCTGAGTGGATTTCATTGCACGTAAGTGCAGCTATATTCAAGCATGATTAAAGCAAATCTATTTATAGAGAGGGGGGGAGAAAGAGAGAGAGAGTGAGAGAGAGGGAGGAGAGAATGGAAAGAACAGGGTGTGGGGAAATGAGAGGGGCTCAGAGAAATGGTTGAAAGAAAGAGAGGAGCTTGGAGGAGGTGAATGGTTAGTTGACAAAAAGAATAAGTGTCCAGAGAAAAGGGGTATTGATAAAGATAAGAGAAAGAGGGAGAGAAAGAGGGAGGGAAAGAGGGGAAGGGGGGAAGAAATGACAGAGAAAAAGAGGAGAAAGGGGAGAGGGGGTGCCAAATACTTTGCTGGGGACAGTGAGAGAGAATGCAGAGAGAATGACAAAGAGCGTGAGGAAAATAGAGTGAAGAAAGTGAGAGATGTGGTAGAGAGGGCGAAGAAAGGGAACTGAATGAGAAGACGGGGAGAATAAGAGGGAGAGAAGACAAAATGAGAGGAAGAGAGAGGGAGTAGGGAGAGGGGGCAGAGAGAGAGAGAGAGAGAGAGAGAGAGAGAGAGAGAGAGAGAGAAAGAGGGGAGAAATGTTGAAGACAATTGCATGAATCTTTCGACTACAATTATCCACTCGGGTTGTTAACCCACTTGAAGTATCTTGAATTCCCGAAGGCGACCCAAATTACTCCACTGCAAAAGAATAGCATATCTATTAACAAAGGGAAATCAGCCAACCACTAGCAGCCACCCTCAACCGCACCCACAAAAAATCATTTCCAATTTTAGAAATGGTTTCTTTTTCTAATTTTCAAAACTAAAATTAACATTGAAGAAGAAAACAATGATACCTCGTCTCAGCCTTTTTTTATTCTCGCCATTTTTTTAAAATTCGGAAATAGAATAAAATCACGTGACTTTGCTTGGGCAAACGACCGATAATTCTGATACAATTGGATACTGATTTCGAAAATCTCCCAATTTTATTTTTCCCAATCAAAATGATGCACTCAAAAAACTTATTCTTAGTGTGATGCTGAAAAAAGCAGGTGCGATCTACTGAATTCTAAGCGAAGATTTACTTCGAACCGTCCTCATAGAAAATATTTTTTTTGAAATGAACAAATATACATCCAATTATATGACCTTTTACGTATTGTTTTTTCATCTATGTTTTTTCCTCTTTCCCCTTTCTCTGGGTCACCAGTAAAAGAAGGTATCTTAGAATTATATATCTTGTTCAGCATTCGGTTGTCTCAAGCTTCAAGTAAGGATCTATGTTCTTGTTAAGAACTCATTTGAGGTAAAAAAAAATGTAAAGACAGTTTAGTCAACAGAAAATGTCAAAAGTTAAATAAAATAGAGAAATGGCAAAGACTCAATTTCGCGTAGTTGGTAGAGCTCTGACGTTGTCTCCTTAAAATCAGTGGATAATTTCCACTTTGAAAGACTGAAAATGTGGTTTCTTAAATTTGCTTAATAAGGACATGTTCATTAGACACGACTTATTGGTAACTGTTCCGTGAAAGCAAAGTAACACTCCAATTAAGGTATAGCATTCAAAAAGAAGCAGTAAATAACGATCTTAACTCCGTAAACTTCTCCCCTGTGAATACGATGCAAAAGTTGACGCTAAGTAAATTTAGATCTTGAGGTGCGAGTGACGTGATAGTTACGGTACAGAAATCGCCGAACTGAGTTCTGGTTGGATCGAGGAACTTAATTGGTTCTGTATGACTTCGGTTGGGGACGACTAGAATATTTACATTATAGGTTGCATGGTTTTACTCTTTGAAATAAAAGAAAATTCACAATTAAACTTTTACTAAATAGTGTTGCTCGTTTTTAGTAGTGCTAAGGACTTCTACGATCTCTCAAAGTACATTCTGGTTTCAGTTTGCTGCCTAAAACCTTCTGCTTATATTCAGAACTTAATATCCTTATTTTTATTTGAGGAAATTTCCATGAATTGAGTTGTAGCGCTCAAGTGAAAATATGATCTCTTTCGTGTCTTCGTCAAAACAGTATCCTTCACACGCCTCCGAAGATCATCTGATGTTCTTAATGTCTTTTCACATTTGCACAGGTAGCACTTACATATCCAGACGAAATAAAGATGTTAGCAGAAATGGAGATGGATATATGAACCTAGTTACATTGACACGAACAGACTGAGGGAGGTCTGGCGCTTGTTTGATGTGAAACCTTTGTCTTCCAGATTCTAAAGACAACTAAGA
Organism: Thysanoteuthis rhombus; assembly: GCA_963457665.1. Lineage (NCBI taxonomy): Eukaryota > Metazoa > Mollusca > Cephalopoda > Oegopsida > Thysanoteuthidae > Thysanoteuthis > Thysanoteuthis major. The sequence goes on along the minus strand of OY735203.1, from coordinate 57,539,293 downwards.
GCGTCACCGACAGGCCCAAGGAAGTGTGCACTATAACCAATGAACTGATAGTTTCTGATCAAGTAATTGAGATATAATGTGACTGTGTCAGATCAAGATGTGTGATGAAAAAAATGTTGATCAACCTTCCAACATTCGATAATCAATGGTATTAGCTTTTAATAGGGTGAGATGAGGATGGGAATTGAAAAACAAAAACAAAAATCAAAACACAATATTTCAGAGCTATTCAACTGAGATTTCATTCCGCAGTGCATGTCAGAGGTTTGAACTTGCATTAACATTCCGGGTAAAAATGACATCTGTGAGCATAGGTTAATATTTCGCTATCAGCTGACCCCCCCTCCCAAATAGCCAAGGTGATATAGAAAAAGCATCTTGTTCCTGGGAGGAATGCCCAAGGCTACTCCTCCCTATTGCACTTGAAAGGGTTGGATCATTGTTCATTGCGTCCAGAAAGGGAAGTGTAGAGGGAACAAAACTTTTTCTATCTATACGTTCTAGTGTGGAGACCACACTAAATTCGACCTTGTATCCTGTTTTAAACTCGTCGGGATGTGGATAAATCTTGACCCCATGGATGGTGCACTATGATCGATGAACTGCAAAGCATCGATCGATTTACTGAAACATAATGTAACCTTGTTGACACCTCGAGTTGGATCAACATGTTCGTCTTGTTTTCTTCTCAATCTTGATCGCCATTTTCGCATTTGAAAAATCAATGGTGTCAGCATTTAATCGGGTGGGATGAGGGTGGGAATTAAGCCTCGTGGGGTTATTCAAGTGAATACTAATTCTGCAAATGTGCGTGTTGCGAATATCTTTTGCTCCAGTGGATAAATGTCTAAATTAAAAAGAGACAATTCTTTAAAAGCAGTGAACTGCGTAGAACGTCATCGAAAAGCCTCTCAAAGGATATAGAGATATCTTCCTTGAAGGTCATGGAATGCATTAATCTATTTCGAGGATAAATAGCACCCAGCAGTATCATACAAAATATGAGAGAGAAGTAACATGCTTCGATAGCAGAAAAACTCAAGATTTTTTCCAAAATTAAATGATTTAGGTAGAGGTTAGGATTATTTATTGATTAGATCAATTGTTACTGGTAATAGATTATATCTTTGCGTCATTTATCGTTGCTCTACGAGGCTTCTCGAATTTTACTTCGTCTTATTTTAAACCGTACCATCTATTCTTGAGAAAGCAGGAAACAATATTAGAAATTGAAGTCGGTCCAAAGTTCCAATAATTACCAATACTAGCAGAAACTTGAGGGAGGTTAAAGGATACAGCAGTCGAAACGTAGGACTTGAAACAATAAAGATGAGGATGCTCTCCAAAAAGATTCATAAATAATCTTTTTTGTTTACTTCATGAAACTGAACCAAATTGTGTGAGCATCTGTTTCAGTAACTATAATTCATCTAAATCTTTTGGTGGAGGTAATTTTTCTTTCCATACATTCAGACAGCTCTTCATAATTCAAGCTTGGAAAGAATATATTTCTTCTTAGTTCGACAGACGGACTTAAATTTCCATAATTTATAGTTTAGTGAAAAAAAAGTAAAAAAATTACGCAAATGATTTCAGTGTGTGTGTGTGTGCGTGTGTGTGTGCGTGTGCGTTTTTATGTGTATGTTTTTGTATTTGTATATGTGTATGTTGCATCAAGCGTAAAGCTCTTCGTTCTCTTCATGACAAAAATCCCCCTTTCATGCTATCAGACAGCTTCCCAATGCTGATGGCAAAAGACTTCATCCAAAAGTCATCAGGTTTCAGTGCGTACGTCGCAGTGTTACATTAAATACAAGGCATAAAAATTTATAGTTGATTGCAAACCTTTTATCATATACACGGATAGGTCTCCAAAGCTGATGGTTGAATTAGTAACAGATACCTTCCAAAGATCGAGAGATGTTTACAGTTCTCATAGCAACAAAGGTTAATACGATTCACAGAAAAAAAAATCAGAGGTTACGAGATTTAGGTGCGGGGTGGCTGAATGGTTACCAGCATAGATAATGGAATCGACCAGTTCAAACTCCAGCTGAGACAGTTCGCGGTTCACTTCACACTAATGCTTTCAGGGGTGGCAGAAATCCACCTTTTTCTCTCTCTATGCATAAATAGAAGTGCAGGGTAGACTCTTTAGTTCTACTTGGCATCGAGAGTAAGAGACTGACAACTAAGAATGTACGGTTAACCGGGCTCAATTAAAGCATTGATGGGCCTGGCAAGACGGAAGTAGACCATAGTAGATTGCCTAAGATATAAGGGGAAATAACAGATGGACGAAATAGCACAGTTTCCGTCGATGACGCCAATAAAATTTCGAGTGCAAGTAGAAGATGAAAGAAATCTTAAATTACAGAAACGATTTCTAAAGCTAAATTTCTCATTTAAATATTTCGCAGACGAACCAGTTCATTATGGTGTTAATACAACTGAGAAAACTTATTAGTTTTTGTACCATCTCTTCACTCACGTAGTAGTACTGGTTTTGAATCATGGTATTTAGATCAGAATTTACTTTAAATTATTCTTTTTTTTTGTCTAGACTTTTTGAATAACTATATTTACGTGAGAGTTATCATGCGGTCTCAGAAGGTGTGCTCAAACTGAGAGTTGCTTTTCATAGTATTTTGTAATTAATTAACGGTTGTCGTTTTTTGTGCATAATTTCTTACTTATGTTTTAGGTAGATGGCTCGTCTTCAAAGCACAAATCAACATGGTGTCTTTATCAGCGAATGTCTGCCGATCTTAGAGGCATCAATATCCCAGTCGTTGAAAGGTCAAAATAGTACGAATGACAGTCTCAAATTAATGACTGATTGATTTCAGTAAGTTTCATGTTACAGATATTTCCAAAAGACTATTTCTGTTCCATTTGCAGTTTCCCTTGTCGTCTAATCTACATTAACATAATCGTGTTTGGCCGATTATTAGTGTTGTTCCCTGGTAAGACAAAGGAAGAAAGAACTTCTGGTTATTTGAACCATGACTCCAATTCACTATTTGTAGCTCATGAACAACTTCACTCCCATTCTTGATCGACCTCTGCTTCCCCTACGAAGCTACGTTCAAAATACGACTACGGAGAAACGCGAGACTTCACTCACTAATCACTTATCAACTGTACTCTTTAATTTATATAGATAGATCACACTAGGATGGCAAGCCTTTGGCAGAGCAAGCTCAACCTTCAAAAAGAAAAAAAAAAATCCCATTATTCCTAAAAAGAAGGGTATACAATCAATACATCCTCCTGATAATCACTTATGGAGCTGAAACATGGAACCCAACCAAGAGAGAGAGAGATATCTGCAAATTGAGAAACATGCAACGTGCACATGAGAGGATTATGCTGGGCCTCACATAGAGAGACTATAAGACAGCACAGCACATCTGGAAGAAGATAGGAGTCAGGGACATAGAATCCATTAAAAATCTTATATGGCAATGGGCTGGCTATGTTGCAAGAATCGCAGACGACCGATGGACATCGCAACTCACGACGGCAGAGTATTAGAAGGAAAGACAAGCTAGACTTATTCAGACAGTACTGGTTCTGCGACGCCCACGATAGAGAAATGTAGCGAATGTCCTACTACGGACGTTGAAAGAGGATGAAGAAATGGCAGGGGGTGACATTACAGTATTTATAGGGGTATCCAACTGCTTTTTAGAAGAGAACATTTCATCCAATCACCGAAAAAATCCATAATAATAAATAAATAAATATATTTTGAGTCAAGAGTTTTGATCAAGTGATTTTGTTTTCTTAACTCTGTGGAATCGGCTATCATATATATATATATATATATATATATATATATATATATATATATATATATATATATATATATATATATATATATTGATACTTTAAAAGCAAACCATCTGAGCGGTGCATGAGAGGACGCATGTTTGCAATATGGAGAGAAAAATCCACTGTGGAGATATTAGAAATGCTCCGGACTGACCAAGTGAAACTAATCCGCGAAAATAAATGGCTTTCGGAGATGGAGCTGCAGGAAATCTGCAAGAATATAGGAAAAGAAGAAGGCAGCTTACCCACTGAGGAATACTAATATGATAGACAACGAAGTGGAAACAAATCCAAATGAAAAAATGATCAAAATACAAGCCACATACAAGAGAGGGGCGTTGTCACTCCAACGGAAGAAGAAAAAACCCAGATACAATCCCTGAAAGAAATGATGCCAGAATAGAAGAAGCCAATGCCATCCTTTAGGGCAAATGACTGGAAAAAAGTAAAAGCATATATATATATATATATATATATATATATATATATATATATATATATATTTGCTTATGGTAGGTCTTTTAGTCAGGATGAAAGTACAACTGCCATTCAATTTTATTAACTATAATAATAGTTGCGCAAATCGGGTGAAATTTTATCTCAATATTTTGTTGGCCCTCGTTTAGTTACTTTGACATGATTTCGCATGGATATACATAGATTATCGATAATTGATTGATCTATGTCTTTTTTCCATTCTTCGTACAATATTCTTGGATTAATCCTTACAAACTCGATAGAATTGAGTTCAGGGCTTTGAGTCACCCATCACAGTCTTGATACTATAGATGTTTTTCACCTTTGTAAGACAACGTTGATATGACATTTAGCCCCATCTCTCTGAAAAAGGAGAGATACTCTTGTCAAATCATGGGATTTCACAATATTTAGGGGTATTTAAGCGGTTTTCAACAAAAATCAACTCATTATTGTCAATAAGAGAATATTTGTAATTTTCTACCTATATTTTTTATTTTAGAATTTTATTTCCTAATCCCTTGGAACAAATATATCGGTGAACAGATGTAGACTGCAAGCAATCTGTTATTATTCACTGGTAGCAGATTCTTCTTACTTTTTTATTTTTTTTATTTATCAACATGAAACAGAATATCTCAAAAGTATCTATAGAATGCCGGCCATGTTTAACAAGTTAACCTAGCAAGCTTTATCTTTGAACCCGAGCTAAACTAATCTAAACTCAGCAGATTAATTTAGGGCGTTTACCGTAGAATGATGGCATGGTAGATGGTCTTCCAGATCTTTCGTTTGCGTAGTACGTCCGGTCCTCAGTAAGTACCCTGCTGGTGTGGCCCAGTACAGAATGTAAGCTCAAGAAATGCTTTCAAATGATTTATATTCTTCAGTGTGAAAATGGAAGTATGAAAACAATTAATAGAAAAGAAGGGAAGAAAATGTCTGCTTTCATTTATTTATGAATTAATAATTTAAAAATGATTTCCTCACGTCGCAAAATATTAGTTTACAGAAATTTTTTTTAATGAATTTCCTATCATTTATGAGCGTGCAATGTTACCATTATATACACATAACTGTCTACAAATAAATGAACATTGATAGTCAATCCTAATGATCCTAAAAAGAAGAGTATACAACCAATGCATCCTTAGTCACTTATGGAGCTGAAACATGGAACCTAACCAAGGGACAGACTTGCAAACTGAGAGGCATGCAAGGCGCACATGAAAGAATCATGCTCAACTTCACATGGAGAGATCACAAGATGGCACAGTATATCGTGAAGAAAACGGGAATCCGAGACGTCATAGAATCTATCAGAAAACTTGAATGGCAATGGGCAGGCCATGTTGCGAGAATGAAAGACAACTGATGGACATTATGACTCACAACATGGATCCCCAGAGGCCGACAGAATACAAGATGGACGGATGAACTTGACAAATTTAGAAAATGCTGGCTTCTCGACGCCCACGATAGAGAAGTGTGCTGAATCCCGGGGAAAGTCCATGTGCAACGATGAACGTTAAAAGACTGATGATGATGATGATGATAATGTTCTCAAATACATGATTCTTTGAACTAAGTTTTTACGCATGATATGACGATTTTCACATCATAAACAAAAATGCTAAGGATGGAAGGTTTATGGAAATGAATGCTTTCTTTAGTAGATTCAATGAAGATGAAGATGAGAGTCGTTATCATTGGGGTTTTAACAACAATGGTATCTATGAAAGAACTTAGACCAATTCTAAATTAAGATATGATGCTATCCCAGGTGCTGATATTGCCGACAAAACATTTGGAGTGAGTACTACTACAGTGCAAACTGTTCAACGCTGGTTCAATACGTCTTGGTCTGGAAATATAGATACTAATGTTAAATTCTAAAGGAGGCACAAACCTGCTCTTAAAGCGGCCAGCTTATCGATAATAGTGGCCAATGAACCTCAAACAATGACTCGGGCATTTTGTGGAGATTTTAAGACTTTAACAGCGACCATATCACATCATCTCAAGGCTATACGAAAGGTTGAATTTTGGAAAAATGGATGTCAAGTGAATTATATGAAATGCTTGATGACAGTGCCATGACCTGAAACTCTCAACCGATTGTCCAAGTTTATAGTCTTTTAGCATCCTCCATATTCATCTGACCTTTCACCTAAAGATTATCAACTTTTCAAGCTACAGTACATACTTTTACTGAATTTATGACTAAACTTAAAGAATTTCGTGGAGATGAGATATTACAATCGAAAGGGTCATGTGAGAAAGGATATTGCTTCAAATGTCTCATATTTTGATCAAATATTCACCATTTTTCGTTGCTTATATCATTCTTTATCTTACTATTAAAAAACGTCATTCCATACGTAATAACCTTATATCAGAGGTACCGAAAAGAGGTTTTCTATCAAGGTGTGTCAGGAAATAATGATCCAGGAGATTGTGGTGAGATCACATAAAAGTCTGAAGTTAGATATCAAGGCTCAACACGCCCACATACACCAAGTTAAAATACCAATATATATGTCTACACTATCTAACAAAACTCGGACATGCGATTTTTATATATGTAATCGCTAAAAACGATGAAATATTTTTTTTTTGAATTAAAGGCACATGATAAAAACATGAAATCAGAGGAACGGTGTCGTTACTTCTTTTCCCCAATTGAAAAAATTCCATATACTTCATCTCGTCATTTTTCGGTTACCATCCATGGGTACCTATTTCGACATCATGATGTCTAAGGTTTAAGAACGCTAAAAAATTATCCTATATGAATTAATGATAATCACTTTTTCGCTGCACGCCATTCCGATATACGAAAGTTTTTTTTTGATTTTATAGGAACGCTGTACTTTTGAATAGCATGGGAAACCAGTACAGGGTAGCTGATTAAGTTCGTTCCGTTTGTCAAGCACAGATAAAAGACGTTTTCAATTTTCGGCATTGGCTTTGAACAACGTATTTATCGCTTTGTTCCACTATCTTCTACCATATTCCCGGCAATTTAATTTCCAGGAACTTTCTATCTTTCTGCGCAAAAAAACCGCCCTTGGGTTCTTCGTAATCTGGATATTGAAATAATTCCCATAAGATAATTATATAAAGACCGGAAGAGATGGTAATTCGAGGGTGCAATGTCTGCTAAATACACTAGATGATGAAAAGATTCTCAGCCAAGAATAACTCTTGCTTGGTCACCAAAGAAGTATGTGGTTTAATAATATCCTGATGGATTATTATGTTGACTATCTTCTCTGTCGTATAACGTTGATTATTTTGAAGTGATATCTTGGTTTGATCTCAACCAATCTTAACTGATCACCTAGACCGTGGAGCTCCGTTCATGGAAAAATATGTCATGAGACTTCACAAACTCCTTTAATACACCGAAAATGTTGCCTTTTTTTTTTAATCAATGAACAAAAATACACCAATTAAGACAACAAAATGCACGTGGATGCAACACCTATCATGGTACACTAACAAGCGATGTTTTTGAACGGAATTGATTAAAACAAAACACTCCTAATTGGTACACTAACAAGCGATGTTTTTGAATGGAATTGATTAAAACAAAACACTCCTAATGCCATCTAACGAAAAAACAGAACGTTTTTGAACTCAATATCTTCATTCATTACAGGTGTACTGCTTGACGGATCCTTCCATGCCGACTGTAACCGTACTAACATTTGTCATGTCTTACCAGCAAACTTCCCTATCTCATCGATTAATTTTGTTACTCTTCTTGTACTGCATTTTCTATCTCTTGAGCAATAATCGATTAACTTTTTGCACCCACTATTATCCCTACTTCTTGTAAAATGTCCTGCTCATCCCTACTTTTGTCTCTTAATTATTTCAATGGTATATTTTACCTTGTCCTATTCCCTATGTCGATATCTTTCTATCTCTCAAAGTTATTCCTAAAATTGATCTTTCCATTGATCTTTTTGTGATAACAAAATTCTTTTCAAAAGATTTTGTTAGTCTCCATGTTTCACGCCCATACGTCATAGCTGGTATTATATATTCATTGCGTTATGCCCATTTGTAATTTTCAATATATTTCACAATGTTTACTTAATGTATTTACAACCAATGATTATACTTCATTTTATGTTACTTCCGTGGTCTTTCACTAACCTTATCAACTGAACTAAACAAATGTATTCCTCCTCCTCCTCCTCCTCATCGTTATCAGCCTTTCAGCGTCCTTCCCCAGAATTCGCCAAACCTCTCTATCATGGCGTTGCGATACCAGCACTTTCTGAACTTGTATAGTTCGTCACGCCATCTTATATTTTGACGGTCACAGTTTCGCATATGATCTCAGGGGATCCATATTATTTGTCGTGATGCCCATCGGTTGTCTGAAATTCTTGTAACATGACCAGCACATAGTAATTCAAGTTTTCTAATGGGTTCCATGATATCCCTGGTCACCGTTTTTTCTCTCTAATATACTGTGTTGTTTTGTGATCTCTTCATGTGTTGTGCACGTTGTATGGTTTTCAGTTTGAGGGTCAATCTTTTGATTAGGTTCTATGATTCAACTCCATAGGTGACTATCGATAAAATGCATTGGTTGCAGATACATCTTTTCAAAATCAATGGAATACTCGTGATCTTGTCGAATAATTCTTTGTTTGATTTCTTTTTCTTAAAATGGTTTCATAGAGATTCTGCCAAATGTTCACCCTCTAATTGTATCGTTGTTCTCGGTAGGTTTCAGTTGCGCATTACTTCTGTCTTGTAAAATATGGATATTCGTAGTCGATGAATGATTCAGTTAGTGCACTGTCTGCAAAATAATTATATTCAATTAAATTCATTTGATATGTGTACACAAAGGAATAGAAGAAAAGTGTTCCTTGCTCTCGTTCCGATTCTTAAATTGAATCATAAAAACGTCCATAATTCAATTTGTCGATGTCAAATTCATGTCCGTTCAGATATGTCTTTTTGCACACACAAAAAACACATAAACATATTTTTGATATACGTCTATATATTCGCATTCTTTGCTTGCAATGTATTATTATAAAAAAGTTTTTTTCAACAGCTGAGTAAAGTTACAATAATATCTATATTCATATATCTTTTTTCTACTAGATGAAGCATTTTAAACTATTGTCACTTGTATATATCCCTTAGCTCTGCTAACGTTTATCATGAGTGTACAAATGAAAAATATGTAATATCGGGTGGAAATCTACAAAACTGGTGTATTGTTTGAGAAATAATGTAAGCAGAGTTCTATCTTAACCAAACAACACTTCTATAACATCATGTTACTTAGAATGACCATTGTCTATAATCGGTATATAAGTATTATACTATTTACTTCCACGTATATCATTCGATTATCTCTTTATGAATTTCTTGCTATTTATAATCTCTTCCTATTTATGGCACCTGCATATTCCACTTGTTTGGGCTATATAATTCAAAATAAAGATCTCTCGAGTCAACAAAATCACTACAATCCCATGTGACCAGATCATGCTTAGTTTTCAAGTGACATTTCATAACGTTTGAAAATCAAATTCAACTCGTACACTAGTGTTTTTAAAAAACTTTCCGAATCATCACCATGGTCATAGGTAAGGTTTTCCCCAAATAAAACCAAACTCCATGTATACTCTCTGTTCTTCTTTTCTTCATGCTGGCAAATTTTATCAAAGGATTTGCAAATGAAGCACATTTCCACATAAAGCATGACCTGTTAGCTCACTGGGGTGGCTCACTGGGGATGAAACTATAATTTAGTTATATATATATATATATATATATATATATATATATATATATATATAATATATATATATATATATATATATATATATATATATATATATATATATATATATATATAATGGTGAAATCACGAAAATTATCTGAAGTACTTGCAAACACTGAAAAAAGGCCACATAAAACAAATCAGTCAATCAAGAAGCATGCCACATGGAGTCTAATGCAACATTGATCACAGATTATTTGGATTTCGCAGATTATTAATACGATATAAAGTTCTATCCCACTTGGTTCCCGACGAGTTCTAATAACAACAATGGGTGCGTCACCGTGGAGTAGTAGTTAGCAACAAATTTGCACAGATCATTATCACCGTTGCAAGTTCTATCCTCAATAGATGCCCCACACATATGGTCCTGTGTCTGACTGAGCCAAACTTGATAAACATCGATATGAATGTAGATTACAGGTTAGCTGGTCAACCTCGTAGATCGTTTCTATTGTGTTAGAATCGGTTCTTATGGGTGTTCCACTCTTATAACCTTTTGATGGACTTATAACAAAATACCATAGCAATACAACACATAGCTTTTTTTTTCTTCGGAATAATTCTTTCAAGAGTTTAGGCTCGTCTTGCTCAGAGCCACAATTGTGTGTTATCAAGTGGGGATCAAACTCTCTATAGTAATAATGATCTGTGCGACTAATTCGCGGAACACAGGTAACTAAACCGTGGATATTTACCATGCCCATCGTCGTTTCATCGTATAAACCTAAGTATATCAGTATGTCTGTCTGTCTCTGTGTATGTATGTATGTATGTATGTATGTATATACGTATGTATCGATCTACTGTTCGAATCAAAAGTTAAAATTTGAATGTTAATTGACTTAATTATAATGGATTGGAATCGGAGCACCAGAGGGCGTGCGTGTCAGCAATGTGTGACTTGAACCATCATTTCCATTTTGGCATCGTGTTCCCCGAACGATTTTTTAGGTGCTCGGAAATGGAGAAAAAAAGAACTAATTAATTCTTTTAATTATCCAATTTGGAAGATATTGTTTAAAATCGTGATTTTATCGATTTGCGTGATGCAACAATTACATATGCAGAAATAAGCTCTACGCATGTAAACGTGTTGATCTATGCTTTAGATAATATTATTAGAGCTTTTTTTTTTTTTACCAACGCCGTAAAAAAATGGTGACAGTATTTAAGTAATTTCCCAAATGCTCTGTGATAAATAAATATCGAAAACAATATGTTGGTCTGAATTCCGAGTTTATATTCAACCAGAACAAGTTGCAAACAAAGAAATAAGTAAAAGAGTCCACTCTGTAACAAATATTTAATAGTCATCTCCCTCGACAAATTACAAATGTCTATGTGGCGTATTATATAAGTAGACATGAATGAACTGGGATTTTTTTTTACGCATTTGCCAAATAGATAAATTAATAAAAAAGGTGTATCACTCTATAATTAGCTTAAATTTCCCTACTGACAAATATCACAGGGAGGAAATATAGACAATCGAATGGCATATTATATAAGTAGGTATGGCTCTGTTTACTTAACCCGTGGATATCATGGGTAAGATTTAATAAACGAAATGTAACAAAAACAAAAGCACTACAACTACTACTACTACTACTACTACTACTACTACTACTACTACTAATAATAATAATAATAATAATAATAATGATAAGAAGAAGAAGAAGAAGAAGAAGAATGAGGATCTACCAAGAGAACTGAGGAAGATGTGGAACGTAAAAGTCAGGGTAGTGCCGGTCATAGTGGGCGCACTGGGAACTATCCCATAGACACAAAGAGCGAGACTGGGGGAGATCAGGATAAGACTGTACAGACCACAACACTACTAGGAAATGCACGGATACTGAGGAAAGTGCTAGAAATATAAAGGCTGCAACGTTAATTGTCAACAATGACCCAACAGAGGAAGGGAAATGAAAGCAGAATTGCAAACCGCAGCATTGACATGATAGGCAAAAGAGAGAGGAGACGTTGGCTGAAGACCTGAGGAGACTTATTGTCACTCAGCCTTCAGCAATGACCACTGGGCAACCGGCGAGAAACTGTGAACCGTAGTATTACTGTGACCTATGAGTACTATGAGAGAAGGGCTGGAGACTTGAGGAGACTTGCTGTCACTCTAACTCCGGCGGTTACCATCAGGCAACTGGTGTGAGATTCCAAATAATAATAATAATAATAATTGGAAAGTAGATTTGACAGCCGCAGGGGACAAACTAGCCGAGGTAGGGATAAAAAGGGGAATCTTCCAAGGAGACTCGTTGTCCCCACTATTATTTGTTCTAACAATGATACCGCTTAACAGAATCCTGAAAAACAGCAAAGGATACCACTTCTCTAAAACAAAAGGAAAGGTCAACCACTTAATGTACATGGACGATATTAAATTGTTTGCAAAAAACAGGGGAGAGCTTGAGACTCTGTTCAACGAAGTAAGGGAATATAGTGAGGACATAGGAATGGAGTTTGGGATAGAAAAATGCGCAATCATGGTGATGCATAAAGGGAGGCTTTCAATGACTGAGGGAATTGAACTTCCGGACAACAACAAGATTAGGGCATTGACTGCACAAGACCGATACAAGTACCTAGGTGTCCTTGAATGTGACACGATAAAACGGGAAGAGATGAAGGAGAAAATTAAGAGAGAATACCTCAGAAGGATAAGGAAAATATTAGAAACCAAATTAAATAGCAGAAATCTAATAAAAGGAATGAACACCTGGGCTGTGTCAGTAGTTAGGTATACAGGACCATTCCTAGGATGGACAAAGGAAGAGCTCCAATCAATGGATAGGCGAACAAGGAAACTTATGACGATGCATAAAGCATTACACCCTAGGGATGATACAGATAGACTATACGTTAAGAGAAAAGAAGGTGGTAGGGGGCTCATCAACATAGAAGACTGTATCCAGAGAGCTAAAATAGTCCTAGATAGATATGTGCAAACAAATAGTGAAGAAATCATAAAGAGCACGAGAGATAGTGCAACAAACAATAAAGTAGAAAACAATAGAACAGTACAGCAAGCAAGAAAAGAAAGATGGGAAGGGAAAAAATTGTACGGCGAGTTTAAAAGACAGATACAAGATATAGCAGACGAGAAATCATGGACGTGGTTACGAAAGGGGAACCTTAAGAGAGAAACAGAATCGCTCATCATGGCAGCCCAAAACAAAAGCATAAGGACAAACTACATAAAAGCAAAAATCGACAGAACACAGACAAACAGCAAATGCTGCATGTGCAGTGAAAGAGATGAGACAGTAAACCACATAACTAGTGAATGTAGTCAACTTGCCCAGAAGGAGTATAAGCATAGACATGATAGAGTAGCAACGATGATACACTGGGAACTAAGCAAACAAATGGGATTCAACCATGTGGAAAAGTGGTATCAGCACAAGCCAGAGGCAGTCTTGGAGAATGACAACCACAAACTACTCTGGGACTTTGACATCCAAACTGACCACCTCATCCAGGCAAGAAGACCGGACTTAGTAATAGTAGACAAAAAAAGGAAGGCCTGCCAAATAGTAGACGTTGCTGTACCTGCAGACAATAGAGTAAAAAAGAAGGAGGGTGAAAAAAGGGAAAAATACCAGGACCTAGCAAGGGAGTTAAGGAAAATGTGGAACATGAAAACCAGGGTAGTACCGGTCATAGTGGGCGCACTAGGAACTGTCCCCAAAACGCTGACGGAGAGACTGGAGGAGATCGGGATTAGGGGGAGGATAGAGACCGTACAGACCACAGCACTGCTGGGAACTGCACGGATACTGAGGAAGGTGCTAGAGATATAAGGACTGCAACGAATCGTAGCTCTGTCATGATATGCGAAAGAGAGAGGAGACGTTAGCTGAAGACCTGAGGAGACTTATTGTCACTCAGCCTTCAGCGATAACCACTGGGCAACCGGTGTGAAACTGTAAATCGTAGAATTACTGCGACCTATGAGTACTGGGGGAGGAGGGCTGGAGACTTGAGGAGACTTGCTGTCACTCAAACTCCAGCGGATACCACCAGGCAACTGGTGTGAGATTCCAAATAATAATAATAATAATAATAATAGTAATAATAATAATAATAATAATAATAATAATAATGATAATAATAATAATAATAATAATAATAATAATAATAGACAAGGCTCAGTAGAATAGTAAATGCTACTTATGTAGAGACAGAGATAAAACCGTCAGTCATACAATAGGCGACTGCAATAAATTAGCCCAGAAAAAGCACATACATAGATATCACTGTGGATTGTGCAAACGACTTGAATTCGATCATCAAACTAATAGTATTCGTATAAGCTAGCAGTTATCTTAGAGAATAGAAAAAGACATAATCCCGTGGAAAATTGATATTCAGACAGATCACTGCATCTAAGCCAGGAGACTAATGATGATTGTGAGTACTTAATTATTATTTAGATTATTATTATTAGTACCGCTTCCGATTCGTAATGAATTCAAATTTTCTTATTGAAATGCATATTAAAAACAAATTAGAACCTGAAGGGAAGAATCTGATTAGTACTGTTTATTACAAGATGATCCCCGTGGAACAACAACAACAACAACAACAACAACAACAACAACAAAAAAAAAAAAAAAAATTTACGGACATACAAATTTTCTCCATTGTCCAAGAACAAGGAACGCTTAAAAGAAAGCCTTTTGAGCAAAGAAGCAATTATCATTAATTTAGATGAGAGATTTTGTAAACGTCACCTGATCTTAAAATAGTAAGAATAGTATGTCAGGTTGAGTAATCGGTGGCCGTGGTGTGGAAAGTACTGGAGACAGGAGTTTAGAAGAAAGATGAAGATGGTGTGCGCTGGTTTTGTTTTGTCTCGCTGCGAAACAAAAATTGGATGCTATTTTCGCTTCGCGCTTTTTTTTTCCGGTAAAGCAGAATAACTGGTGAGAAGTCAACTTTCAGAAAGTAGGGACTACCTGTATTCGATAATTTTTTTCTAGAAATGAAACTAAAAAAACGTTTCAGAAGAAGAATCCTTTGTTCATAATTGTGGATGGAACGCATTTTTATCGGCAAACTTGTCACCTTAAAGTGAAAGAGTCAATCAGAACAGACGGTGAAACAAGAAAATCATGCTGTCCAATATATCGAGTTTTAATTCTATTGATGATCACATAACTGTGACACTGCAAATTCTGGTGGTATTCTAGTGGTATTGAGGTAGAAACGAAAAAACAAATCATGGATGTATTTTAAAAGTGAATGCATTTTATTCTGGTATTCATAGGTAAGGATCGGGCTTTTATTTTAATTCTACCGCCGACATTACCGTTACTTCCTAATCTTGACGCTTAGCTTAGTTAATTCTCCGTCGGAACAAGCAAAATATTTCTTGGTGAGAAAAATATTGATATAGCATCGATTTTTACTATTTCTGACCTAAAATTTGTCTGACTATTTTTGCCCCCAAGCGTAGTTTCATTTTGTTTCACATTTTGTTAATTCGTTTGCTTGTTTGTTTGTTTTTTTCGATGGGGTTGCAGTGATTACAGTAAAATGTCATTTTTTCCTCTTAAGGCTCCTATATGATATCAAATTTCTCATCAGCCGCTCCTGGAGAATCATTGCTTTTTTTCACTGACTACATCACCATAATTGTGAATATTACAGAAAATTTCTGGTAGAAAACAATTGTAATTAACCGAATAATAATCATCAATAAAAGACGGAATAAAAAGTGGAAGGATTTAGAAATACTTGCAATTGATTCAATTCATCGAAACAATTTTATAATCGAATTAAAAAGAAAAGATTGAAAAGAAATTCATCAAATTCACGAAGGAAAGGCGAATATTTTTCATAATCTGGAATTAGCCCCAAATCAAATGTTCAAGTCCTGATTTTGCACAAATCATTGCAAAATGAAATCTTATTACGACTTCTGAACCAGAAAACATCATTGGTTAAATTTTGTCATGCTAAACTGCTTAGCTTTAAATGACGATTGTGGCGGGGAGTTGATTTGAATAAAAGTTAGCCGAATAACTCAGCTAAAGTTTGAGCACAAAGTACGCTCTGAATTGCGAATACTAATGAATTTCTAAACTTCTTCTCCACTTCCCAGAATATTCTGCAGACTCCTCTTTCGGGATTGTCAGCATCAGTTACTTTATCACGTTCTTCTTAATCTCGTCCACGGTCTAAAATCTCTTGAGGAAAAGCCAGAATTAGCAGGAAGCCAAGAGTGGACAGTAGAAACAGATGTATGTGATGTAATGTTTCGCCAAAATCACCCACCACCAAAAAACCCTGCGTAGGTCGTGGAGAATTACTCGGTCGATTATGTTAATTTTCATTGAATTGTTAATGCAAAGGTTACACAGTACACAAGCGAACTCAATAATGTCACACTGCCGATCGAGTAACCCAACGGGATAGTGCCCGTTCATATGCAGCCAGGCTCCCTCTGATTGGTTGCCAAGTTAAACACACACACACACACACACACACGCATACACACACACACACATATATACATATAGGTACATATTGCTGTTCATTTATATGAACATCGTGATGGAAAATTCAGTTTTTAAATTTTGCATCATTTTTTTAAAGATCTCTGACATTTATGCTGTAAGATATTAGTGATGTTCTAAGACGTAGAGCATTCTAGGTAATACAGTATCCATAAAGTCTCTCACAATTTTTGTTTAAACTGTGTAATGGATCAAATACAGACTTAATAGACACCTTGTATATCTGACATTCAGAAGATTTTTTCAGCAGTATATTCTGGGGTACTTTTACGCGGATCATAGAAATGTCAAGAAAAACATCCATTTATTCTTTTGACGCAAAGGCAGTTTTGTATTCAAAAAAAATATTGATATGAAACTCTAAGAGAAGACAAGATGTATGAAGGAGTATGTAAAAAAATCACAACATCACAAAAAGATTTTTCATGCGCAAAGATTTTTTTGTGGATCTTCGAAAGAATCAATTTCTACCTGAAAAGCCGATATCGTTGGAGAATAGATAAGGAACCCAGGTGGATGAGACTATATAGAATATCACTCTATGCCAAAGTGTGAAACCATCTACTGCAATGGGGTCTCCTAGGAACGCCGAAACCCAAAGCGAAAACTCTCCCAAATCTACATAGGGTTGAATTCATTCTTACCGGCAGGTAGCCAAAGCGAGAAAAGAAAAAGCAGGTAGCATATTTGAAGCGACGATCCATTTGTGAATGCAAATGGCTGACAGATGCAACAGAACGAGGTGTTCGTTTTGCATTGATATCTTTGCTGATGGCATAAGAGTTAGAATCTCTATTCAAACGTCGGACAAACCCAATAAAAGGCAATAACAATTCAAACGTTCACGTGATCACACACAATACCACACATGCACGCATACACACACAAGCACACGCATGAAGAATTGCACACGCAATGAAAATTCTATTTATTTGTGGATAACCTTTTCTTTGTTCATCTATCTCCGCCTTTTCTTTCTTCCTTCCTTCCTTTCTCGGTCTGTTTCTCTTTTCTTCTTCTTCCTTAATTCTTATTCTTCTTTTCTCTCAACCATTACCCCCCATCTCTCTCTCTCTCTCTATATATATATATATATATATATATTTATATATATATATTTGAATATATACGAATATATATATATATATATATATATATATATATATATATATATATATATATATATATATATTTCATTTCTCATATATCACAGACAGTTTTCTCAATCTTTCAACACATCCTTCATCTATCTTCAAACAGGGGTCTACTGAATATCACTTTAAAGAACATTTCAATGCCAAAGAGTGAAACCTTTTACGGCATTGAAGTCTTCTGGGAATGCCTAAGCCCAATACAAAAACATTATGCAATATTATCAACTTGAACAAGAACTTATCGACACTTATGGAGTAACCAAAGTAAGGAACAATTCCTGGAGCGTCTTCGGAGTGGATATGCATCTCGAATCACAACAGGATGATGCCAATTGGTAGTTCTGAATTTACAAGATACTGACAAACGGATCCCTGAAACAAATACAAAAAGTATTTATTATAAATACTATGACACACCCGTTCAAGTTGTGTGTCTGAAAGGGGCTTCATTGAATGCGGGGCAGCCTGTGATAATTGTCAAAGTGTAAAAGAATTTCCAGTCTGACATATGAAACTACAGCATTGCAGTGTTTTGGTTAATTCTCCTAGGCGTTTCAAATTTGGATATTTCATATTTGAGTTTAGATCTATGAACAAAAAGTGAGAAAATATACTCTTAATTATTCTACACCAAAGACGAAATATTTATATTATTTTCTTTTCCAGTAAGAAAAAGAATTTGTAAAAACACTGTTGAATTATTAGAAAACAGGAGGATATAATTCCTCACATTAGGTTCGGTAAAATGAGAGAAACAAAAGAAAGCAATCAAAACAGAATTCTTAAAAATCGTATTACGTCATCTTATAATAATTTGATTGAATCTAATTCTAGTGAAAAGTTCGACAGAACCCCTACCCCCGATTCTCTTTTTCTCTTTCTCTATCCTCCTCTCTGACTTAGTCTCCCCCCCTCTCTCTCTCTATCTATCTTCATAATCACCAAACATTCTAAACTAATAGAAACTTTTTCGTGAACGCTGTGCAAATATCAACTTCGAACAATGGCCAGTTGTCGAGTTATCTCGGCACCCACATACATACACAATGAGATTTGTCAAATCATAGCGAAATGAAGAATTTGTTAGGTCTTTGAAAGAATAGACATTACTTGATAACTGATATCGTTGGAAAATTGATAGAGAAAGTCTATTGAACATGTTCATCAAGATCAAAGCGTGAAACAATCTGCTGCAATGGGGTCTCTAAGGACCGCCAGAGCCTAAAGCAAAAGTCTCCCGAATCTATATTGGTTTGTATTTTCTGCAAAATGTTACAAACTTTACCAATGATTTATTCCTACTGGTAATCAACCAAGCAAAGGAAAAAAAAGCGGGTAGAAAGTCTAAAACGACAATCCATTTCACACTTTACCATCTGTATCTTGTGAGTGATTCTATGAAGATTCTCGCAAAGACATACACATACGCACCCATATAGACCTGTACACACAGAGAATTGCCATTACGTGTCCATATCTATTGGTGTAGCTGTGTATCTACGAGGTGAGTGAAAGAAAAATGAACTTTTTAAAAAAGAAAAAAAAAACAACCACCCCCTGAGATTTGTCTCCTGCAAAATGATTCTCTTCACTGTTTATATTTTTTTCTATCTTAATATCCGAGTTTTGTTTTTAAAATCGTTTTTTAACTGGTAGAGTACCGGTCTTATTCAGTATTTTCTCATATGTTTTATCAACGAGTTTTTATGAGGGTGGTGGATTTCAGCTTTGAGAACAAGAAGAAGTCGACAGGGGCCAAATTCAAGAAGTTGGGGGACTGAAGGGTGGCGAAACTACGCTGAAAAAAATTTTTCATCTCTCAACCGGCACGGAACCAATTTTAGGGCAAGACTACGTATTATCAGTTTTTCTTCCAAAATCTTGAAATTGGTCTTTTCAATGAAGAATTACTCCCTCTTAGAAAACTTGAGAATGATTTTATCTAACGCAAGGTATTGGCTTCTTTTCTTGGACAATGAACGCTGATATTACCCACTGCCGGAATGGAGCACAGGCAACGGGACTGGAATCGTCGCTGCTTAGTGTTGTCTCTTGATTGTCTCATCCTTGTTTCTATCTTTTGTTGAATATACACGGAGTTAGGGTGAGCAGCCTATTTCCTTATCAAGTTTCCAAAATCAAGTATTGGTAAGTAATCATGAGCGGTTTTTAAGAACATGGGTAAGTTTAGCTTTCTAGAATGAAAAGAGCATCAACAAAGTTGAGACACACGGATAATTACTTTCTATTTTCGTGTCTTTCTCTCCAACCAAATAGAAGATTTTACAAGTTTACATTAATTTAACATAAAAATACACGAGTAGGTCACCTGGTGAGGATCAAACTCGTAACAATAGGTCTGCAAAATGAGCTTACAAAAATAGGACTACAATGTGTATGTATGTAGGTATGTGTACGTGCGTGTGAACACTTATATAGAGATATACAAATAGCTCAAATAACACAAATTTTTGACAGGCGTTATAATAAAGTTTTTATTTCTTTAGTAAAATTAATTTGCAGAAATATAAAAATGACATCTGTGTAAATATTGGAATATGTAAATTCAATTTGTGACTGTTTAAAACGTCAAGAATCAGCTTCAAATTTTAAGCAGTCCTGACGCCTATAAGAAATTTAAAGATGATCTGAAGAAATGACAGTTGAAAAGTATAATTTTCATAATTTTATTAAATCATTTAGAAATAACTAAAATTGTTGAAACTTCCAAGATTTTCTTACCAAAATAAAAACATAAGGTTGTTCAATAAATGTTTTGGCCAGCCAGGTGGTCAAGGTTATTGTGTATATTTCCTATCGATGGAAAATATCTAAATTATAATGCCAACACCCGAAATGGTGATTTTTAAGGGAAGTAATTTCTTTCTCTCTTGGAAGATTGGCGAAAACAATCTTCCTGTCTCTATTTAACTTTGTGTCTCCCAACAGAAAACGGTTTCATCAGATATTCTCATCTTGTTGATTTAAAAAAAAATGCAGGTTTTTTTTTATACGAGATAGTGTCAGTGGCTGTGACTTGATGGATCTTTTATTTCTTCTTTTTCTCGGAGACAAAAATTGAATTTGGAGGGTAATCGAAGCGTTATTTTCGTGTAACAAGACGACTGTTTTATGATGAAACCTGTATCAACAAAACTGTCTTTCTTTTGGGATTTAGGAATTTAAAAATTTCTATATTTATTGCCTGGAAACAGAACGTTGGATTTTGTAGGAAAAAAAAATTCTGATGAAAAAATTCGCCACACAGACGCATTGATTTAATCTCGTGAAGGTTGGAGAGAGAGTGGCGTAGTTAACAAAGGAATTGGCAAGCCGAGTTATAACTATGATCGAGTCTTCTTACGTTCAGCTCGAAATAGTGCCCTCGGGGGAAAGACATAAATCCTTCCCTTCTTCCACAACTATGAGAAAATAGTCGGGCAGACTCAGCTATCTAGCCTTGGGAAGGACAACTCTGTTTTCAAAACAGGGTGTAGCACCCCCTTAAGGCAGTTGGATGCCAACTCTGATATCCTTCTGGCAGTTCCTGCAGCCAAGCAGATACCAAACGTGTTACACCCTGTTTTCCTATGGAATACATCATCCAGGCCAAGAACGAGATATTGACAGCTGAGCATCCAAGGATCTCCAAACGCTTAGCCCAGGTCTGCTCCCTGGATGGGCCACTTCAGAGTCGTTCTGTTGGCTATGGGAGAAGGGAGGGGATCATCTTCCCCCTTTCTCTCTCTTATTCTCAAACTTCGTAGCCATATGATTTTCCAACTTAGAGACACCGGGTAACTGGCCCGTTTCATGACTGAGATAACTGTGTACTTCACATCAGCAGCAATAGTTAGTATTCGAGCACAAATAAAAGCCAGAATTTAGAATGTAGATTTTCAAGGAAGTCAGTCAAGTACTCTCCGCTTGGACGATTGAATTGATTTTCAGGACAAGGATACACAACTTTTGGAAGATTGGTGCAACACAATCTTCCTCTATTCGCCTCATTTGGATCCTGTGTTGTATTAAGCCATAGAAAAACATATGGATAAAGCACTTGAAAAAGATAAGTCCACAAACAGACGGATAACTGACTTAAACAGACAGACAATCTGATAGGTAGGAGGATGGAAAGATAATCAAAAATAAGGAGTGAATACACAATACATGACTGCCTTGAATAGTGCGTTTTTCATGAGTGCAGGTTTTGATGGAGTACGGTTGAGGTATTGCTGTACAAATTGATGCAACTGAGTTAGATGTAAACAAAAACACATTGAATTATAATAAGACCTTGAACAGTGTGGTTTTGAACCGTACAGAAAAACATGGAACAAACTTACCGCACTGATCAAGGCATGCTTGTATAACACTTAATTATTTATTCAAGTCTCATGAAATGGTCGACGTAGAAATCGATTTATCGTCGGCCAAAATGCGTAAAATGACTTTTAAATTATTGGAATCTAAAAGTGGCAAATTATATGTTTAACTCTTGCAGAAACGCAAAGGATTCGTTATTCTGTTTTATTATTTGTATTGCAATGAAGCGACGTGTTGAAGACAAATTTACGCCATTATGCAGACGATAATAATCAGTCCGACCAATAATCGGCCCACGGAAACTGTTATAAGTTAAAATTGGTAATTTATTAAGTGATGCAATCCCCCCTCTCTATTTTTCGTTGAAGTGGAATGATATATC
Source organism: Thysanoteuthis rhombus (assembly GCA_963457665.1). Taxonomy (NCBI): domain Eukaryota; kingdom Metazoa; phylum Mollusca; class Cephalopoda; order Oegopsida; family Thysanoteuthidae; genus Thysanoteuthis; species Thysanoteuthis major. The sequence continues at coordinate 57,516,751 of OY735203.1, read as the reverse complement.
TTCACAGGATAAGGTTTTTACAGGAATGAAACAAAAGTAAAAGAAAAACTTACTGTAGAGGTAAGGCACATTAATCTATATAAGATTTTGCAACGAGCCCGTCTGTCTGTCGCACTAAGGGAGGTTACTATGAAAAAATTCTTTCTGGTTTCCCTTAGTTCAATATTCTCATTATAAATGATTTGGATATTGTTCAGCGTGTATTGCGCTCAATTATTCCAAATGAATAACCAATATGATTTATTCTATTAAAGGATTCTTTCGCGTTTTATCATTTACAGAAACCAAAATACTAAAAACAAATTTACGCCATTAGAGTGACACAGTAGGGAAACATTACTTGCAGACAATAATAGTCAATTCGGGAAAATGAGAACGAGTTATTTAATGAGTGAGAAATTATTATATCCCTCTCTTTCTTTTCATTAAATTGGAATGATATGTCTCCACAGAATGAAGCTTTTGCAGGAAATAAGCAAAAGTAAATAATAAAATATTAAGAAAGCATATGCCTCTGCCAACGCCTTCAATAACCCCGACACTGAATGAATACAGCTTGTAGAATTCAGTACCGGAGTTCAGATCATTTCAGGCCCGGTGGGCATTGATCTGGTGTCATAGCCAATGGGTTTTTATCCCGTGAGGCCAGATACTGCTCTGTGGAGTCTAGGCCTCGGGGTTCATCCTGAGACACGCACAGATCAACGTCTTGGCGACGTTGGTTGCAAGGACCTACAGAATTTAAGTGGCCTCCTGCCGTTCGCGTGCGTGGTATCCCCACATTAATGCAACCTTGCGCCACGCACTGTTTCCGAATGGGTTCGGACAAATTGGAAACTGAATTAAAATCAGTCCATGTATAGCCATGGTATCGAAGGTAGCAGTCAATTTTGTCTTTATATATGAAAAAATATCTCGCAATCTAAAATAGATTCCTGGATCCACTGTAATGAATTCTAAATCATTATTATATCAATTGCAATTTTAACTTTTATTGCAGCACAAAGGATTCTTTTTTTCTGTTTTATTACTTGTATTGCAATAAAGAGACTCAGTAGCGACACATATTTGCCATTAGAGTGAGTGTGGGTAGAAATCATATGCCGACGATAGTAGTCAGTCCGAACACACTTGAAATTACTTTTCATCTCTCTCTGTCAGTCTGTCTGTCTGTCTCTCTCTCTCGATGTCTGTCTGTCTTTCTCTTTATTGAATTGGAATGATGTCTTTACAGGGTAGTTTTTCAGCAGGTAATGTGCCTAATTATTTCATATGAATGACCAATATATTCCATTCTAGTGAGGGAGTCTTTTCTCTTCTGTTATCTTTATCGCAATAAAGCGAAATACTAAAGACAAAATGTTCGCCATTACAATACAGAATGCAGAGAAATCACATGCAGTCGGTAATAGTCAGCCAGACAATATGTCGAAAAGTTAAAATCTAGAATTGGTAATTCCTAAATGCTTGGATCCATCCTAGAATTTTACCAATTCTTCCTTGGTCTGCAGTCTACCCTTTGGTGGAGTGTCATTGGTAATAATTGACCACAAATGATTGATAGTGCGTGGAAAATTATGAATGAATATATTAATGCATGAAAAAGAATAAGATGATATCTCTAGATCCGAAAAGAAATTCCTAGGACCATCCTAAAATTCAACCAATTTTTCTCTACCCCATGGTCGCCTTCTATTCATTGAAATGTATACATAGATACGATGCAGGGTAGGTAATAGTATAAAATTTCAGGATCTAACTAACAATGTGATCACTTTTTCTCTAGCTAACGCCTACCCTCCAACGGAATGTCATTGTATATGATTGACAAGTTTTCAAGATTTGGTGTTGTGTGAATACATAGCAACTATGCAGTAGAGAAAAACTTCTTTGTTCCGCATATATTCGCATGCGTTATCATCAGACTTTTAATGTCCGTCGTTGGACATAGACCTTCCCCATGATTTGCCACGTTTCTCTATCATGGACGTCGCAGAGCCATTATTTTCTGAATTCGTCAAGTTGATCTCTCCATCTTGTATTTTTTTGGCCTCAGTTTCGCAACTGATCTCAGGGGATCCATGTTGTGAGTCGTGATGTGTATCGGTTGTCCATCATTCTCGCAACATGACCAGTCCATAGCCATTTGAGTTTTCTTATAGATTTTATGATGTCTCAGAGCTCTGTTTCCTTCTTGATATATTGTGCTGTCATGTGAGGTTGAGCATCTCTTTATTTACTCTCACACAAGAGCAAAATGCAACACAAGGTCAGGGCTCTACGTGGGGACAAAGGAGCAACCAATCTGTCACGGAAGCGTCAGGACAATCCTTACCTGTCCCTTTAAGTGCGATGAAACGGTGTTGCCCTGGGGTAACGGATCCTCCGCAGCTGGGCCGAGTAAGAGTGGGTTCAATATTTGAGTTTCATAAGTGACTATCGGGAGGATGCATTGGTTGTATGCTGTTCTTTTTTGGATTATTTGGATCGTCTTGTTTTTGAAGATGTCCATATAACATTTAGCTCCAACGTTCACGTATGTGTGTGCACTAGTTTATGGAAGTATCGTCCATTTTTTAACATTAGCAGGCTCTCCTGATTCAGTTTTCTGGAACAGAAAAAGATATACCAGTTACGAGCTTGAAAAATCTGAATAATCATTCAAAAAGTTCAAACGTAATTGAATTTAGTTGAAAGAGTGTAACTCAAGTCTTTGTACCCGAGGACCTGAGCTTATCAATCACTCCTCGTTAGTAATTCTTTTATGTGTCTACCAAGCAGTCCGGGTTTAGTATAGTGACCCACACTTTTGCTCTACGGGTGTAAGTGTTGAAAAAAAATGATAGTGATAAATAGAATAATTTCTTTTCATATTACACAAGACGTACATTTAGTTGAATGTATTTTAATTACAGGAGATTTTTTTAGATCGTATTTTCGAACTTTCTACACAACTACCTTAGTTAGTTCTTGGTTATAATTTCTTCCAATATTTATACTCCACTCATTACTCTATTATTCACCCAGTCAGTCAGTCTATGTATATGTATGTATGTATGTATGTATGTATGTATGTATGTATGTATGTATCTATCTATCTATCTATCTATCTACCTATATATATCTATCTGATTGCCGTAATCTTTTGCTGTTCAGAGGACAATTCACAATTTTGTATTTGATTTAAGATATACGTACGATATATGGAGAGATGAGCTACACAAGTTCAGAAAGTACTGGCTCCGCGACGCCCATGGTAGAGAAGTGTGGCGAATCGTGGGGAAGGTCTATGTCCAACGACGGACGTTAAAAGACTGATGATGATACGTAGGATATGGTGCGTTCTCGTATGGATATGTATTTGAGTGTATACGTTTATCTATAAATGTCTACAGGTGTGTGTTGTGTGTGTGTGTGTGTGTGTGTGTGTGTGTGTGTGTTATAATTCTGTGTACGATCAATATCCAATTAGATCCTTTGATCTTTTTAATCAATGTTTGTCTCTTGAAGAAGAAGAAGTTTATACAAGTCTTAATACTATTTTTACAAATACTGTACAAAGTGACTCATAAAACTGTTGATATGCTAGGTAACCCTAATTATCCTACCCCTGCAAGAAATCCCAGAGCTTAATCATTATTCCATTTTTTTAGCTCCGCGAAAAATTTATTCCTGGAGTAACTCAAATATAAAAGAAATAGTTTGAAAGAAGATTGACCCTCCCCTTTTGGAGGATCTCTTTATCGATTTCCATCTATAATTGAAACAAAATAAGAAGATTACGTCCTTTGCTTCTTTTGGATATATATATATATATATATATATATATATATATATATATATATATATATATATATATATGTATATATATATATATGTATATATATATATATGTATATATATATATGTATATATATATATATATGTATATGTATATATATATATATATATATATATATATATATATATATATATATATATATATATATATATATATATATTTATTGTGTTAGGTAACCGTTAGTAATGTCAGCCTCTTTCCCGTTCTGTACACATAAGACTTATTGCAGTTGATCTCCTCGTTTGGCAGATTGACAAAGGAGGTTCACTGGGGACAGGTTGAGATTCAATTGTGTATTTCAGCTCACAATTGTCTCCTTGCTGTTTTTCTTTGTGCGAAGTAAAGCTCCGAGATTTTACGATATTCAGGTAGCTTAATCTTTCAAAATAATCTCTCGGTTTGTATTGAAAGGTATTTACCCGAATTTCCACACTATTAGCACATCTGAAATAGTTGAAAGCTACAGTCCTTGTTTTCTTTTTCTCTCCTATACAGGAACTCAACTTATGCTCACGAATTTGGTTGATTACACTATTTGCACTAGCGATGATACAAACGTTCGGCAATAAACGAGGTTGATTCTCTTAACATTTGCCTCAATAGAAGTCTACAATGATAATGCTTCCTGATTTAAAATATCAGAATTCATGAAGATTTATAAGCAGCTGTTTATGAAACCTATGCTATTGAGTGTAGGATCTTTTTTTTATATATATATAAGTAAGAAAAAATGAAAGAGTGATCATGGTTGTATTATCTTCATTTAAGCTCGGTATATGTTGGCAAGTTATTGGCTTTGCTTATCACGACCAAATGAATTTACAACTCCTCCATTATCACCGAGTAGTGTTTCCCTGTGTCAAAAAACGAAATACTTCTGGCAGTTTGGGAGAAGATCTACTGATTAAACTCCAAATTTCAAAATCTTCTGAACAAGTTCCAACATTCATTCTGTATGTTACATAATGAAAATACAGAAAGAGGCATAATCGGTTTTCTGGAATCGGGGTAAAGGAGGTGGATAGAAAAGGGCAATTATGTATATGATGTAAAAGAATTTCAAATGATTTTACGATTGCAATGCATTGAAAATCAATAAAAGGATTGTTGGCGATGAAGAATCAATGCAAGGGTTACTGATGGAACAGGGCTTTTATAAGTATAATATATATGCTACTCACTAATGATATTACTATCAAAATCCATGTAAGCATTTCTGACTGAATGGGGTTATTATGTGTTTAATTTAAATGAATTGCTAATGATTTTACTATAGTAATAGATTGGAATAAGTAAGAAGGGGGCCAGTGCGTTGCATTGCTGGAGGTGATGGAACTATCGATTACCTTTGATCTGATTTCTTTTGATGGGTGCAGTCCCTCGTGACTTGTTTACATCGAGGATTAATAAAAATCCATGATGTCAACTGCTTTGATAAAGATATTCAATTTCAATACATATATAAAGGGCAATTCAACCACTAAAAGTCATAAAAAGTCTTATTTTAATTTTTTTTGCTGATACCTCAAATCTTATATGTACGCACGACAAGAGAGAGAGAGAGAGAGAGAGAGAGAGAGAGAGAGAGAGAGAGAGAGAGAGAGAGAGAGAAAGAAAGAGAGTTACAAACTGTGTTGAATAAAATAGCCCTAACATCAGCGGGGGAGTGATTTGATGTAGGCTTCATCCTGCAAACCTTACAGACTGAACAGGACAATTATATATTGATGTAAATGCAATGCTAATGATTTTCCTAGAGACTAAAGACCTTCAGCAAGAAGAGCAAAGTTAATGGCCATAGATCAAAACAAACATTTCTGGCGGAAAAGAGTTTTGTCACTCATTCATCGTGTTTTGGGAATATAAATAGTGGGACCGCTTTGCCTAAAATGTGAAGCCAATTGTGCATTTTGTGATTAAAGCTTAAAATTGGGTACACCAAGAGCCAGATTCATTATAAAAAAAATTGAATAATGAACCATCAGGAATTTTCAATATGTCACCCAAGGCAGCCATTTTGAAAATAACAGCCAGCGACAAGTGTTTCAGCTCATTTTCTTATCAGTGTTGGATATGATATTATATTGAAGGCATAGTTTATTAATTTTTTTACCAAACATAGTTCTTGGGAATTGTCATTTGGATAATACATCATCAGGGGAATTTGACTTTGGAAATTTTAGATCGCCCAGAAGCCTCTTTTACTATTCAAAATCAAAATAAGTGATAACGATAACTACCAAAAGCTAGAGTTTATCCTAGGGAAAATTATTCTGCACTTTCCTTCACAGTAACAGAGGGCTATACAGTCTAAGCCATTTTTTATGCACTTGCACTGACTAAAGGAAGCCTTCTTATATTTGCAGGACACATAGCTGGATTGGTCTGCATCTAACAGGCATGCCTGGAAGGGTCCATAGTATCCCCCAGATGTCTCCAACCAGATCCATATACACGGTGAAGGTAGTTCTGGTGTGGACACTAGCATGACACTCAACACATAACCTCCTCAGTACACTGCTCTCTTGAAATGCTCAACTTGGGGAAACTCTGAAAAAAAATCGCCTTTTCCGTATCTATTTCTGTGCTTGTGCTGGTTCGGTCAGAGCAGGATAATCAACCTCTCGACCCACCTCTGTGATATGTCATCCAGATCAGAAGATTGTTTGAAAAGGGTATGTGTAAGCTCTGAATAGATATTCTATACAGCCCATGCATCAATTCACCACAGGCCAACAGAATTCGAGTCATGCAGCAATTTCATGGACTGTTAGGTAACAAAAACTCTTTCAAGTTCCTAATGTCGACCTATACCGACTTTGAAACGATCAACGCTTTTATCACAGAATACAGAATTATTTGGCTAAGCAGCCCCAGAACAAAGTGTCGAAACTAAAGCTGGTTTCCTCGGGTTGAAGCGGGTGAAAGATTCATTTCGGGTTGAAATTGAGGGTGTATGCGAAAGCGAGTCTGTTCGCGATGTCAAATATTTCTAAAAATACAGAGGGCTACACAACTTGCTCCAACACCCAGGTACAAAGCCGAAAGAATCCTTGACAAGAATAGCCGATCTAGAATTATCTTCAAGCAGGGTTTACGATTTAATCTTCCCTTTTCTTTTTTCCATTTCTACCGCCATATTCTACTTCACGCGTGCGCGTTTTTAAATTTCCGGTCTTTACCTTTCCCCGTTTAATTTCAGCCGTTTCGATTCTATTCCCAACGATTATTCCATGGATTTTAATAATAATAATAATAATAATAATAATAATAATAATAATAATAATAATAATAATAATAATAATAAGAAGAAGAAGAAGAAGAAGAAGAAGAAGAAGAAAAAGAAGAAGAAGAAGAAGAAGAAGAAGAAAAAGAAGAAAAAAAGAAGAAAACGAAGAAGAAGAAAAAGACGAAGAAATACGAGGAGGAAAAAGAGGAGAAATATAAAATGATAAGGATGATGAAGACGAAAAGGGAGACAATAGAAACAAAAAGAATAAATGCAATGGAATGGAAAAATTAGAGGACGTCAGAAGAAAAAGGCGGACAAAAAGCATGAGAGAGAGAGAGAGACAGAGACAGAGAGAGAGAGAGAGAGAGAGAGAAAGGAAGAGGAAGATATGAAATAAGGAAAATAGAAAAATGAGGGGTAAAAGAAAAGGATAAAAGATGAAGACTAAGAAGAAAAAGAAGACAGAGCAATAAAAAATAAACATAAAAAAGAAAAAAATAAGAGTACTAAAAAGCAATTAGAGAACGTATACCTCTGTCAACAACGTAGACTAACTAAAAACGAAATGAAAATCAGTTCATTTTTTTCTCAGCCCGATGCCCACCCTCCCAGAAAATGCCATTAAAATTCACAGAGAAATTTTGGAGATATTGTGTCGACAAACAGATATGAATGAATGCATATACTCCTAATTTCGTTGGCAGATGTGAATAATGAGGATGTGAAGGGAATTCTGGTGGACTTTGTGATGCATTAATGCAATCTGAATAAATATCAAATGTTTGGACCACTGTCAAAGTTGATTATAGAGGTAAGAGCGTTTTGCTGCTTCTCTCCTGACAGGGAAATAAATTAGTTGTAGGAAAGTGGTTTGCTCAGCTGCTTACTTTCTTCTTTGTCTTACAAGGTGGCATGCTTGTGATTTTATCAAGATGTCTAGCAATGAGACGGAGAGCAGTGAGAACTAGATTTCCCAGGGACATTGGCGCAAAATGAACTAGCTGAATTTCAAACCAGGTTCGCAGATTCTGTTTTTTATGTTGGTGATCGTTACGCCACATGGTATCTCTTTTAATAACTATCATGTTCGATTCGAGGCTATATAGACATGTATATCCCGACTGCTGGGACACATGTGTCCCTCAGATATCTTTTAAGAGTCTTCAGATATCTTTTAAAAGTCTATTTGGATGTATCAGTGAAGAAAAATGAACAGTAAAAATAGCTAGAAAGCACTCAACATCATTGTCAGCGGAAGTAATTGTGAATAAATCCGACCCCTATCCAAGTACTTCTTTTGTACCTTATTTCCCATCCTTCAACAAACCTTTATTAAAACTGATTGAGAGCTTCTGGAGATATCGGATGAACAGTCATGAAGGTATATATAAATCTATGGAGGAAAATGGAAAATATATCTCAATCAAAAAAAAAAATCACTGGATCCATCCCCAATTTAACCATTCTTCCCTTACCCCACTGCCCACCGTTCCACCAAATCACGTTGGAATCAATTGAGTACTTTCAGAGATATTGCGTGGAGAGACAAACAGACAGACGGGTAGATAGATTGAAAGACTCGGCAGAATACATATATCTCTCAAACTTCGGTGACAGAGGAAATAAATTACTTATACAACAGTTGTATCTTATCATAATTTGGGATCTTCAGAACATGGAAAATTTCCTATTTGATGAAAGAATAGATTTCTTTGACCACTGAATAAAAAGGGTCACGTTTTTGACTTTTCAAAAACCCTTTTAAAAATCCAGGCATTAAGCGCCTCAATAGTTTAATCATGAAGGAGTCAGTAATTTTGTTACAAAGATGGGAAAAAATAAAAATAAGAATGTCAGCATAATCTTTCAGTCATTTTCTGCATTTTGGCCTCGTGTCTGACTAAGCTAAGATTTATAAATAACAATAGGGTCAATGTTCTTTCGCAAACTATGTTCCAGAGATACCAGCATATTTCCTTGGCTAACGGCCTGAATAAAAGAATAAAAACAGAACATATTTCAGATCGCTGGTAATAGCTGAACAATCATTGCTTCTGCTTGTTAGTTAACATGCCACAAGTTATTACGTAATCCACGTAATGGATTTTGCTTATCCAATATTACGAGCTTCCCCTGAGATCTCCAGTCTTTAGCTGACTTGTCTTTGTGACAAGGCTTATCTCACAACACTTTTTGTACAAAGCTCCTTTTGATGAAGCTATCGAATTATGCATCAGAAAAATTCGAAATACCAGCAACGAGGCAAACTTCCTGATTGGTTTGGTTCAAGAACTCCAATTAATTTACAGGAATTATTCTCAGAATAGGCTGAAGTCTACAGGAATTCATATCGCTGCATTCTTTTCTGGTAAGATCCTTGAGCAAAGTTTTTTTTTTATAACATACCTCTGCTAATGAAGTTGGATGATGTATGATTATTCAACTGTGTCTGGCTTTCTGTTTTTCCATGCAATATCTCCATTAGTTCTCAATTAATCTCATCGAAATTTTGTGGATGATGAGTCATCGCGAAGAATTGATTAAATTTTAGAACAAGATCTTCTCCACATTGAGAGATATTTTTCATAAATTAGGAAGAGGTAAACAATAGTCACAAAAATGGAAAATTGAAGCACAGTCACCTCTTCTCCATGGTAGCTAAATATAGACTGAATTTCATTCAGATTTCAGTATTGTGTGGTGTTGCTAGAAATATGCACTGCCTAAGTGTTTTCTAATTAACTTCTGTCACCGATATTGGAGAAGTAGATGTATTTAGTCGTGTCCGTCTACCTGACTGTCTGTCTGTGTGTCTCCATGAATTTCATTGAAACTCTGTGAATGAGTGGTTGAAGATGGCCTAAAGAAGAATTGAAGCGCTTCCAGGAATTCTGTTTGATTGAGAGAAGTTTTATATTTTTATCTATCTATCTATCTATCTATCTATCTATCTATCTATCTATCTATCTTCTAATGGCTCTCTACACAATATCTCATAAAAGGTCTCAATGAATGCCAATGGAACTTTGTGAAAAAGTGGGCAGTAAGCGTCGGAAGAAGTGATTCAACTTTGAAGCAGATCAATGTTCAATTACCTCCCCTGTTTCGTACTTATATGTCCAGATTATGTAATATCACCAAAATATCATGTTTCGCCGCACATTATCAAAAATACTCAATGAATTTCAATTAAACTTTGCTGCAAAGTGGACTATAGAATACGGTACGAGTGGTTGAATTTAGATGCAAAATTACGTACCCTCTGTCGTGGTTATATGTTCACACTAATATTTCATGTCTATTCGCATAATGTCTTTTTGGGCAGATCAGTGCACAATTACCTCATCTATGTTTGGGGGTTGGTATGCACTCTCTGCTTTCTACTTATCTCCGTTGTTGGATTTAATCAAGCTAAAATATTCCATTATCCAACGTATCAACTCCAGGCAAACAATCTATAAGTTGAACATTGGAAGGTGCGGCCCTATTTAATAGATTTGACAGAAAACCTCCAAGCTATTTTTTGTTGTAAATTGAAGATTGTCATGTCTAGTCATATGCTAAGGTAGAATCTTTGGCCTAAGGACATCTACAAGATTAGCTTGTCGAAATGTCCTCTTCGTAATGATTCAGGATATGCGAATTATAAAGTTTTGATTAACTACCAAATTAACTGCTAAATCCAATTCTTGGTTAAAATAGCTTTTTACCTCTGCCAAAGAAGTTGGGGAGGTATATTTATGTGGTAGTGTCTCTTCGTTTGTTTGTCTTGTGCACACGATATCTCTAGAAGTTCTCAATGGATTTCGATGGAATTTTCCTGGGAAATGTGGGCAAAGGAAGAAATTGTCAACGCTCGTGGTGGATCCAGGAATTTTTTTATTGAAAGATTTTTCGTTATTTCATTCATATATTTATGTATACGGTCATTATTGCCCACCCGATATCTCCAGAATCTCACTATAGACTACGACGGAGACAATTATCTTTTAGGATAAATCATTGCAAGATTACCTCCCCTATGTCGGAATCATATATCAACACCACTTAATATCGCCAAAGTCTGCGCACACGTTATCTACAAAAGTTCTCAAAAATCAAGAAAACACCAGGTGTCAAACTATACTAGGGTTAGCAAGCGAACCTAGCAGTCTTTTACTAAAGAAGTGGGTTCAATCCTCATTGGATTCCTCACACGTGCGCCATCACGTCAAACTATACGAAGATTAGTAAATAATTGTAAAAAAAAATATATTTCCCTTCTTCTATCTGCTTCTCTTTTACAGCATTATTTTCTCCATTCTCGTTCTCCACGGTGTAAACGACCGGAGAATTGATCTGCTTAAAGGTGCAACGAGAAGCAACAAACAAGATAGAAAAAAAAGTAGATATTTGTAATTATGAAGTTATTCCATCTGGAGAGAAAAAAAAAACAAAACAAAACATAACAAAAAAAACCAACAAGCTATCTACAAATCAAAAGTAGCACGAGGAAGCATATCTGTCCAACGCTCTCTCTCTCTCAATATATATATATATATATATATATATATATATATATATATATATATATATATGTATCCCTCTCTCCCTCGTCTATATCTTCAGTCTTCCTGTCGCTCTTACTTTCACTCCATCATTGCTTCCCTTTCGCCTCCAAGAGAGGAAAGAATAAAATAAAACAAAATAGTTTGGGCTCGGAGACCGGAGATACGTCTTGTAGACAGCATCTCCCAATTATATTCAGAGAAAGAGGCTCAGGTTACGCCTTGATGTCTGTGGCAAAGAAAGAGGAACTTCAGTATTTTTGGCAGCTACTCAAATTAAAATGGAGATCACAGTGGCGTAACGGTTACCAGCACAGAAAATGGCATTGACGAGCTAATCCAAATTCCAGTCTGGGCTGTTTGCGTTCAAATCTAAGAAATGTCGTCGCAAAAGAAATGTATCCATCTCTTTTCTCTCCAGCCCTGTGTAAGATACAAGAACAGACTGGACTCTCTAGCCCCGGTTGGCAATCAGTCTAGTAAAAGAACAATTCTGAATTCAAACCCCTCTCCTCTCTTTGCTATGAACAAAATAATAGACAGGGCTTGTAATCCCCTCCAATAAAATCCACCTGCCGAAGATGATTGGCGATCAAGCTGAAGGATCCAGGACCTAAGTGAAAAGACCTTGCAGAAAGCGAGATATATATATATATATATATATATATATATATATATATATATATATATATATATATATATATATATAGATAGAAACTGTCCATAGCGTGAGAGGATTGCGGTGTGAAATAAGACCTTACGTCTGCCGCAAAGAGAGTGATTTTTGCAACTAAACCACGTGGGAAGAGACACTGAGTCTTTGTTTGTATTCTGTAGGTAGACAAATATCTTACCTCTCCGTGCTAATAATAGATACTGTTATCGTTTCGACTGACAATGAAGCTGGTGCCAAGGTTATTATTACCATTTTCCCCGAAGATGCCAGACACGACTCGTGTCGACAATTGCCTGTAAATAAGGACGTTTAATTTTGGTAAGTGTTGGCGGATCAGCATCGAGACGGTCGGGTGGTTTGCCACCGACACAGAAGAAACAACGAATCTCCAGTCAGAGGATATGAAGAGCTAAAAAAGATGCCAAAAATTATCACAGAAACTGGATCCAGGAGTTGATTAGAAAAAGCCTGTCTTCGAGCGATGGATTACAAGGTAGACGCGTGCACCTAGGGAGGAAGATCAATCCTGATTGAGTATCCCTACTAATTTAGCGGATCTCTTCAACTTTTCTTCTCCTCTTATTTAGGGTGGGCCATTTGAAGATCAGCCCTCTCAAGTTCTATCAGTGAAAATCTTCCTCCTTGAAACATTCTAAGAGGATGTTTAATTGTAAACCATCGTAATTTAGTGAAGGTTACAGAATCTAAGGTAGATATAGGAATCAATTTATATTCATCATCATCATCATCATCAGTCTTTTAACGTCCGTTGTTGGACATACACCTTCTCCAGGATCCACCACATTTCTCTATCATGGGCGTCACGGAGGTGGTATTTTCTGAATTTGTCCAGTTCATCTCTCAAATCTTGTATTTTGTCGGCCTCAGTTTTGCATGTGGTCTCTTGGGATCAAGGTTGTGAGTCATGATGTCATCGGTTGTCTTTCATCATGACGAGCCCAGTGCCATTTGAGTTTTCTTATAAATTCTATGATGTCTCTGACCCCCTTTTTTCTGATATATTGTGCTGTCTTGTGATCTTTCCATGTGAGGTTGAGCTCTGTTTTATTCACTGCCCATTCCACCATAGCAGAATGTGATACAAGATTGGGGCTTAACGTGAGGAAAATTTGGAGCAATCCTTGAAAACTAGCTCCGGTCGACGTGACTTTGATTGCAAAGCGAACGTAGAAGCTAAAACAACCTCCGTCACGAAAACGTCCACTTTGGGACCCCCTTCTTTAAGTGCAATGGAGCAGTGCTGCCCGGGGCAACGGATCCCCCGCAGCTGGGCTGAATAATAATAGGAGAACCCAAGTACGAGTCCAAAGGCTCCCAATGCGCACAGCAAAGCGCAGCCTCAGTAAAACCTCAGTGGCTGACGCACTGCACCGGTGCACTCGGTCTTTGAGCTCAACCACCACACAATCTCCGGCCCATTCAGGAGGTAAGTGTCAGTACCAGTGCCTCGGTCTCTGCCGTGGAACAGATACTATACCTTGACCCTGCGAAAAGGCCAGAAAAAAGTGAGGTTGAGCATACGAATGCTGTATGATTCTCAGTTTGCAGGTCAGTCTCTTGGTTAGGTTCCACATTTCAGCTCCATAAGTGACTATCGGGAGGATGGATTAGTTTTAGGATCATTGGGATCGACTTGCTTTTGAAGGTTGAGCTTGCTAACTTTTCTTGTTCTCCCATTCAGGGCAGGCAATTTGAACATCAATCCTCTCAAGTTCTATCAATTGAAAATCTTCCTCCTTGAAACAGTCTAAGAGGATGATTATTTGTAAACCATCGTAATTTAGGGAAGGTTAAAGAAATTAAGAAAGATATAGGAATCAATTTATTTCAATGAACTTTAAAGAAGATATTGTTCACTCATGTGTATACATTAATTTTTAAATACAGTATTTTATGGGAAAATTAAAAAAAAAAAATTTTTCATTTATATTAATTCATTAATTTTTGAAGGTATCCCTAAATTTGTCCAGCTACATAAATTCTTGCAGGCATTTCCTTAAAAAGTCATAAATACAGCCATACATAAAAGGGATAACTTGAGCATCCTCCAACAGAAACAGATCACTTCAACCTGATTCTTCCTAAATCAGACTCCAGTGTGCCGAAAAGATCGATTGTGGTTCAGTGCTCGATTTAAATTAGCTTTATGAATATCACTTCATAGAGCAATTATAAGGAAACTGGACTTTTAAACCACTTTAAAGTGTAAAACGAGTTGCAAAACTGTATTGCTTTTGTATCGAAAAAGTTTTGGAAATTTTCCCTTAGGACGCATGTTGTGGGGTTAACGTTAGTAAACAAGTCCCAAAAGTAATTTTTAGTGACTCCTGAACACAACGGGAGCTCCAAATTCTATGGCTTTATTGCAAACTAATTTAAGCTAGGTAAATAATTCCTCCGAATTAGCAGATGTAGGGTACGGTTGGAAGATGATATCCGGGAGAGCTTTTTCCATTGGTTTTAATTTATCTTCTGAGAATAGCAAGCAATAAACAATTTCAATCGACTTGAAATTCTTAATCTAACTCATAAACTTGAAAAAAAAAAAAAATTAAACATAAGTCCCCACCAAATTTTCGTAACCAGTTGAAATCGATTCCTTCAGTCATTATCACGAGTCCCTCATCCCAAAATGTTCATAACCAGTGAGAATCGATACGTCGAATATACTTTATTTTATTGAGATGATAACCTTTGCTTTGGCCTAATAATCTTATATAATGGGACAGTGTGATTTTCTTGTTTCTCAGAAACAAATAAGCACATGCACATTAGAAAAAAAAGGATAGATCCTTAGGCCATATGTGATGGTTACGGTTGTTCAATGATATCATTAAAAGATTGTAGATGAGCTGTTTGATGTTGGACATAATATGTGCTCATTCAAAAATTGGCTGTCGATTCACGCTTATGGAAGAATGACTATGATATTTTCTTTTTCATTTATGAGATGTGGAATTGACCTTAATGGTTAATAGCACAGAAAATGCAATCAGCGAACTGAGTTCATATTCCGGCTGAGGTAGTTTGTATACAATTTGTATTTCTGGAAAAACATGGACCAATCCCCCTAGCACCCTGCCAACAGGTCAGGATTTGCTCTCTGCTGTTAGATCGCTACATCTACCCCGGGCAACGAATCTTCTTGAAATCCTGAAAAGAAGAAGAGATCAGAAGATGAATCACTCTAGGTTGGAAAGCATTCGATAGAATAAGCTTCAAGCCTAATCTCCAAGAACAAAAAAGGGGTCTATAACCAATGCATCCTCCCGATAGCCACCTATGGAGCTGAATCATGAGACCAAACCAAAAGATCTACCCCAAAGAACCATGCAATGTGCAAAGGTGAAAATCATACTCGACCTCACATGGAGAGATCATAAAACAGCAGAGTATATTAGTGAAAAACAGGAGTCGGAGATATCTTTGAATCTTTTTAGGAAACTGAAATGACAATGGGCTGGCGATGTTGCAAGAATGTTTGACAACATCTAGACATCACGTCTCATAACGTGGATCCCAAGAGATCATATGCAAAATTGTGGCAGGTAATAAATGGTAGCCTGACAAAGTAGAAAAGTTCAGAAATTGTTGACTCCGTGATTGCCATGGAAGCGAGGTCTGTCGAAACTTGAGGAAGACCTTGTCCAACAACGGACACTAAAAGGCTGCTGCTGATCCTGATAATGACATAGTACAATCTGACATAAGCCATTTAGAAAAGAGATGGACACCGTCAGAAGTGCCAAAGAAACTGAACTCGGCTAATGCTACTTCTATCAACACTTTTATCGATTTGTTAGATATCTTGACAAAAATATTACATCATTAACATGCCACATTGGTTGACGGACAGTGTGCGACTGTGCACTTGGGTAAACCACAATGTCATTACCTTTCATGCCTACCTATTACCCACATTAAATCCCCACTCTGCCACCTTTGACAGTGGCCACTCTCTCTCTCTCTCTCACGCACACATAAACACACACACACACACACACACGCAAACACACACACACACACACACACACACACACATATATATATATATAGTGAGCTGTAATAGACTTACTGGCGTATGTATTTGTACTGAATAATTCTATATTCACAATACTGCACGATACCAAAGGCAGAGCAATCATAATACGATTAACGATTTTTTTGTGTATATATATATATATATATATATGTTTGTGTGTGTGTGTGTGTATTTATATATGTAAATGAACTTCGCATTACACCCCTTTTTTGTTTACAAGAACGAATGAAAAACAAAATCGCACACCTTCTTCCCCTGCTCCTTCACCCATATTCCAATCTCCTGCATCAACTAACACACCAATCTCCGACCACCCAACATAACATTAAGGAAGCATTTTATAGGAACACTCTACCTTCGGATAGCGGGGTAAAACATGAACTTACAAGTTACAACAATGAATAGAAGAAGATTAGACTATCTGAAATATTGCAATCAAAATAACAATGAAGATGCTCAAATATACAAACTTCACATCATGGAATTGTCTCTTCGGAGATGATTGTCCAGAGTTCTAAAATTAAACTAGTAAGAACTGACATGATTGAAAGAGTCCTATCAACTTTTAGACAGGAATGTCCTGCTCGCTCCGGACTCTTGAAGTAGAATTAACCACTTTAAGTAGTTTGGACTGATATTAATGACACATGAGCCATTGGATTATGCAGCTACCTAAAGTTTGACAGTGGCCACAAACTAAAACTAGAAACCATTCTGGAAGCGTACACCTCTTTCAACGCCATATGCTAATTAAAAACTGAGGGAAAATCAATTTATATATATATATATATATATATATATATATATATATATAGATAGATGGATAGATAGAGAGAGAGAGAGAGAGAGAGAGAGAGAGAGAGAGAGAGAGACAGAGAGCTAAAATGAATGAAAGGTTTTGATTTTCCAAATTTCATGTTATATTTACCTTTTCCTGATATAAGGAAAATATTTCTCAATCGAAAACGAATTCCTCTACCCAACCGAATGTAATCTTTTCTTCCTAAGCCTATTGCTGATCCTTTTAGAATATTTCATTGACATTCGTTGGAAATCTTGGGAGATATTTTATAGAAATATAGTTGCAATACAGGGGCCGGGTATAGCTGTCAAGTCCGTGGACCATCGGCTAAACCAGACACAAAATGTCTTTGAAATTCATTATGAACTTTAAGTGATGTGTTGAGAGAGAGAGAGAGAGAGAGAGAGAGAGAGAGAGAGAGAGAGAGAGAGAGAGAGAGAGAGAGAGAGAGAGAGAGAGAGAGAGAAAGAGAGAGAGAGAGCGGATGAATACCTATGAATTAACGTAGATTGGGGTCGCCACCTCTTGAAAGAATCCTTTTCGATTGCACTCGACATTCTCATCTAAGCTACTGCAGTTATTCAAAGTGCATCAGACATTTATTCCGTGCTCATAGGAACCAAGAAACCTGATTATGTTTGTGTGTATGTATGAGTTGTATGAGAGAGAGAGAGAGAGAGAGAGAGAGAGAGAGAGAGAGAGAGAGAGAGAGAGAGAGAGGCGCTTGGCTTGGTGCCTTGCCAAAGTTTCACCGTGTGTTCACCGGTTCTTAATCAGATATAAGAACATACGAAATACAAACACCTCGTTTCAAGAATTCCAGACGTTTTCATTTTCATGGTGCCAGACCATCCTCCCCACCCAACAAGACTGTCTCGATATGCAGAAAGTGATTCCATCCCAGGAATATTTATTGGCTTGAATAGAATCAATTTATTATTGGCAGGTTCGGCCGTCTAGTTTAATAGCAGACGGTCGGCTTTTTTCTTCAATTCCTTCGTCGTTTTGTTTGAACGTATTAAAGGTGCAAGACCAATATGAGGCAAAAAACGCGGAATATCTCTCTTTAGAACTGTCGTTAGGAAAGAGAGAAACAATGAAAAAAATACTGAGATTTCATTGCCTCTAACGGATTAATGAAGATTTTCAAGTCAAGCTCTGTCTATGTGTTCTCTACCGTTAGTGATTCTCAGTTCTATGCACCTTGTAAAATTGTAATGAATACCAGTAATCCGAATAAATAAATTAGCGTATTGTGCACGTGAATCAAAAAGAATTATGTATGAGATTGTCTAAAACTATCTAAAAAATTAGATCTTTTTATCTAAAAAATTATTTAAAAAAAAACAAACTTGCACAAGATTCGGGCGTTGTTAAGATCCAAACTTGCCGTTTTTTTTAAGAAAAACTAACGAAACATTTTTACGTGGTGCTGGTGGTTTATTCGTACAAATGTTCAAGGTTGTAGCCCCTAAAATGAGATCAGGATCTCCCGGAGATACACATAGATAAAAACAGACAGACATACAGACGAGCCAAGAGAGAGGATATTGTATCCACACTGGTTGATGTGTCGGGCCATTTGTGGGGCTACAGTTATTCGATAAGATGCAGTAACGCAGTATCTCCGTCAATTGTAGCACATTCATTCTTGATACGTTGTTTCTGATGATTAATGTCGATGACTTTCATTGGATAAAGCTGCTCCTTCAGCGCATCCCAGAAGAAGGAATCGAGGAGGCTAAGATCTCCTAATGACCTTCACATGATACAGTGGATAATCTTACCAGTCAACACGCTCAGAATTACAACGGGTCCAGACAGTTAATAGTAAAACATTTCGTCTGGGAGCAGCAAAAATAACTGGAGAGTATTTTTTTTCTTTTACTGAATCTTGTGAAGTTATGGGAAGAACTTTCACAACAAAAGGTTTTCTGATCTGCTTGAAGTCGGATAACGTCTTTGATTTACTGATGTCTCCGGGTTTTTCCTCCGTTCCGTGCGAGAAACAGAGTAGCCCGAACGAGATTTTATATTTTCGGTGTCTTTTAACTAAAGTGACGAAATTTAATAACGTATCTCTGAAGAACAAAAAGTTGACTTCAAAGACAATATAAAAGGCAGATGTATGAAATACCAGAAGCCAAGAGACAAGAAACGAGGAAACAGAGCCTATAATTTGGGATTATGATATCAAATCTTTTTCTATTTCTTTTACCTTGTCTGCCACACACACGCACACGTATATGTATATCTACCTACGCACACACACACACACACACACACACACACACACACTCACACACACATACACACACACACATACATATATATATATATTTATATAACACTATGGAGTCAACAAATATTTTCTTTCGTGTATATGTCTTAAAGACTCCGGAACTGCTGCACCCTGGGGTCTAAAAAATCATCTATAAGTGTAACTTGATTCAGGGCATAACATAGAATAGGTAGCGCCGAACTCCAAGTTCACTTCAGGGTCCAAATCACCAAGACTGGCCAAATTTCAACCAAGAATATCTCATGATACAACGCAGCACAAACCGGTATTGTCATAATTCGTGAGCGCTAACCCAACTATTCATTTATATCCCAAACAAAATTAATGAAAGCATGAATAGCTCAATGGTCAGAAACCCTAGAAATGCAATAGGTTGATCAAATTCAAACTCTGACAAGCAACATTTTAATTAATTCATTTTATTTTGCCTCTTTAAATAATGTGTCTTTAATCCATTAGACCTTCAAATGTTCAGGAAATTTGTCAGTTATGGGAAATTCTTATGATTTAGGGAATCTATTTAGAAAGTAGCTAGGAAAGATATGAATGTATCTTTCTCTCAGTGCTTATGCTGGTTTGGAATTATTTGAAAGAAAGAAAAAAAAATCTGACCCTAACCCAATAATAAAACATGTTTTCTTTGAGCAGGAAATCACTCCCTATCCCTAAGACTAACCCCGATTCAAACAAAGTAATAGAACATAGACACTATTCAAGTCCGATGGTCCGTTCTGACGTGCTAACTACTAACGTCAAAAGTAAGCATATGGATTATCTGTTTTGAGGAGAATATTTTTTTAAGGTTCTAAGAGGGGCAACACAGCCCTGCCCTAGGGCTAGTATTGGCCTTCATGGGTTTGCTCAGGAGTGAGTGCAGGTCAAACAGGGGAAGGACGAGGCAAAACATCATCTCATTTACATTTTATTAAAACTATATAAAACATCTTTTGCTTTCTTGTGTAGTTATATTTGATATTTGTTTTCCCGGGCAACGCTAGGTACCTTAGATTACTTAGATTATATATATATATATATATATGTGTGTGTGTGTGTGTGTGTGTGTGTGTGTGTGTGTGTGTGTGTGTGTGAGTGTGTTTGTGTGTGTGTGTTTATGTATGTGTATGTTTATGTGCAGATTTCTAGCTCTATGTGAAAGTTTAGTGTTCCTATAAAATCGTCTGTGTGTTGCAATGTCGTAAAACGAAGGAGCAATTACCAGTGAGTTCAGTGAGAAACAATTTAGAGCGTTCTCAGAACCAGAAAATATGATACAAGAAAAGAGGAAAGATACAAAAGAATTTAGTTCTTGGAGATTTGGTCACCAAGTTCAAAAAAAAAAAACGTCACAAAACATCGTCATATTGTTGGGATAATAGCATCAGATCATTTTGCATTTTTTAAATCTTCTCTCTCTCTCTTTCTCTCTCTTATATATATACACATATATATGCAGGTATTTAGCTGCAACGTTTTTCCCTTATATTTGTGGGATAGGTTGTCTTAGGATGAGAAAAAGTAATGGTTTTTGATGGTATTCTCAAGTATTCTTTCGTTTCAAGTACTGCATTGTGTATACGTTTTTGCATTTGTTCTGAACATACCGTAACAAAATTTCTGTCCGTGGAGATTCGGCCTTTAAGTTAAAAATTCCTCGCGTCATTGTTTGTGATGATAACCTTAAATCTCTTTTCATCTTTTTTATCTCGTCATATATATATATATATATATATATATATATATATATATTTATGTATTCGTTTTTGTTGTTGCAGAGAGGAATGTATCAGGGTAAGGGGCGTTAACGGTTCTGGATGGTAAACTCCAAGGTCGCCCTTGGGATGGTGAGGCGTGTGCTGTTTATCCCATTGCGTGCTAAGAAGTTTCATCAGCTTATTGAAATTTTGAAAAAAGGTTTGGAAAAAGATAAAAGGAGTGTTTGGGCATGGTAGGTTAGTTTAATGATTTAAGGGAACATAAGGATCCCTTGCTTCGTCCTTCAAGGATTCCCTAAGGCATAAGTACACGCTATGTTTCTCAACCAAATGACATAAATGTATAGCTAATTGTATATGAGGTTGGGGAAATTAGACCATTAAAAAAATTACCCTAACGCTTAATGTCTACCGTTTCCTTTGAAGTAACTCCCTAAGGCATGTATTCATTGCTATACAAAACCTAAAGTGCAAATTGCAACGGAAAAGTCTGTCCTAGGTTCAATTCGAGGGCTCTATCTGAATTCTCTAAACCTTGGGGTATCACATCGTATATATATATATATATATATATATATAGATGATGAAGGAGGGATTTGCGACACAAACACGTTTATGTTTCTATTTAGGAGTATTCGTATTGAGGACATTATTTTTTCTAAATAGGAATCTAGAATAATCGATCATTCATCCAATGAAGCCCAAACAGGACAGACACATAAACGTGTTTGTGTAGCGAATCCTCACTTAATCATATTTTAATCTCCATTTTAAATCAACTTATTGTTTGATGTTTATTATATCGAGCAATTTATGAAATAAACCCATCACACATCGGATATTGTATTATATTATTATGTATCCCTGATTTGTGCACATTTATATCATTAAGATATATAATCTGATCGAATGATTATCAATGCTTTATATTATTTGAAACAGTATTTGAAATGACCCCTTTATTACATGGAGAATGAGTCACATGGCCGTGACAGTGTGAATAGAATTAACGATTGAATCAGTCGTAGGTTCGATACCTTCATCCACCAAATTTTTCTGTTTTCTATTCTTATTTCATTTATGCTGTTTAAGCCAAGAGATACATTCTGATAATATCATGGATTGGTTTGCATGTAGTCCGATATTAAAACTGACAAACAGATTTATTATCCACATGGGTGAACACTCAATAGAGGAGACACAATTACCGAATCACATCTGTTTTATACTAATTCTACATCGTCAAATACTTTTTAGGGGTAAGTAAGTGAGCCTAGTGTTTCAAAATAAAATTAGGTAATTATGGTGTATAAAATATCATCCATGTATAATACAATGACGATACCCTATAGAAAATAATAAACTGCATGTAGCTTGACATAAGCTATATATCAAAATCATAACTGAAGGGGTGTTGGTGCTTGATCAGCACTGGTAGGGTCCATATTAATATAAATATTTACTTTTCAAATCCCCGAATGGGTTACATGGTAAACAATAGATGATTGCAGCAAGAAAAAATACTCACATATTACCATTATATCATAGTATGTGTAGAAAAAAAACGCTGAAGAAAATTACATAAGTTACATTGATAAATATTGGGACATGAATGATTGAAAGGACATGAATATTTGGAAAAAGATTATTTTTATATATATTGTGTTTAAAGCTGTAAAACTCTCCCTCCCCCTCTCTCTCTCTCTCTCTCTCTCTCTCTATATATATATATATATATATATATATTTATATATCAATAGATAAAATTATAAACTGTCATATAGTATATACAGACTCTTACTTGAAATGATCTCCCGTCGTTACACAGTTAATGTATCACAACTTAAATAGAATAAAAAAGAGAATGGGACTGATGTACGAACCGAACCTGCGATCGATAGGGTAGCTCTTTAAACGCTTCGACTCTGCCAGTAGCCCCATTTTCTTCAATGATTTATTATATTCACGTTGGCCAGTTCAAGTGATACGTTAACCGTGTAAGGACTGGATATCATTTCAAGCAAGAGTTTCTCTCTATATACATTGCACAATTTATAATCATTCTGTCGGATCATATAAATCTCTTTTTAATATATATATATATATATATATATATATATATATATATATATATATATATTTCAACAGAAATCAAAAGTACGAGTCAAAATGTGTTGCAACAAAATTATAAAAATAAATAAAAACATCCGTACAAGAAGTTATTATTTTTCAATAGATCCTCAATTTAGGTTTCTACACTTCCAATGACGATCTCTCCGTCTCTGTAATCCTCTCCTGAAGAGTTCTGCACTTTTCAATTTTCCCCATACCAAAACTCAAATCATAAATTTTCTTTGATTTTTTTTAGAACAAAAAGAAGTCTGTTGGGGCAAGATCAGGACTGCAGGATGAATGAGGGGTAAGATTTTATGACTAAGATCCCATAGGGTAGCCCTTGCTACCCCCTGAAGAATGAGCAGGTGGATTGTTGTAAGACAAGACGTTCGGTGAAACTTACTTGGCCAATCTCTCGACAGCGCTGCTTTAGATTTTCTGAACACTTTTCCCTTAATGATTCCTTGTGACCATTTTGTATTCTTTGAACAAATCTACCAAGATTACGCTTCAAGTGAAAAAAAAGGGTAACACTTTCTGCATTGAACAATCATTCTCGATTTTAACTAGCCAAGCAGGTCCTATTTGAAACTCTGATTTGATTGCTCTTTAGATTATATTGGCTGATTTAACTCTCGTCCCCAGTTATGATTCGTTCCAGAAAATCTTCTTCATCTGTTTCAACCTTTAAAGACTGATAGAAAGTTTAGTTCTTCGAGGTAGCCGATTATTGCGCAATGCTTTTGGCACCAATCAACCTGAAAGCTTTCCAATGCCAAGTTGTTCAGTAAAAAAAAAACCCAAAACAAAACAACAACAAAAAAACAACAACAAAAAAAACAACTTCTGACCACTTCAGTGGTCAAAAGGGAAGCAGAAAAATTCTCCTTGACATTTGACTTAACAAAGGGAACAAGTTTTCCTCCACTTTCACCAATCAAGGGAAAAAAAGTTTTGAGAATTTTCTTTCAGGGTTTCGGAGGGATATTTTTATTTGCAACGTGTATAATAAACCGTACGTATACTTTCGGTTCAATATACAATATTTTACATGTTCAGGTACTTGCCTGACCAAAAAACTTAGAATAAAGCAACATATGAAAGCAAATTATATTTCGTAGAGATCTCATGGAATTGAATAAGGCGGTGTACATTACCTATATTGGTCAAGATGGTGCACATGCACATACACTCAGACACAATATATATATGTGTGTGTGTGCGCGTATGTATAACAACACAGGGTTGTTAATTACACGTCCCCCTCAAATTTGACTTGACCGTGAATAGATACCTTTGTACATATATTTGCTGCCCATAGGATGCAGCAGTTTGGAAATTTCTGAAACATGAACAAACAAACAAATTAGCCGTCTTCATAGTCTTAGATTCCGTGAAAAAAGTGAAGAGAAACATTTTCCTTCTTGAACGGATCAAATATGAACTTTTTCCGCTTACGGTTGCAATAATGGAGGGATACACTTACTCACACACAAGTAGGCACACCATCTTGGATCTGGTCTTTCCCTACTGCGTTTGCTGTCCCATGGGCACCAGTCGGTTAGCTTGTTGCTCCATTCTTTCCGTCCATTCTTCTTGCCAGCCCATCGCAATTTCTGTTGCTTAATTACCTGTACAATATCCTTCACCCTAATCCTTTCTCAAATTCATGTTTTTCTTCTCCTATCACTAGGAATAATTCCTATCATAGCTCTTTCCATTGTCCTCTGTGCTATTCCAAGTTCGTTTTCAAGTGATTTTGTAAGTGTCCAGGTTTTGCAACCGTACACCGTTGTTGGTATTAGGCATTGAAAGTATACATATAAATCAAATTACAGATAGAATACCTTCATTGTCTTTGTACACCAGTATTTTTTCTTAATGAAACTTTTTTACCATCTTTTTCATATTAATTACGCTAAGATTATTACTATAAAATTGTTACTACTTTTCAACGTTTTTATCAACAAATGTCATCTTGTTGCAAGAACAAGTCAATAATTAGCTATTACTATTACTTCTACT
Source organism: Thysanoteuthis rhombus (assembly GCA_963457665.1). Classification (NCBI taxonomy): domain Eukaryota; kingdom Metazoa; phylum Mollusca; class Cephalopoda; order Oegopsida; family Thysanoteuthidae; genus Thysanoteuthis; species Thysanoteuthis major. The sequence goes on along the minus strand of OY735203.1, from coordinate 57,491,436 downwards.
TCTTTTCCAATTTTTCTGAACGACTGGGTGTTTAAAGTTAGCAATCTTTGAAAATTATTATCACATTTAATTTGTGTTGATATTTCAATTCAGTAATTAATGAAAGTGTAGGATCTGTTTGATGCATTTATGAAGCATGAATATTTGCAACAGTCATCGGTGTACAAAGATCAAAACAAAATAAAAAAGATACTATTTCTGAAATTGTCTGCACAGCGAATGGGAAATATAGTTATTTTACAATGCAAGTAAAGAATCTATGTTCTATTATCATGAGTATTTTCTTTTTAAATTTGGGACCGTTAAGTCTCTCACTAATTTGTAGCTGAATCAAAGCTTCTTAGTGCTTGTCTGCTTGAAGTTTCCGAAAAAAAAAAAATGAATGAAAAATGATTAAAGATTATGAACATTTCTTATACAGTTTAATCTAGCCGTCCTATACCGACGAAACTATATAAAATAGCAGTCGAAATGATCAATGAACGAAGAAAAAATAACCAATATCTTCCAAATGCAAAACCAGTATTTTACCTTGGAACCGGAGGCTTGCTGTTGATGTCAGACGTAGCCACTTTGAATTAAGCGCCTTAATCGAATCTCATATGGAATTTTTTCTGTTTCATTTTGCATTTTTCGGCAATGTCTTTTCGGAGATAGGTGTATGCATGCACAAGGGGATCACTATAAAAGAGACAGCAGTAAATAAGTGTTAGGGTAATTTTTCTAATGTTCGAAAATCCGAAACTTTTGGTAGTACCTCGTTATGAAACGATAGAAGTAATTGGGCACTTGAAAAGTATTTAACATTCTTCTTGAACGTGAACATATCATGTTTTGTTTCATCTTACTAAAGCAATTTAGTATATCACTTGAATAACATTAGTGAAGACTGCACTCTGAGAAAAATTCGTTTCAAGTTAGCGGAAAAATACTACTTGTAATAGTAAGTCTTATTTAAACTGATAGCATCACATAAATTGCTTTTGCAAACGGCATTGTCAACGGAGTAATAAATTTGCTTGTTTCACTCAGGAGAAAGCAATTCAGCTTGAAAAACTCTAAATTGTTTAACCTCTTTGTTGCCAAGTATATTCCTGATGTTAAAACTCCCTTGCCAGGTTTTTTCTATAAAAATAGACGAAAATAGAAAGTCTTTATTGCATTTGTGAAATGGTTTTATTTCCATACAAATCAGCTATTTTGTACAATATATTATCTACTACAGGTAATATTTACATAACTGTGTTAAAATAAGATATTTCAGTTATTTAAACGAGTATGAAATATCTTGAAACATTGATCTACTGACAAAACCACCTTACATTGAATACTGGTGAATATCTATTGCCATTTTGCATTTTGTAAATATTGCTCACACATTTTAGTGGGTTCTTGTAAAAGAGAAACACTACAGTAAGACGAATTATCACATCGGTATTATTAGACTGAGGAGCTGTTAAGAAGAGTCATCTCGTCTGTGACAGTGAATCGGTTGATATTCACCTTGTCTCGTTGGAGAGGGAAAGACACTTTTGTGTTATTTTGTCTGGTGATTAGGAATTGTCGAGCAAAATAGACAACATAGGCTTCTTAAAGTTTTCAAATGTGTCTGTCTGACTGGCTATGTGTGTGTCGCACGTACGGGCAATACTAATTATAGAGCTAGAGGACTTAGAATTTAAACTCTCACTCCTCAATATGCCTAGAAAAAACGATTCCTTTTCGTTTTTGAATTTCCTTCCAAAATATGTTCTTAATGGCGGGTCAATTACCAAGTTTATATTGAATTGTCTCCTACGTTTGTATTCAACAGCGTTCACGCTTTTTTTTTGTTGAATTTTTGGACTTTTTAGTGATCTGATAAAAAGTGAGAGAAGTCACTTATCCATAGTCCCCGCCCCAAACGACATGCTGATAACAGGCGTTGGTCAGGTGATGCTTTCTAAATGAAAAAGAAAAACATACGTAAAGATACGGGTGAATATCTTCCTGTATATCACACAAGCTGCATTCACGTCTACGTCAGTTTGACTTGTAAGTTTCCTTCCACTTTTAACGCAAGGGAAAAAGTCTCCTTTCATTTTTTCGCCAATGAGGGGGGAAATCTCCTTTTAGTTTTCACCTGAGTGGAAAAATCCCATAAGAGTTGACTCCTTACAGGTAGAAAGTTTTCTCTTCACTTATGGTCCGTTGAAGGGGAAAAAAGTTTATTTCACTTTGACCCTTGAGAGGGGAAAAATTCCCTCATCAAAACAAAACAACAAAAACAAACTAAATATATCCGATCTCCTGACATGTGCACCTTTAAATGAGTGGTGCAAAAACCTCTATTGGGTGGTGCTGATATGATGCTACTATAGTTTGGAGGAGAAACAAAACAGAACAAAACAAAAAAAAAAGACTTTTAGATTACAAATTGACAATATCCTGCAAATTTCCACCTATGTGCTGTAGGTAAATTGGGGCCTACTGATTTCGAATATGCTTTTATTTCTACCCTTTGATGCGTAGTACTCGACTTATATGAGAACGAACACACCTACACACTTCAGTACTTTATTATGTGGATACACAACTTGCAAATATTGAGCAAACCATTCATAGAACACAGAAATAAGGACTGAATTGTTTTTTAACGTAGTTAGAAAAAAGACTCTAAAGTAATACACACACACACACACAGAGACACACACACACACACAGCGTTTGGATACTCTTCGTTAGAGAATCAGCAAAACCGATTGATACTCTATGTATATATATATATATATCATCTACTATTATAAGTGCAATACTGGACAAAAGCCTTTCCCATCTCCTTCAATGATTACCGCGCTAGCGCAAACCTCTGCAATGTCTTACCAGAAAACCTTTCTATCTCATCCCTCCATTCCATGTCTCGTCTTCTCTTACTGCGTTTACTGTCCCATGAGCGCCAATCGGTTAGCCTTTTGACCCATCTGTTGTCATCTTTTTTTGCTAAATGTCTTGTTTATAATCATTGTTTAATTATTTGCAAAATATTATTCACTCTAGTCTTCACTCTGATACATGTTGGTCTTTTTCTATCTTGTAGAGTTATCCCCAGCTTTCCATGGCTCCCTGTGCGATACTAAGTTGGTTCTCGATTGGTTTTATCAACTTTTGTGTTCCGAATCCGTACGTCAGAGCTAGTATTATTCATTCGTTTTTATACATTACGCTTCACGTACATTGGCAAGCTGGTTTTCAATGTGACTCTATTCATATCAAATGCGTATTGTTACGTGTTGCTTTATTTTGCTTTCGTGGTCTTTCTTTACCCGTATCAATTTTTTTTAGATAACCGTATTTGTCAGCCTGATCCAGAGATCCGATTTATTCTCATGATCTGGGCGACTTTATCATTGAACATTACTTCTATCTCTGTTCTGTTCATCTTGAAGCTTACTTTTCTACTTTCCCTATTCAGATTTGTCAACACATTTTGTTATTCTTCCGATCCTTCTGACGTCAACGAAACGTATCTCAAGAGGTTTGAATATTTTCCGTCTATGTTTATTGTAATTTGCTCCCGGTCAGTTTACCCGAAGACGCTCACCATTGACGAGAGTCTTAAAGATAAGGTGGATCATGAGTGTCCATCACTGATTGACAACATCTTATTAAGAGCCATTATTGAGGCGAAATCACGCGAAAAAACTTGAGGAGGGATAAAAATGATGGAAAAAACCGATTCTGACGACTAGATCTCCATAAACCGAGCCCATGGATGCACCCTGAAGACAATTCATGTGGTAACTTGAATTAACAGAGTAGCAAATCAAAAAGCAGACCTCATAAATGAATTAAGAAAATAAGAGTCCTGCAGATTCGAACCTGCGTCCATCAGGAAACTGTCTTAACGTCACTCCACCAGACTGACTGAGCTAACAACGCTTTAGATTAGTAGGAGTTCGAAGTGGCACACATAAATCACCCATATCTTTACTGTGCAGTCGTAGGCATAAATATTCACACACATATATATATATATATATATATATATATATATATATATATATATATATATATATATATATATATATATATATATGTGTGTGTGTGTGTGTGTGTGTGTGTATGTGCGTGTGCCCATTTTGCACAGAGTATGTATACATCATTAGATTGGACAGAATATGATTGAAGAGAAAGTGACAATGGGGAAAGGAAACCAGAAAAGAAAGACTTTATTTGTATGTATATGAAATAATCCGTCAATGTGTAGTAATTGCTACAGCACATTTGTGAAGTTCTTCTCTAGGAGTCCTATTATAAGCCTAGTATTTGTTGATCGGCTCCAAGATAACATCAAATAAGCAGATCCAATAGATTGACCATAAACATCAATCGATCGATACCTTTAGAATCAATATCAAATACATGAAAAGTTAGTTTGTACCGATAAAATCATATTAAAAGCCGATATGTAAACTTGCAAAGCAGACAGAACTATAAAACAATGAATCAAGTGATAAATAAAATAAAAAATCAACCGATGAAAACTTTGGGTGTTCTTTATGAGGCGCGAGGCGCTGGTGGTGAAGTGATCAAAAACAATGAAAATGAAATTGGCGAGCCGAGTTCAAACCCAGGCTAAATCAACCTGCGTCCACCGTTGGAAACGAGAAAATATTCTGATTCCATCTGTTGTTCGAGCGAAACCGGAAAAGTGCAACCCCCATTGTCCAGTGCCTCGAGGAGCCGGAACCGGACAGACTTGAGAGCTCGTTCCTGAACAATGGACATTCAATGGATCGTAGATGAAGCTTCGCTGGGCTTAGCGAGCCGTAGTTGGATTATAGTAAAATGCTAGTATAGATGACCCTGCGACACCATCGATAGTGTAAGCGTGACAGATTTATGCAAAGTTGTTACAGCAAGAAAGTGAGCCATACTTTCTTTATAAATTTCATGTTTTTACCGCTGTAGATTTAATCGTTAAAGTAGCTTTGCATTTTAAATGTCTGCAGCAATGATGAACTTGACACGTTTACACAAATAAGAATGGAATTGATGGCATAAGACGGGGTTTGCCTGTATTGTGATCTTTGAGAGTGTTTTTTTGTGTGAAAATAACACCGACAATATTTGCCAGGATCAAGAACGGTCTTGGTTTTTGTCTGAATTTATGGAAAAAATAAATAAATAAATAAATATCGGCAAAATAAATACATTTCATATTTACTATTGATTCTAGATATTTTTTCGTGGTTATTCCCATCTTGGATATTTTCGAAATTGTCTGATGGACCAGGATTTTTAATTGTTTGATTTTCATGAAAAAAACGTACATCGAAATAAAAAAAAACCAAAAAAAAACAAACAAACAAGCAGAACAAAAATATGAAATAAGAATAAAAGAAGAATGAATTTTCGACTTGATCCAGCTATCTTGATTGGTTAATCTATTTATTTTCGAGTAGTTTACCACCCCTGCCAACAATTTTGGAAGAGGTGCATGTATTCGCTCACGCCTGTCTGTTCGTCTACATTATATCTCCAAAAGTTCTCTGTGAATATCGATGATATTTCACAGATGGCCTAGGCATAGATTAAGGGACAACTAGTTTCATTTAAGAGCGTGTCCAAGATTTTTTTCGATTGAGAGATATATTTTTATATATTAAGACGATTGTCCGAAATATGGAAAATGAAAACTTACTCAGTTAGATCACCAGCACTGTAGCTATATATAAACCGATTTTCATTCAGTTTTACTTCATGTATGGCATTGGCAGGGGTATCAGATCTATGTATGCACTCTAGTCTGGAATATTTTCAAAATTGTCTAGTGAACAAGGATTTTTTGTTGTTTTCTCTCAATATATATATATATATATATATATATATATATATATATATATATATATATGTGTGTGTGTGTGTGTGTGTGTGTGTGTGTGTTTGATTTGGCACAAATATTTTTTATCTTTATTTCCTCCAGTAGTTACCTGCAGCTGATTCGAACGAAAGGTGCGTTTCGCTATTTTCTTTCAATAGATTTTTGGCGCCGTTTCGCCAGAAGTTATTTTATTTCTGCCCACAAGGAAGGGAAAATCTCTTCCCCCGAACGGAGGTAAAAAAAAAACTTCTCTTTGTTTCCAAATAGCCAAACGGTACTGCTGTTAACCAGGCGTGACACGAGGCTTGATCATGGACAACAATTGAGTATTTAAACATAGGTGGAAAGGTGTTAATCGCTTCAACGTTCACTTCGTTCACCAACCCGTGTAAGAAAAGGTCTAATTAGTGGCTATCCCTTTGAAGAAGGTCAACGAACCGTGTTGCTTATTTCAAGATTGATATCCATCAGCTGCGATTTTAGTTAGGCGAACAATCAGTATGTGATGAGTGGTCTATCGCATAAATCTTGACGGTGGAGTTAGTTTTCTGATTCATTTAAGTACATTAAGGTAAGAAGAGCCCTACCGCAGAGCAATTCATATCAAATTAATCTCCCAGGCGCTTGCTAGGGAATTCGAATCTGATTGAGAACAAGCCTGAACCACGGTCAACACATATCTGTTAGGTTGTAAAAAAAGTTCTATCCGGGTTTAATACTGATTTTACTTGAAGAAGATTACTTGGATGCCATCCTCATTTTGCTAATGCAGTCTAGGGACTCAGTAATCAATGGAACGTTAGCCATAACGCTGTCCATAGTGATTCGATGATCTTTGGGAAAGTTTGTATCCCACATGACCTGTCTGTAGCATATCGCTTGCAATATGCTGATCGTTGCGAGTCATTGCACACTTCGCAGCTGCCTCAGGTCCCCATTAGACGATCAGGAATGGAGCCTTTTTTTACAACCTTAGGCACCGTCGTCATTGACTCAGTCGCTATGAAAGACCTGTACTCCAGCCGAATGTCAACCATTATTCAAAGAAGTAATTGTTGAATGTTTATTTAGGTATGTAAATAACCGTGGATTACGGACTCCTAAACGATATCCAAACAGTCACAGCTCGGGTTTTCAGCCAACAATTTCGTGAATATAGTGAATCCAACCCGTACTTGATGCTCAACCAATTTAGCGTTTGAATTCAATGAAAATACCGGGAATTTCAATGCTGATTTTCAAAGTGACATGAAGTGCCACTTTGAAAATCAGCATTGAATCTTCAGTTGGCATATTGAAGCTAACGGGTGTTCTTAATCTCCATTCAAGACTGAAATAAGGTTAGTGAAAGGCTTCTATTATGGCGTCATGTTTAGTGATGTTCGGCTAGCAGACGAAGTAGCTATAGAGCGTGCCAAAGTATTATACAAATAGGTTTTCCCTTCTCAATCCTGCAACAGCAGAATAATTTGAATGATCTTCCACGCAGATATCCCAATAGCATTATTACGCAATGTCATAAAATATGGGAATTGAATGTACAGTTGGTGAAGAACACGAAGCATGGGTAGAAAAACACTGAAAAAACTTGAAAATTGTCCTTCAAAATTGCCTGGGAAGTCATTTTTTCCTCCATCTGGTACCCCAACCAAAGTCGAACCAACTCGTCTCAAACGTTTTCAGCCGAAAACGTAACTCCTCAACGCCCTGCAGACGCTTTAGTCGTACATGATGCACCTATGCCCTAGTAAACCAGTCTGCACTCAATCCATCCGGCCCTTCAAGAGTAGCTTGGCACTCGTCAGTGAAGAGGACAACATCAAAGTTAGTTTTCAAATACTTTTTACCTCATTCCTGACGGTACGCTTAATTCGAGACATTTTGCTTCTGAGTTATTACCAAGGACCTGCCACTAGAATTGCCCCCCCGTTTGTGTTTTAGTCCACAGAATGTCTTCATTTTTTCTATGCTGGCAGAGGTCAGTGTTACCAATATTCATGTCAAATTATTTCTCTCTTTCTTTCGAAATATCAAATTCATGATAGTAAGACTCGGGCATGATAATTTGACACACACTGTACTGTAATGAATGAGTTTGGGTCTCACTAGATGATTACTAAACTTATTTTCTCGCCAGGCTAGGCTAAGCCTTGTAAACAACTATTCATATACTGATGAAGCTGTTTATCATAATCACGAATGATGTTATTAAACGGTTATTGTTATCGAAATCTGTCCGTCTCAATCACTTAATTCAAAATGAATTGAAAATTTTAATGATTTCACGTAAATTTTTGTGAAGTAGAGTTGTTTATAACAATGAAAAGAATTGTAAATTAATTCAAATTCAGATCGTTTGCTCAATGTTATCAGTCGGTTATAGCTATTTCAATGACCTTGTCCCAAAGTGATCATAAAATTTTTTTCCTACGAGTGAGAGAGAGAGAGAGAGAGAGAGAGAGAGAGAGAGAGAGAGAGAGAGAGAGAGAGAGAGATTCTTTCTCGGGTTTGACTATCCACCATTTATCACGTAGAGTATTTGCTGTGGTCAATGAAAGTAATACTGATAATAATAATATGATGATGACAGTAGTAGTATCAGCAAGAGTGGTACTGCATTAGTGAAAACCCCCAAGGTAATACCCATTTCATATGGCTGTGAATTGGAAAATAAAGAAATTAAAAAAAAAAAACAACTTTTTGGTGGCTATTTGAAGTCATCTAAATATTATCATTTTCATGCATTTATTTTAGTTATTTAACTATTTGAATTGATTATTATCATCGTTTGAAACATGACTGCTTATGCGAATAATAATGAAGAATTCACTAGAAGACTAGGTTTATCTTTGAAAAGTTTGGGGTGCTGAACATAAATTGGTTTTGAGAATTGGGGAATTGGATTCTTTTTTGGTCAAAAAGGGTAATGATGAGATTTTTTTCCGACACAAGAGAACACAAGGCAGTTTTCAACTCAATAAGGGAATAAAGTGTTAACGATGATTATATAGAAATAAATTCAGTATATATACATATGTGTATTTCTGAAGCTACGGAGAAGATATAAATTGTAAATGAGTGGGAAAAGTGGATACGATTTTACCTGAACTATTTACTGCAAGTTTTGAAACATCAGATAAATCACAAAACAAGTCAAATGATCTAAATAGGGAAAGACAAATAGAACAAACACAAAAATAATGTTTTAAAATTAAGTCCCAAAAATCCTTTATAAAAGAAGTTGGTGGGGGACACTTAAAAGATGAGAAGGAATACATTCATCCAGCTCAGATAACACGACGTATAGCAATTGGAAAGCATTTGGCATAAACAGAGACATATTGAAAAGCACTTTGTCATTATACTCAAAATTTAAAGTGTCGGATGAATGCATCATACCAGGTATGACGTACAAATGTGAAACATGGAATTTGAATGATAAAAGCACTTGGAAACAATCTTAAAATCGTTGAAAGGGCGATGGATAAAGCAATGCTAGGATATCATACAAGTAAATAAGTGACAAAAATGGAGATAGGCTGGCCATTCAGGTATAATGAAGGACAACAGATGGAAAAAAGGTCAAGAGAGTAGTGTACATTGGAAAGCAAACAAATAGGGAAAGACGAGAAACAAGATGAATGAATGAGATTGGAATGTAAGACATGACCACAATTTGCACAGCAACCGTGGAAGGAAATGTCTTTGTCCATCAGTTTACTTAAAATGGCTGATGATTTTGATATATATATATATATATATATATATATATATATATATATATATATATATATATATATATATATATATATATATATCTTGATAGGTAAGAAGGCAAACAGGTAACCCACGGAGGTATATATTGATAGGAGGAGAAGCAAATAAAGAGAGAGAGAGAGAGAGAGAGAGAGAGAGAGAGAGAGAGAGAGAGAGAGGTTGGGGTAATGGAAAATGGTAAGAGAGAGGGAGATGAAAGAACAACGAAGTGGAGGAGCGGGGAAGAGAGAGGGCAAAATTATATTGTTCACAGAACGAGGCTGATTAGTCGTTGACATTCCGATTCGGGCAATTTATTGTCTTGACACATCCACGGTGCCAGATTGACACTTTATTGATGACAAATATAGCATCGCTCATATCTACTCTGCTCCCCCCCCCCAAAAACAAACGAAAACAACAATAACAGCAACGACAATAACAAAATGAACAAAAAACGAAGTTCCCCATGCAAATGCCTTTTGTTTTTGTTCAGATCTATTTATGTACTTTTGGCTCTCTGGTACCAAACGATGCTTCGTTATCAAAACCTTTGTTCTTCTTCGTTCGCTAAATTACCGCGTTTGGAGTCACCGCTAGCTGATTCAGTTTCCAAATAATCTGCTTTTGCTGTGGTTGGGGGAATCTTTCGCCTGTGTCGCTTGTCCTCCCCATCTCTGTGACACTCTGCAACAGCCGAGATTGTTTGACGCCATGGTTTGCAATCTACATCCTTTTATTCCCAGGTTTCTGGGTCGATGTCGGACTTCCTCGGTCATTTTGCACATGTCAGGTTCGCTACTGAGGATCTGCCGCAGACGCCCGGTGTCATACATGCAGTACGCCCGCTGTTGGCTTGGGCTGTCTATGGACCGCGAATTTAGTTGCATAGTCCACCCCACATTTAATGTTCATGATTGATCGAAGATTCTGTTGGAGAAAGCGCACTCGTTTTTGATGTCTCGTCAGTACAGTGTCCATGTTTCACCTCCCTAAAGTAAGGTGGAAACATTTGCTAACGAACTATTATTGTGATTATTTAGAGCTTCACTGCTAGAATCACTCTTTGTATTCTATGCCGAACCCAGCAAAAACTACTAGACGTCAATCCTCTTAAATAGATCAACGATAACCCACTAAGTGAAACCCAGTTTTATCGTCCATATATTCTTCAGAATAATGTCTTTATACTCGTTTTTTTCTTAGTTTTCAAGTTTCGGTCGATAATCTTAGACCTTTGTCAAGCGCATGTTGCATCCTTTGGTGTTGAGAAATCGCTGAGTATTTTTCTTTTCCATCATCTCAAAGAGAGTTTGACAGAATCACAGAACACCCAAACAGATTACCATTTGTCAGGAATTGAGGAAAATAAACCAGACAAATTAGGGCGATTATGTATAAAATGTAATTCATGGCTAAGGTTTCTACGAGAGATAACTGTTGAAAATTTGGAAGAAAGGGATTGTTAGAGGTTGCAAATTAATAAAAACATCATTGACAGAATAGTGCTTATATGCGTATAATGAAAATGCATGACTAAAGATTTTACTATTGGTGTCCATGAAAAAATCACAGAGAGTTGATGATGAATGCTATTTAAAAAGTACTTCACACTAATACACTCCGGAGAAGGCATGAATCCACCTCTTCTGTCTCCAGCTATGGATAAAATAGTAGGTGAAGTGAGAGAAGGTTTTTCTGTGTTTTGTAGCCTCTAATTAAATTTCACTCATCACAAACCACGAAGAACCTCGAAGTCTAGCCAAGACAGAAGAACCAATGATATATGAAGCTCTGGCGAGGATAACTGATGCCGTAACCAGCAGAGGGGCACTAATTAACTTTTTTCTTCTAATTGCAATATGAGCCGGTAGTTTTAAAAGCTGTAAAAATCACATATCAAGACCAGATTTGAATAGGTTAGCAGCGTCAGTAAGTAATCAAGTAACCCGAACAGTGATTGAACAGAGATTTGCAGCTTTCTTAACAAAGACAAGGGAGATGATAAAAGAGAATAACAGAAAAGATTATTTTTCTTACGTTGCACTACGTCATATCCTTAAAAACATTCCTCGAGAAAATAAGAAATAGAATACAAGAAAGAAGGAAAGAACCCCCCCCCAACTAAACAGAGTGTATAACCAATGTGTATATATATATATATATATATATATATATATATATATATATATATATATATATATATGTTTGTATATATATATATATGTGTGTATATATATATATATATATATATACATATATATATGTGTGTGTGTGTGTGTGTGTGTTTCCTTTTACCTCTGCTATTAAATTACATTGCATTTTGAACAGTAGTTCTTTTTATTTTATTTTTGCAATGATTATTTATTTTTGTTTCGAACATTTTAATGGGGATTAACTTGACAAATCAATAGGAAATAAATATTTTTCAATGTCATTATATTCTATCACAGAAGCAAAGGCTGAAAATGTCGCCGAATGCTGCCAAAAATTGTATGTACAACGTCGTAGAGTCTGTTCTTGATGTCACTATTTTTCAATTGGAATAAAAGAAAAGGTACGTCAAAGCTCGTGTCAGACGGTAATCTCATTTTGACTCATACTTTGACGTCACAGACTAGAGTATTTGACTCCTTAGATGATCAAATAAGAGTCAATGAAGCGTTTATGTTTGATTTTATTATGCGATGGTTTCCACTTAGGCATCGTTCCAGCACGAGAATTGAAATCTCGCTGGATTTGCTCTGATGATGTAGATGATATCGTTATATAGTCTTTTGGTGCAATGTGAAAAACGTGCAAAGAATAATCTAGCAGATGTACAGACAAATAGTCCAGTGAACGACAGAGAACCTTTTTTATTACATTTACTATGCATAACGTAAATGAAAGGAAAAGATGCAAAAAGATCGTCTATCAGCAAACGAAATAAAACTCCGATTTCTTAAAACTTTTATAGTTCAATCTCCATTGCTATCCTCCAAGTTTTGCTTAGTATGAGACAACAACATCCCCCCTCCCCAAAAACGGGGGAAATGAGAAAAGAAAGATTGTGATCCGCCAATTTTCTAATTTTAAAAATCAGTATCAATTCGATATCGTGGTTATTTTTATATTTTTTTATCTATCTATCCATCTTGGCCTGTTCATCTCTCTCTCTCTCTCTCTCTCTCTCTCTCTCTATGTATATATATATATATATATATATATATATATATATATATATATATATATATATATATATACATATATATATATATATATATATTATATATATATATATATATATATATATATATATATATATATATATGTATGTATGTATATGTTGCAATTTCTCAGTTTGTTCATATCTATTGTAGTCTTTCATTCATGTGTCAATTTGATTACATACATCGATCTTGATTTCTTCACATGGAACACTCGTAATTTATCCTTGTTTATTTTAGTTCGTTCATATCTATCAACAGCATGTTCTAAAAGTAACCTGTTCATCGAGAAAATTCATTGTTACATTCTCATACAGCTCCAGAATTGACTGAAATCAGAAACATTTGGTTCGAATTCTGTCAATTCTGAACGTTTGTGAGTACGTTGAAATCAACTTCTTGAACTGTATCGGATACTTTTGCACTCACTGTATGTATGAAGGCATCTGTGTACTTTGTCTATTTCTTTATTTCAACCTTGCTTTCCCTTTCTCACATAACCATATAATGAGCTCATATGCAAATTCTTCCGTTTATTTGTTTGTTGTCATCGCATCTCGTTGATTAATTAACATTCTTATTATGACATAACAATGACGTCATAGATTGTGCCATAGTAACTCTCAAGACTTGGAATATCTGATCACTCATCATAACAACTTGAGCTTAGTTGAGACTTGAAAAAAACATAAAATCCAGATACTTGAATTATTAAAAGAATGAATTGCCCAATAAAATATCTCTCGGTTCTTCAGTACCAATCCTTAAGTAAACGATCTCGTTGGTATATGCTGGTATATACTAATGATCAATGTACCCTCTTATTCTTTTTGTAATCAGTGGGTGCAAAATTCTTATGCTATGCAGTTTCTATCCCTGGTGACAAGAGCAGGTGCGCACATTTGAATTCGACACGGGCAATCAATTTTTTTGAATAAAATCTCAGTAAGCTATCTACAGAATTTGAAATATTTTAAACGCACATTAACTTCATTTGTGAAATGGTTACCAAACATATGCGTGCACTAACATGTGCGCAGCTTAGAGGTATCAATATTCATGACTGGTAATTTGTATGCATGAATAAATATCAGATTGTCAGAATCTATCTTCAATATCAATATTCGGCAAGTATTCCCTTTAACTCAACTACATTTGCTTTTTCTCGCAATTACTTGCACCATCATTCTACACATATTACAAAACACTGCAGATAAGAAATAATGATTAAACTTAAATTTGCGTCCCTAAATCCTTACGAAGCCCATCAACGAGAGCAAAAAATGCAAACGATCAAATATAAGCGCATCGTCTATTTTCATCATATGTACATCTCAGGTCGTTCATATCTATCTACTTCATTTGGGTCCATAAATGAGTAAACCCATACCAAAAATTTATTTTCTTCAAAATTGAACGTACTAGAATTTCATAATTCATTATAGAGCATTCTGCAATATGCAATCGAAATGGATATTGTTAGGTATTATTTATCACCAATCTCTACTCTCTTGAACCTCTGTAGCTAAAAATATAGCACGCTCCAAAAATAAATACACCCTAACGAAAAAAGTTAATTTTCTTCTGTATAGTAAGTATATTTTCAACCCTAACCTGATTTTTCTTGTAAGGGATTTAAATAAATTAACTATTGTCAAAATAGTTCTTATAAAGACAGTTTTCAGTGTACAGAAATGTCCTCACTTGGAAGAGGATTCTCTCCTAATTTGAGGCGACCAGGTCGACCATGTAAGAAAGCCTCAAAGTATATTCCTTATATCAAGAGATTGGCTCATAAAGACGCAAGAAAATCGACTTATGAAGTGAAAAGGCGTGTGTCATGATAGCTTACAATAATCAAACGTAGACTGAACAAGCGCGTAGAAAATGGCTACTGACGTCGAAATACAAGAAGGCGTGTTTGAAGTTTGCACAGGAAAATGAAGATGAAATATCAAAGTTTGGGACAGCATACTGTGGTAAGATGAAACAAAAATCAACCTATTTGAGTCTAATGGCATCTGACACGTTTGACAGCTGAATAGTGCAGCGCACATGGAAAAGTGTTTGGTCTCAATAGACAAGCATGTTGGTAGAAACGTCTTAGTCTGGGGTTTTAACGGCACTGGTAGGCTGCATCCCATCGACGGAATCATGAATACTAAATATTACGTTAAAATATTGAAAGAGAACATGTTTTTACTCAAACGCTTTGGAAGAAGAGCTATGTTCCTGCATGACAATAATCCAGAACATTCGACTGAGAAGAAAGCAGGGTTTCTGAAGGAGGAAAAGATAAAGATGCTTGATTTGCCTTGCATATCACTGGATTAAATTCCAATTAAGCAATTGTAGAATATATTTAGAAGAAAAGTTGAAACACTACAACCATCCAACGAGTCAGAATTCGAAGATTTGATACCGTCGGGGTGGAAAAAACATTCTTTCGAAGCAGTGTACTTATTTCTGAACTGCTACACGTTCATATTTTTAATGTTGTAGAGTGTAGTGATTTATAGTACCTAATAATGTCCGATTTGATTGTTTAATGCCCCACTAAGAATGATAAAATCCTCATATGTTCGGTTTAGAAGGAAATTAACTTAAAAAAAATTGGCAGGGTTCTGCATTTCTATCGGCGATAATCTATCTATCTATCTCAGGCACCATTTCTCTGTATCAATCAATGCGATCAGATGAATATCATCAATTCTTTTTTTCTGATCAATTCGATTCAACAACTTTCCCTTTGATCTCTTTCAATCTTCCTGTCATTGTTCAGACATCCAATTCGTGACTGGCAGCCAAACTGAATTCAGCTAAATCTTTCCCCCTGAACACAATTGTTTATTTTTCGACAAACAATATACCCCGCAGCTCAAGCTTCAAGTCCACTCACGGATAGCTGCCTCAAGATTAGACATCATTAAAGGAGAAGCGGTGACGATGCCACGTGTGAAAAACGACACCGAAGCCCTAAATTGAGGGGAACAGAAGATTTGCCAATTAGTCCGAGATCTAAATACAGTAGCAGTCCGATGTCAAATGCAATATTCAAGTTGGTGCATTTCAGGCTTGCTTTGAATCAATACCCGTGGCTAAAAAGTTGCAATTAGGAAAAGGAACAGCTGGACAGGCACATAATTCTCTTATCGACACAATTTTCTTACATACATATTGAGATAGATAGATAGATAGATAAATAGATAGATAGATAATGGTCATCGTAAAAGTATAGATACAACAAAGTTGGCTACAACAGTTGAATTGTTAATACTGCAGGGATAAGGAAAAGTCCTCATTGGAGAGTGGTTAGCACAAATGCCCACTCCTCTATTCGCTCTACCGTCAACTATCGTTTTATTCGTCGAATAAATAGGGAAAGATATGTTCATGCTTTTCCAAGGACGTAAATGCTCATATACATACAACAAACGGTGCAGTTTCTCTCTCTGTAAAAGCAGACTCTTCTATTCAAAGAGGGGAGTTTTGTGAATAAAATATCTCCAGCCCTACATTAGAAGCAATGAACTCTTCCACTTTCACCACCTTATATGAAACAAATATGACGTGAAGATTTTTCACACTATTAACAGTTTAGCAGTAAGAAAATCTGAAAAAACTGTTGGAACTCCACCAATCTATACCAAATGTATTCCAGCCATCATTATAGGAGGTGTGTCCAAGAAGAAACCGAACACTTCCAAATACAAATCTATTACTTTACCGACGACCTTATGGGACTTGTACATTTTAAAAATAGCCCCCTTCAGCTGTCGATACACCACACCCTTCGTTTTTTTCCAGTTTGGAGGAATAATGTGTAAGTTCCGTGGTGCATTTCCATTTATCGCTTTTATCGTCAGTTATCAACGACTTTTCAGGGTGGACTTCAGCAGTCATCAAAGGTAGAATCTGTTAAGTAGGGCGCCTGGGGTACTAGAGTTGTCTCGTATTCCAACAAAGGTTTTGTTCATCAGCAAGCAGATGCAGCACAAATTTTACAGCAACACGATAATTTTACTCTTAGAAAAATGCTACATGAACCTTTACGGATTCATACCTTTTCAGGAACTTCACGGACAGTCAGGCCATAATTTCACAGCCTGCAATTTTCCAATGTTATTTTTGTCCGTAGACGTGAAAGGTCGTCCAGATTAGGTATTAACTTTGGTGAATGTTCATCCCGATTTGAAACGCTATTCAAATTTCTGCAAATTTCTCTGGAAAAGATAGCTGGCAAACGTCGAAATGCATCAAAACATACCCACGTGATAATAAAAATTGCATCATCTACCGTTCTTTTAAATTCTTTTTCTTGGCCCTCCAATTGTCATTTACGTCCACATTGAGTGGGATTAGCTCACATCCACACAACAAGCACACACACACACATACACACAAACACACATATATATATAGGTGTGTTTGTGTGTGTGCGTGTGTGTGTAAAATGCTGCTGTTATTGTGAGTTACATTGGAATGAATCAAAGGCAAATGATTCCTCGAGGCACACTTTATTGATTCATGATTTACGACTACGATATCTTTTGTCAAAGTAAAAAAGAACATTCATTATTTTTAGGCAAGTCTGTATCTCTTACACCATTTTTCGTGAAATCCGAAATTCGAGGAGGCTTCTATGGGTGCGCCATCCAGTATGCCACCCGAAAATAAGTAGCTTGCTTTTAAGAATTCGGCTAATCAGAACCCGCTCTTTAAACCTGAATAGGTAATTGGTTTTTCTTGATGGCAGGTATATGGTTCTGTAAACTCAGGTATGCGGATACGTAAAATGACCCCAGGGAGCTGAGCATCCCGTTACTTGCACATTTCCAAGTCACCATTGGGCCAATTGCACCACCCTCTGATAACCCAATGGGTTACAACACAAACTCTATTACAATCTAATTATATGTTAGGCCACGTATAAGTCGATATTTTTGTCTGTAACATTTTCAAGGGAGATTACTCTTGAGTTACAATCATAGAGTACCCTGTTTTTTTCAAATCTATTTTTGAAAACGCCTGGGAATTTTTTTGATTATAATTATGAGTGCAATCACAAAATCATTTGAATTATGCCATCACTTTTATTTTTACCTCCTGGGTAAACTAATGTTATTTCAAACGTATTATAAGACAGATAACAAAGATTCTGAACCATAGTGTGGGATAATTTGTAACCTAGGGGGAAATTTTCATTAGATTTTTAAAGTAACTCCTTTCCAGTGGTCAGACTGTGGTAGAGTTCTAGTGTGCCATTGAGCAAACTTGATAGCATAAAAAAAATGTTATAGGGCCGGGGGGGGGGTCATTGTTTTTTTTTAATGAAATATTTGAACGCCATCTTGGACCTTTCAAGAAGTAAGACTATTAGGATTTAGATATGTTATCAAGTACATTTGATTTAAAGAAGCAAATTGAAATCACTTGTTACGGGTGTTAAGAACGCGTGTGGGACATTACAAGTATTTGCAGGCCATTTTGGACGCTATTTTGAATCTTTATACAGAGGAAAATTGGTAGAGCAACATTTCAGTCGGCACTTCTAAGCGTAATCGCCTAAAGAACACAGGAGAAACGACAGGCCGAAAGTCTTTGGGGAAAACAACAAGAAAATATTTATTAATCTGTTTGCTGTCATAGAGGAGACAACTTGTTCTGTGTTTTTTTTCTCTCAGATCTCTCTCTCTCTCTCTCTCTCTCTGTTGAATATATGTAATGAAGAATGTTTTCCAATTTTAAACACTGAATATATTTGAAAACTGTTATTCTAAAAGGCTTTTGTCACTCATTTCAAAATATCTGTTAATGTAGTTTATGTAATTTTTCTTCAGTATTTCTTCATGCTTTACATTTTGATATCATGTTACTATGCGTATATTTCTCTTGTTGGAATCATCAGATGTTTACCATGTAATTGTTTTAGGAATTAAAAAACAAAATAGTTTTATCAACATGGCTCCCCAGCAGTGATGATCAAAGTTTAATAGAATATTATCAGAATATATTGTATAAGGATATTATCTTATACCACACATCATTCAATTTTTTGAAACTCAGGGTTCACGTAGGTTACTCCAAAAACGTATTTGACGATGAGGGGTCAATAAGTATAACAACAGAAGTGATTCGTTTCCTATTGAGTGTTAGTCCTTGTCATCCGTTGTGCAGATTTCAATATCAAACTGCATGGAAACCAACATCATCTTTAAAAATACTACTTACACAGGAAAACTTCTCCAAGAAATAGGTCCATTTCTTAAATACATACTTTTGCGTTGAATGAGACGAAAAAGACCGAGAATAAACGAGATGTGAATAGGGGTTGAAAACTGTAATTTAGCCTTTGCATTATCGGGGGGGGGGGGGCTACTCAGCACAAAGGTAAGTGCATCGTTATGCTGAAACGGCTCTGTCTGTCTGTCTGTCTGTCTGTCTCTCTCTATATATATACTTATATAAGGGGTGTGTCACAGTGAATTAGTCTAATCAGAACCCACTCTTTAGGAGAAACTTAGTCTCCCTGATGTCAGAAAGACCCAGGTGGCTGATTGTAGAGAACATCTTTCATGGTTTGTTTGGTTGAGCACATTGGTAGAGGGTTTGAATTTAGAACTAAGCATCAAGGACACAATGGCACTGAAAAATCCCCCGAGAGCACGTTTTTAATAATCTTGTGAGATTTCATGCCAAATGATTCGCTCTCTTCCATGAGTACATTTTCTGAATATAAGCCTATAGGTACACATGGTTTAATAGGAAGCATGAAAACATTCGTCGATAAACGAGCCCTGATTTAAACTTTAGATCTTCTCTCGTTGAGCAATCTAATTATTCTTGTTCTAAAAGATAACTGCAAAGATAAACCATGAAATTTCCATGGATCGATTTCGGTAAATTTACTACCGAGCATCTCTTCTTGGTGTAAACTTCAAACTGTCTCATTGTTACATATGAAAACGGAAGGTTCTGTTAGTAAGCAGAAATACATAAACACAGATTTTTCTATTATCATATTTTTAATGTTTGTCAGTAAATTCAAGTTATATTTGTCTCGGGGGAGTCATCTAAATTCAAAGGGTGTTACAAACTTCTCCAAGTCGTGGATCAGATGCGTTTTTATTACGTTTTAACTTGAAACTGAAAATATCTTACATTTTTGGCTTCTGCCAACGGAGAGTAATATGTATTTACCTGTACCTCTTAGCATGTCTGTCTTCTCAGCTGTCAATGCTTCCAAAGTTGTCAATGAATTTCAATGTCATTGTACGAGATCATAGGCTAAGGATGGGTCATTTAATTTGGGGAACAGATCCAGGATTTGGGGGGGGGCATTTACTACCCCTTCATTATAGCTACATATGAACTAATTTGCATTCATTTTTTTATGACAATG
This sequence comes from Thysanoteuthis rhombus, assembly GCA_963457665.1. Lineage (NCBI taxonomy): Eukaryota > Metazoa > Mollusca > Cephalopoda > Oegopsida > Thysanoteuthidae > Thysanoteuthis > Thysanoteuthis major. The sequence continues at coordinate 57,471,206 of OY735203.1, read as the reverse complement.
ACGTTAGCTTAGTTATTTGCTCTCTGAGTATTTTCTCGATTAAATCATTTCTCTATCTTCATTTAAAGATACAATTCATGCATTGCATAGGATGTCTTATTCGAGAAAATTGCAATCAGAATACAGAAAAAAATATTATTAAAATGTTTACTAAGATTACATGTTGTACCTCCCTAATTCAGCGGTCTGTAGTCCAGCAATCCCCATGGTCGAGCGTCACCAAAAGTTCTGGTGCTATTAAATGGTGGATCTGTCACTAGAATTATTTGATTCGGTTTCAAACTGCATTTTAAACTATGATTTAGTAATTCATAAATTATCCTGTTAAAAAAAATAGAAAGGAAAACCTAACCGTGGTACCAAATTGGATCGAAGATTTCCAAATTTGTCAATATTTGTTCTACATAAAATAAGTCACATATTCATCATTTCTTCTAGATCTTATTAATTCTTTTGATTCCTGTACAATCAATTAAAGCATGAGCAAAAAAACAAAAAAACATTCGTTATAATACTAACAATCATGCCCAGCGTTGTCGGGGGGGGGGGATACAACTACAAATATAAGGCAGTTTTCCCTTGCTTTACACCACTAAAAATGGAGATAAAAAAACCCTGATATCGCATTCGAACCTTGAAAGAAAGAAAGAAAGAAAGAAAGGTTCCCTTCCTGCTTTTGAGAACTGAAAGAGGGAAAATGAAAGTCCCTCTCGATTTAGATCCGTAAGATTTTAAAAAAATTTCCACCCTGAGATGAATACCCCCCCCCAACGATGTCGATCTCTTCAGGCAAAAATATTCCCCAATCTGATTTTGACCCGCGAGACTGAAAAAAGTTCCCTACGATGCTTAAAAGTGATTAAAACGTTTATTCAAAAAGTATTTCCCCAAGATTTTGACCTCTTCTTTGGGAAAAGGAGATATCCATCAATTTTTGGTCTCAAGTGGCGGGAATTCCTCCCCCATTGAATTTTGATCCATAAAAGTGAGAAAGAAAGCTTACCCAAGAAATGAAAGATAAAAATTTCCTCTCGATTTTGATAGGTCAAATTGAAAATAATTCTCCTCGATTGTGAACCCTAAAAATGGAAAAATAAAAGTCCCTGTTCGATACCGACCCCTAAAAGCAAAAGAAAAAAAAGTCCCCATTCAATTTTGATCCTCCAGAGTGATAAAAAGTTCATCAATTTTGACACCTGAAAGCAAGGAAAAGTTTCCTTCTCAGTTTTTAACCTTTAAAAGAGAAAAAAATCAAGTCATCCTCAATTTCAACCTCTAAAATAAAATATCATCCCCCGATTTTTACCGTAAAAATAAAGTAAAGGAAAACTCTCCAACCTCTGATTTTCACACTTGATTTTTCAAAATCAAAGAATGTTACCCTTCGATTTCGATCATTTGAAATAAAGAATAATAACAATGTTCCTCCTCGATTATGATCGCTGAGAATGAAAAAAGACCCAAATTTATTTGACCCCTAAAAATGACAGAAAGTCCCCTATCAAATTCGACCTTTAAAAGGACAAAAAGGTCCTTTCCGATTTTAATTTGATGAAAAATTAAAGTCCACCCTCGATTTTGGCCCATACAGAACATCTTATCCCCAAATTTCGTGTTTTAGAAAAATTATTTATCCATGAAGTAGAAGGATTAGCAGTTTTAGAAAATTTGTGTTCTTGAAAAAGGATTAACACGAGGAAAGACTTACAATACTCCTTCGAATATGAGGTCGTGTGAAAAAGATATTTCCAAGAATATGAGTGGCCAGAAAAATGTTATATATTGACATAATTATGATATCACGGTGTTTTCACTCACTGAACACAAAATGAAAGTGAAGTTCAGAATAATAGTCATATAGTAAATAGAAACATCATCTAAAACCCTTGAAATATTACAAATCACCTACCTCCAACTTACTAACTCTAATCCCTAACCTTCCCACTGACCCTAAACCCAAATCCACTTACTAACACTAATCCAAGAATTACCAACTAACCCTAATTCTATTCCTGACCCCAGACCAAACTACTGTCCCTAATCCTAAACCTACCGACTAACCCTTACCCAAAACCAGCCACTAACCCTAAGACTAACCTCACTTACTAACCCTAGAACCAACCCTAACGCTAACCTTACTTATTAACCCTAACACTGACCGTACCTACTAACCCAAACACAAACCCTACCTACTTAACCTAACCCTTAAAACATACCGTATGGAATCTAAAGGAGACGATATTTCCAAATCGAAAATAGCCTTATCTTTTTAGCCTTTAAAAATGACTGTGCAGCAGCAGCTAATCATATATAGCGTCTCTCAAAGTTATCTCCCTTGAAAAATATCGTCATAAAGTTTCAATGCACCTTTGCCAAAGAATGAACCATCTAGCTATCCATATATATAAAATCAACTGTCAATTCTTTTGCAACGCACAAAACATGCCACGATATTTTATAGTTCATATCTTGTAGACCAGATGTAACTTTCATATTTTGTCCGTATAGTATGATATGGTATATGCTTCTCATCTGAACTAGGTAGGTTTCAAACACATTACAAATTGTAGTATTGCACTGTGAGTTGAATTCAAGCATCGGATAAAACAGAATGTCTCTTGTTGGGGGTAAATAAAAAGTTTATTTGTTGTGGTCAACAGCACGGCGTAGCCAGAGGGAGAGAAGGGGTACTATCATCTCTTATTAGGAAGGAGGGCCGGTCTCCTAGGCCAACGCGGCAAAGATTCGGCGAGATTTTTACAACTCAATTAGTGAATGGCTTCCCTTCTTAGGTTCCTTGACTCTTATAACTCGGGGTTCAAGCACACGTTGCCTTCAGTGGGTCTGTCAAGATTTAATCAGCGCCCCAACTACTTTTTCGGTTGACAGCTGGTGGGTTACGTGGCTGGGGACGGAGAAAGTTGAATTCACGTCCATCTAGCTTGAAGCAAATTCTAAAACTGAAGATTCGGAGGGAGTATTTTTGTCAGAGGAAATTTCAAGATATTCTCATTGGGTTAGCAGGGTCATGTGATCATAACTACACTTTCCTCTCCGATTATATCAACATATGCAAAGTCAAATGTTTCAAGTGCCACACATTAAACTCTTTACCTATCCTACGATTAAATGGTCGTTCTGATGATACCGTGTAACGGGACCACATTAACAGACTATTGGTTGCCATTAAGTAATACGCTTGTCACAAGCAATTATAGCCTACATTGGACATTGTCAAATACACGGACTCACACCCAATATATTAGGCCATATTGTTAAATAGAAAATAGTGAATTTAAAAAAAGTACAAAATGAATAGAAAAAAAACCCTTAATACTTAAAATATAGTGAAAACTGCATTATTTATAGCAGGTGTACGTTAATTATCAACTCAGTTTAACAATCAAGTTGGTATTGGGCAGAAGCATGCTTGAATTTAAAAGCGTCTCATGGGACAGCTGAAGTATGGATGATCTGAAATATCAAAACGTCATCCACAATGTCAGAAGTTTACCCAGCCGATCACAGTACTCGATGTACAATTCGAACCAAGTTAGAAAAATGCAACACATGACCAAAATATGTGCAAAAGCAGAAACAAGAATATGGATGCCTATTCCAATCTTCCATTCTTCTCAGGTATCTCCTACTTTGCACCCGGGGACAAGCCACGTAGCGAACATGATCTGTACATGTCACTGGCAGTAATCTGCGCATGTACTAAGACACTAATTAGCTGAAGATACCATTTCTAACAAAAGAAGGTTATGTAACAGTGCTATTGTTAGAAAAATATTATGGTGTCAACGAATCTTCGTTTAATCTCTTGTGTTCACTTCTCTTTTGGTTCTATTGTCTTAGTTACGAGTAAAGTTAAATTGACAAATGGCGTCAGCATCACCGGGGAAAATTCTCTTCATGACGCATGCGCAAGAGTCTTTGATAAATGAGTGAGATAATGAGAGAGGAGAATTGGGGTCAAAAAGAGAGTGAGATTGAGAAGCAGAGAAATATTGGAGTATGAACGATAGAGTAAGAGTTTGAGGTTTTGAAAAGAAGTGAGTGAGAATGTGGGGACAAAAAGAAAAAAAGAATATATCTGAGAGACAGAGAAGGATTGTAAAAGAGAGTAGGGTTGAGAAAGGGAAAGACAACAAACGAAGAGATATAGAAAAAGAAAGGGAAATAAGTGAGGACCAAATGAATGGAGAGGAAAATAAAGATAGATGAAAAGGGATGAGAAGCAAGAAGGAGAAAAGAAAGAGTGGGAAAGATTAAAATAAAGAATGGTGAAAAGGAGGAAGATGGAAAGGTGGGAAACGAGAGGAAGAGAAAATAGAGGAAGAGAGTATATGACAATGCAGAAAGCAAAAAAAGAAAAAAGAGAAAGAGAGAGAAAAAGAAAGAGGGTGGAAAACAGAGGGAGGAAAAAGAAAGAGAAAAAGATAGAAAAAGAGAAAGGGTGGGGGGAGAAAGAGAGAGAAAAAGGAGAGATTGAGGAAGGTTGATAGAGAACTGCAAGAGAAACGGTGGGATTGTTTGGTTGACTCTGTGGGGTAAAGGAAGGAACAAAGCGATTGTGAAATCTGTCTCTTTGTAAGGAAGGAAAAATATTCGAAGCAACAAATATTGAAAATGAGAATAAGAAAGGAAAGGAAAAAGAAATAAAGTAAAAACAAAGGGACGTAGTGAAAAATAGATGGAAAGAAAGAAAGAAGTATTTGAGGAATTGTGAATGAAAGGAAGGAAAGGTAAAGTATGAAGAAGGAAGAAAGAACTGAAGTAGGGGAAAGAAGAAAGGAAGGAAATGGAAAAGGAAGGAAAACAGAAGCGTGGAGATGAATAAAGAACAGGAAGGAATGAAAGACTAATGAAAGAAAGAAATGAGGAAGCAAGGGGTGAGGAAGGGTAGAATAAGGGGAGGAAGGAAGCAAGAAAAGAAGGAAGGGGCGGAAGAGAGAAGAAGAAAGATAGAAAGAAGATAGAAAGGAAGGGGAACAATAGGGAGGAAACATAAAAAGGGAGCCAGGGAGCAAGAAGGAGAGGAAAGGAAGAAGGAAAAAAGAGAAACAGGAAGCGAAAGGGAAAGAGAAAGGGAGTAGGGAAGACAGGAAAAAAAGAAGTATTATTGAATGATCAAAGGAAGGAAGGAAGGAAGGAAAGAAGCCTATCATCAATACATTGATAATCTCAATGAGAGGGATTTTCAAAGGACAGGACTTCATGCAAAATGTTACTGAGAAATGGGTGTATACATATACTTATATAATCTAAATGTACCCGTACTGCTGATGTTTTTTGCAACTGAAAATTAGGAATGAAGGGAATGTCAGTTGTCAGGAATCAATGCAAGCCCTACTGGCAGAATATGTATATTAAGCATGCAACTTTTTTTTCCGTATTATCAAGGGAAAATTAGTATCGGTGCTTTTATCTATATTCCAAATATGCACTATTGAACGCCCTCGTGCCTGAGATCATTATGATTCAAAATTCATACATTCAAAATGTTCATTATTATTTACAAGAATTTATCAGTAGAAAATAAGTAGCTGAATATTCTAGAATGTCGTCTGCCAGATTTGTATCAATTCATTTAAGCGACTACACAGTCTACGAACACTTCTCTCGTGCAAACCATGTTGTAATTTGATAATCCATATTTCCAATTCAACACAATACAATTGTTTTTAGCCATCGGATTCGAGATTTTTTTTTCTCCAAAATTAATGACACATGTGAGCATTCGTATCAAGATATTTTTCATTCTCTAAATTCTGTCTGGCCACTTTTGTTCCGCGCAAGGAAGAATAAATAAATTTGTTTTTAAATCGATACTTCAGACTATATACGCCGAACACTTCAGTTTTCAAAGATATCCCTCCTCGTTTATTAACACTAAAATACCCATTGCTTCGTTACACCTAGGAGTGGAAATCTCAGACTCTGTAGTATTTAGAAATGAAAAAAAAAAAAAAACTAATTTGATTGGCCCAAAAATTCATCCCCGACAATTAATCAAATCTCCCGTTCACTGACACTTGAAAGAGTATTCACTTCCATCTCATTTTACCCCCACGCTCTTCCTTCTCCTGGACAACCGGGTTCAGCTGTTGTTCTTAAGCACTATCTTCATGTTTTATTTCCTACCCTTTTACGTACCCCCACCCAGATTAGTTTTCCCCTTCTTGTTGTTCTCTTTACTGTCTCTGTATTGCAATTCAATTCTTCTTTCAAAGGAACATTGTTTTATTTTTATTTTTGAAGTGTGATTGACAGAAGTGAAAAACACGGGCGTGTAAGGACACGTTTCTCATCATAGCAAATTATTTATTTCTTATCCTTGGCGGAAAGGCTAGATACCAGAGATTTCACAGAGACATAATATGTTATTCTGGGCGCATCAATTACATCAAACCGTCACTAAACGATCAGCAGAACTTTTCATCGTATAGATAAGTCTGTGGCAAAATGATGAAAAGGGCCATATTTTACTCAACCAATATCTATTTTTCGACATTTTCCTTTCTCCCTTGTTAATGCTCTTAATTCAGTTGTAAATATTAGTAACTAGGACTGAGAATTTTAGATAGAAAGTCAGCTAATGATTACCGAGTCAAGAAGATGGAGAAAACCGCTTTTTGATTTCTTGGATTTGAGTGATTTATTTCCTCGTTTGGATATATTTGATAGATCATGTATTTGTGCTTGAGAATCGTTAGTTATTTTGTGTTTGTTTTCAACTTATGAATTGTGGGTATTTGAATTGTACTGCAATACAGAGACAATTGAATTGCAATCCAGAGATAGTAAAGAGAACGGGAAAACAAATCTGGTTGGGGGTACGTAAAAGGGTAGGAAATAAAACATGAAGATTTTGCTGAAGAACAAATTGTACTCGGTAAAACGGTAAATAAACGGTATGGCTTTTCTAAAAACAAAATGACTGCTGAGCCCATGACCTGTGGGTGTTATGTCAGGTGGAGAAATGCCTTTTGCAGCTTAGAACAGTCATGCCAGCGTGTTAGCAACCATTTATTTATTTTCTAAGATCTAATTATTTGTACGATTTATTACATTCTTTCTATTTCCTTGTGTGATTGTTGGTTCTTTGCAATTTTCTTCATCTAACGATGAACTGATCGTCTTTTGATTATGTCGGGGTGCAGGGAAAATTTGACTGTACGACAAATACCCATTCTGTTGTAGCCAGATGCCGAGGACTTGTTCCCTGTTGGCGTTGACATACCAGACTAAACTACGGTTATCATCAAAGGAGATTGACACCATGGTCGACCAGACACTGCATTTGTATGGATCTGGTGATCCTGCAACGTGACAGAGAACCAACAAAGGTTGGTGGTACCATTTAGCACTGCTAAGGTACCCTGGGTTAGTGGTAATGGTGCTTTTGTCCCGAGACCATACCCGACTCAAGGGTAATCATCCGATAATGTCTTTGAGGGAGTCACCGCTGCTATTTTTGCAATTGCAGTAGTATGAACTGAATGGTGCATGTTGATTACAAATCTGGGAGTGTGCGAGTTAGTATGTGAATATGTGTGTGTGTGGTAATGCGAGAATGTACGTGTGTAAAGATTCACTGCCCACAGATTTAGCTGAAGAATGTGTGTGTGCGTATGTGTGTGTGTATGTGTGTGTTTGTATGTGAGTGCATGCGTAGAAACCAATATTTGACCGCGGTAAAAAATACGAGGAAGGATGTCAAACTTTAATTTTCCCCAATCAACCTTCCATAAAGAGATGAAAACTAGCCAGTCCTGGATTTAGATTGGCGCCGGTAACTTTTTTCAGAGTCATTATAATTCGACTAACAGAAACTTGGGAAAGGTCACCTTAAAATAATTTTTCCAACATTAAAGTATTTTGGGCCGGACCAGCTTTCTCCCCACTAGCGGCCAGCCAACGGGAAAAGTCCGTCCCACGGCTTCTGTCAAAATGGGCGTTGCTTATACGTAATAACTACTTGTTCATCCAACCAGTGAGCAGATTATTTGTGTAGACTTCAATAGCAGCCGGGCTTCCATTCTCGACGACCAGATTGACTTTTGACTTTCATGATCCACCTCCACTCCAACGCCTTCATAATTTATCTGCTCGAAACGAAAAGTAAACTAAGAAAAAGAAATATATTTTCCACGTAAAGACTGATTTCATTCAATATCACAGAAATTCCACAACCCGGTCCATTTATTTTAATCTCCACAAGAGTGTATCAAAACAAAAGAAATACTACACACACGCAAACATATTGATTAATTTTGAGGCGGGTCCATTTTTGAATTATTTCCCCTGAATCGTAACTATTTGAAAACCTGATTTTCATTGTTTTTAATGAGAATAACAACGTTGGCAGATGAATGTAATCTCTGAATGCTTTCAAATCATATAAGAATTTATTGATTGAGACTTTGGCCTTCATTAATATTTCATCAAAACAAGCCGAGAGTGATTTGCAATTGATTTCTTAGTGAAATTCTGAATGTAAGGAATATTTTCTACACTATACAAGGCAATAATGTCGTTCCATAAAGAATGCATTGTCGGAACTTTACAATAGGATAACGGTTTTTGCAGACATATTTTTTCTTCGTTTCTTCTCATAAGATTGACCTCAGGGAGATTTGCTGTACAAAAAGACTCCCTACAAAAACTCTTGGCATAATTTCCCCGATATATATATATATATACATATATATATATATACTACGATTCACTTGATTTGGCACAGACTTGCTACCAAACTGGAGGAAAATGTTTTGGCATAAATAGCTGTATGAGTTGTTACTAAAACGTTCTGGAAATCAGAGAGCCACCTGAATCCTTCAGAGAAAAAAATCATGGATGGAATACGAAATTACCAGTTTTTTGGAGAGGCGGGGGCGGAGTTATTCAGGGATATGGATCCAATGTTCGTCTAGACTCGGGCAACACTTGTTAACTTGACATCAATTTGTTCAAATACCCCACATCAGTGGATAACATCTCGTATTGATCTATTTATCTATTTATCAATGAATCTATCACTAACATATTTCTTAAAAGTTTATGTGTATGTTAATATTCTTCTCTCAAATGTTGCTTTGTAGCTAGAAGTGTTAAAGTCATTCCTAAAATATGCTAATTTTAAGGAAGCGTTTGACACAGAACTACTTTGAACGTAGTGGAAAGTCATTCCATTTCTGACATGGAAAATAACTTTTCATGGGGAATACAATAGAGTGTTATTATGCCGAATATGCCTTCATCAACCACGATTCTGAGCCATTTATAGCTACTTTTCATCTTGAGCCACTCAAGACATTCCGTTATATATATATATATATATATATATATATATATATATATATATATATATATATATATATATATATATATATATATATATATAAAACTACTGAATAGAATTTATTGAGTATTATCTCTGCTTTCTGTTACCAGATCTCTTCGATTAGCTAGAAAGGAAATAGAAAAAAATACCTCCGCTTATAAGATGAAAAATACATCGTATATTTTCTTTTCTTTCTTTTTTTTTGTGGCTGTCTGCGACTGAGCCGGCGCCAAAAGATGTCGCCCTCATCATTCTTTTTCCTTTTAATTGCAACTTTGGCTTAAGAACAGATAATTTCAGGCGTCTATAAAATAAGTGTCTTGGATGTAATCGCTATAAAAATCCTCTTTCAATTACAATTAATGCGAATGAAAGCAGTCTTTGCCTCGCCTTTTCTCTGGCCACAAGTTCTTAGAAATCGCGGTCTTCTGAAAAGGAAAGCACAATAATGATATATATATATATATATATATATATATATATATATATATGTATATTGTGGTCCATTTTGTTGAACGGAGATCGCTTGTCTGACTGGTTGTGTATGTAGGCATGTATCACGCGTACAGGCCACACCAACAGAGCTAAAGAATCGGAAATATGAACATTTCACCTGCGTAATAAGTTTTTTGTTGGGGTTCAATTTACAATGCAAATTCATGTTAAACTGGTCTCTCAGTTTGCGTCCTGCTCGCACTTGTCCTTTGAAAATTTTTCAGTTTTTTTTTACCGACTAATGTGCAACAAAGAGCAAGAGCAGTCACTTATTCATTGATCAATACTTTTTCCAGTTTTTTAATTGATCATCCCTAACAAGACATGCTGCCAAAAGACATTGGCTGCAGCACAGTTTCTATTGAGTGACTAACCAGGCTCGCTTTTTTTTTCATAAGAGTTGAAAGAGATGTCTCGCTTGGAATAATGGTAAGCAAAGTAGACAATGTTGTCTCTTTTTTCATCCTACCTATTAAGCATTTATTCTCAAGTAGTTTGTTTGTTTACAATTTTAAGATCAACAATCGATTATTTCTCTCCAATTTATTAGCAAAGATTCGACATCAATCATTTAATCAGATTTCTTTTGGTAAAGTAACTTTTTTCTCTTAGTTTCCCTTTGATCGATGAAAGTAAAAACAATAATTTCTTTTTCTTGTCTAATGTCTATTTTAATTTATGTTCAAGTTGTTTGAAAAGACGGATAGTTTCAGCTGCCAACGTCAACAGACTTTGAAATTAAGTCTGAGATAGTCCTTAAACTGAGGAAATTCTCCTGAACAGAGAGGATTATTGGCAGACTATCGATATTGAAAACGATAACTACCAGCAACAAAAACACTTCGCTTGCGAATTGCGGTTCGTTTTTAATCCAATTTTTATCCTTCTAACTAGGTAACATAAATATGGTTGATAACAGAAATAAAAGCATTTTGCTACAAATGCTTGGGTTGATGAAGTAGTTGTAGGAGAGTAAGTGATGCAAATGACACAGTAACACAGATACTAATTCGCTTTTTCATTTCTTTGTCAACTATCGTAGCGTTTCACTGACGAAACATTTTGTCTAGATATCTAGTGATTGAATGGATCGGAGTGAATTTAAAACTTTATAAAAGCTTTGACACAAAAGACTTCATATTCACGTTGGTGAACTCTCAATAGAAGTGGCACGAAAAACGAGTCACGTCTGTTGCTATACTTATTGATCTATCATGGTCAAACACTTTTTTTGTATTCTACGTACCTTATGTAAAATTACATGTAGTATGACTTGTTATACATCAAAATCATAGCTGAAAGGCAGGTGGTGTCTGATGAAGACTGCTGGAGAGCTATGTCAATATAACTGTTTTGTTTTTAAATTCCTGAAAGGGTTACACGGTAGGCAACTGATCATCCCAACAAGAAAAATTCACACATAGGATTATAATATCTATTTCTGTGTAAAACATAAAAACACATGAAAAAATTATATAAATTACATAGGGTTGGTGTCAGGGTGTGGTTTTGATTCATGAGCAATTCCTAGGCGGCATTCCACCCCTGGTACAGGCCTACTTATAACTTTCGGGGTCAATGTCATATGACGGTCATATTCCGCCACAGCGCCTGTATCGGGAGGTTTTGGAAGGAGGAGAAATTTTTTCCGGAATTTTTACGTCGCAATCTCTTCTTTTTACTCTTGTTCAGATGGGGAGATTTTCATGTCAGGAGCGTGTGTGGTTTACTGGCAGTAATCAATGTCACAAGAGTTGAAGACTTTTTTTTAACGAGTTTTTGTATGCCCCACTCTCTCCCTTGCCGGTGGACAGTTCACCGAATAGTGAAACTATTGAAAGTGGTTAGACTTCCATCTTTGATATGTCTAACGTAAATGTATCTTGTGGAGCATCCCACCACATACACACATTGATAGATAGATAGATAGATGGATAGACAGATAAATGGATATGAACAGAATGTATTACTTATACAGATAAATAAATGATAAACAGTCCGTTTATATCTATCTATCTATCTATCTATTTCAAAATAATCTAAAATTGAATGAATCTCATCCTCTGTGTGTGTGTGTGTGCAAGAGTACAAGGCGATCACTCTACAATCGGCCATTGTACGAAGTAGCCCTGTGTATATGGTAACACAAAAGGCAGTGCAGTATCGAATTTGAAGTTGTTCTGATCAGCAGTTCTCGAGGATTCAAATAAAAGAAGGGAGAATCTGAGGATTATAGATCCTCCTTCAATCTATGTATAAAGTAAACTTTTTTTACCCCTGTTATTCAAAAAAAATTCTAAATTGTAAACATAAATATCTAAATTGGCATCAACGAGGATAAATGACCGAAATACTTCGAAGCCATAGTTTTGTAAGATGGATGGAAAGTTTGCCTCTTGGACAGGCATTGCCCTAGTCTATCTCGAATGCAGAAAACTAGTTATCACACCAATTTTAAGAGTGTGGAGTGAATCAAGAAAATTTGATTCAAACATTTTAATTGAAAGCAGGGAAGAAGAAAATAACAAGTGTAGACGATACATTCTGCTCCGACATCGGCACTGTCACAAATGATTAATTCTAAAATTAATAATAAATATAGTCTAAATATCATAATTACCCTGCCAATTATGATTTCTACTGAGAGGAATTTCCAGAGGAATATCTCAAAATTACCGCCTTGTTGTCTGTCGGGCAGGCGCGTTTAGCGTTCTTTCCTTTATATGAGTAAGATGAGTTTTTACACAAATCAACAACTTAATTTTAGTGAAAAAAATGTTATTTTATAAAGACCTTTACTGTAACTTTTTAAATCAAAACGACTCACGAATATCGCTCTGGAAAACGCTAGGCATCATTTTTTGGTGAAGCTTTGCTTCAAATAGGATACAAAACAATGCAAGCCTTTATCGTGAAAGTGAATTACGCCAAATTTTTCACATTCATTTATTCGACCCTGCGATTGATTTACGCACCCCCCCACAGAAGAAAAACCCCAACAAAAACAAACCTAAACAAACAAAAATCGAGGATTCTACAATCTTGAACATGTGACAAAGGTTTTACTGTTGGTTGTAGGAAAGATCAGGCACAAATTATTTATATCAAAAAAACAAAACAAAAAACAAACAACGGATTAATGTGTCTCCGTGGTGTAAGTGATTAGTGTGTTCATTTTGTAAATGAAACTGGTGGTTCAATTCTTCCTACTTTTTTAAACAATAGTAGTCATAATTGAGGACGTCGTGAGTACTTATTGATATTAAAGGAAATAGGACGAGAAAAACAACGGTGTATATGTTGAATATCTTGATATAATTATAAAAACTTGAAAAAATACTGAACAATAATATTGTAACATAAAATAGACGAAAAAATACTTATGTAATGGCAAATTTATACAATCTTATTTTTGATTAGTCAAACATGGGTACGTGCCACTATAAATAGCTAATTCATGTCACTACATTGATATTGTTCGTCTACTTTATGTTAAGATATTCTTGTTCAGTATTTTTCAAGTTTTTATGATCATATTGACATATTTGCTAGCGTGTGTGTGTGGGTGGGTGGGTGAGGAGGAGAGATAAGTAGGAAAAATATGTCATTACAACGAATATGTTGAGGACGAAGACACAATGATCAAAATCAAAAATGCAGAGTTGGGGAAAGTGGACAATTATATCTACCAAGGAAAACAGATCTCCATGAAATCCTCAAAAGAAGAAGAAATCAAGCAAAAGATCACTCTGTGTTGGCTAGATTTCGGTTCGGCAAGCTCGACTTTCAAGAAAAAGAAAATCCCACTGATCCTAAAAAGAAGGATATACAACCGATGCATCCTCCCAATAGTCTGCTATGGAGATCAAAGATAGAACCTAAACAAAAGATTGACTCTCAAACTGAAACCATGCAACGCACACATGAAAGAATCATGCTCGACCTCACAAAGAGAGACCATAAGACAACTCAGTATACTAGAGAAAAAAACAGGAGTCTGATATCATAGGATCCATTAGAAAACTTAAATGGCTATGGGCCAGACATGTTGCAAGAATATCACGCAATCGCTGGACATCACGACTCAGAACCTGGATCCCCAGAGATCATATGTGAAATCTCAGCTGAAGAAAGTTGGATTACATAACGAGCTAGAACAATTAAGGAAGTACTGGCTCCGTGATGTCCATGATAGAGAGGTCTGGCGAATCTTGAAGAATGTCGACGTCAAACAACGGACGCTATAAGTCTGCTGCTGCTGCTGATGATGATGGGGAAAGCAACACTTGTAATTTAAAAAAAGATATTTTGCATTTAATAACTTATTATAATATTAATTATTGATGAGATGGGCTTTGTTAAAATTTAGGTTGTACGTCTTTCAATGTTCAACTAGGGTGTTTGTCATCTCATCCAATTTCAGAGCTCTTTTGTGTTCATATGGCCCTTTTTTAAGAGGTGTCGACGTCTGTCTGGTGTGAATCTTGTTGCTGCTCTATCATGATATCACTCAAACAGTAGCTTCGGGTGTCTGGGGGTTGCATTGTGGTTCGTTTATCAAATCTTTGATGGTTTTCGAGATGTTGGTAGCAATGTGTATTTTAAGCTTTCTCAGTGTGACTTTGTTGATATAGGTACAGGCATCGTCGATGTCGCGATAATAAGAGGCTGTTTTAGGTATGATTTGTGTAAATTGGCCTGATTCCAGAACTTTTAGAAAAAGACAAGCTAAGACTCCACTAACCAGGGACCCTATCGGTGGGCCGAATTTTCGTTTGTTGAAATTTTCCTTGAAGGTAAAGAAATGATTTTGGGTAGGGATAGTTTGACCTCGGACTCTTTAAGGTAGTTATTTGGTAGGTGTAGGAATATTGTGATGTCACGTCAAGGATGGCCATGAATTTGTTCTTCATTTATATGTTGTTTTTTTCATTTTGTTTATGAGATCACTAGAGTTTTTAAGGTGTGCGAGGCTGATCTTGTCTAGTAATTGGGTTGGGGCTTTTCCTAATACTGTAGCTAACCTATGGGGTGTGCAATCTATTCCTGAAATAATGCGTCGTCAGAGGACGTAGGGTGTGTGGATTTTAGGTGAGCAGTAAAGTCTGGGTAGGGTCGGGTGGTTTTCTAGGTGATATTTTGTTTCACGTTGTGATATTTTTTGGAGGGATTTATGGAACTTCCGTTTTTTCTCGTCGATGAATGTTTTGTTTGTTTTTTCGTTTGTGTCACTGTCGCTAGGGAAGGAAATGATTTTATCACGGTAAGTGTGTGTGTGTCAATATCGATGAAATGCCCTTTTGTCTGAAGGGGTGAAGTGTATTTTATCGTCCTTGGCAAGGTTTTTCAATACATACATATATATATATATATATATATATATATATATATATATATATATATATATATATATATATATATATGGTGTTGTGGTTGTGTTGTTGTGTTAATGGAGACGGCTGATGATGATTCTTTATTTAAAGCCTTTGTTGAAGTCTGTATCGGATGGTCTGTAGTTCTTCGTGACAATGTATATTTTCTCATCTGAAACAAACCTGAAACTCATAGACACCGATATACACACCTCCTGACTCTTCCTTCCACAGATCTTCTTTCCAGACAAAAGCTGACACTCACCTTCACGGATACGAACACCCACTTCTACCCTTGCTAAACAACCCACAACTCAGATCTCTTCTCTTCATTCCTTCAATCTCAACCATGTAAACAAAAGAGTTTTCTTTGCAATAGCAGCGAGTTTCTCTGAAAACGATGGCTTGCAACCATCAAAATGCATCAGAACATACACTCGTGATATTAACTTTTTTTTTTTTTAGATGTAAGACCTGTTTTTTTTCTCCTACGTCTACCAATCGTCATTTTACCAACATTCTGTCGGATCACCTCAATATCCTCACGACTAACATGTACACGTGTGTTTAAGAGGAGATGCCAATGTCTTAACGAATAACAACCCAGAGAATCGGTTCAGCGAACTGAGTTCAAAATCCAGCTGTGACAGGAAATGATGTCTAAGGGACCGGCATGGATTCCTTTCAGCTGAGGGTAATAACAGGTCAGCTGGAGCCCTTAGCATATTTCAATTAGGGCGTCAGTCTAGGAATTTGGCTTTGTAAAAAACATGATGCCACGATTAATGATTTGGGCTCCATAGATTGTTCCAGAAATAGAAACAAAAATCACGGGGAGCAAATTTGTGTGTGTGTGAGTGTGTGTGTGTGTGTGTGTGTGTATGTATGTGTGTGCGCATCTATATGTATTATGTATGTTGTATACGTATACATGTATCTGTAAGTTTATTGATCACTTAATTGAATTGATTAGTTTAGCTTGCTGTGAAGAGCTACCGATGTATATCATCTGTTAGCTACTTATGGCAGTGTTCGTTTAATATCCGTCTTGTTTTCATTTTTCTGTAGAGGAAAAAAAAAAAGAATTAAGAAAACGAAAGAAAATGCTGCTCAATAATCCAAGACTTGTAAATAAATGTTTTCCCAAATCGACACGCAAAAACAATTTCTATATCTGCACGAGATAAACACGAGAATGACTTTTTTCTTTTTTTGTTGTAAGCCACGACTGTGCGGTTTGTTGGGAATTCTCCGCTCTTTTATCTCGAAGTCAAAGCGTCTTTCGAATCGCGCGTGTTAACAGGTTGGCGCTTGAATATGTACTTTGCGTCGTTTTGGTTGGCTCAGCACGACAGCCTCGTTTCGGTCGGGACACGCGCTCTTTTGAGGGCAGATGTTATCGACCTTTTTCTTTCTTCTAATTGTAGCTTTTCTTGCACGACTTTCCGGGCATTTCTTTTGATCGGGAAAAGAATGCGAGTCGAAAAGCCATGGGCATTTTGCCTATTTACTATTTTTCATTATTTTAGGTTTAGTCCCTTCTTCTTCTTCTTCTTCTTCTTCTTCTTCTTCTTCTTCTTCTTCTTCTTCTTCTTCTTTTTCTTCTTCTTCTTCTTCTTCTTCTTTTCCAGATATTGACTTCTTCTCCCTTTTTTTTCCTTTTCCCCCCTTCTTCTTCTTTTTTATATGCTTCTTTAACTTCCTTTCCTCATTTATTTTATACGCATTGTGAGTCTAGACGGAAAAAAGGGGAGAGAGAACAACATAGAAATAATGATAAAATGAGGGGGAAGAGAAGGAGAAGGAAGAGATGAAAAGTATGAATGATAATAATAATAATAATAATAATAATAATAATAATAATAATAATGATGATGATGATAATAATAATGATGATGATGATGATGATGATGATGATGATGAGACAGTAAACCACATAACTAGTGAATGTAGTCAGCTCGCCCAGAAGGAGTATAAGCATAGACACGATAGAGTAGCAACGATGATACACTGGGAACTAAGTAAACAAATGGGATTCAACCATGGGGAAAAGTGGTATCAGCACAAGCCAGAGGCAGTTTTGGAGAATGACAACCACAAACTACTGTGGGACTTTGACATCCAAACTGACCACCTCATCCAGGCAAGAAGGCTGGACTTAGTAATAGTAGACAAAAAAAGGAAGGCCTGCCAAATAGTAGACGTTGCTGTACCTGTAGACCATAGAGTAAAAAAGAAGGAGGGTGAAAAAAGGGAAAAATACCAAGACCTAGCAAGGGAGTTAAGGAAAATGTGGAACATGAAAACCAGGGTAGTACCGGTCATAGTGGGCGCACTAGGAACTGTCCCCAAAACGCTGAGGGAGAGACTGGAGGAGATCGGGATTAGGGGGAGGATAGAGACCGTACAGACCACAGCGCTACTTGGAACTGCACGGATACTGAGGAAGGTGCTGGAGATATAAGTACTGCAACGAATAGTAGCTCTGTCATGATATGCGAAAGAGGGAGGAGACGTTAGCTGAGGACCTGAGGAGACTTATTGTCACTCAGCCTTCAGCGATAACCACTGGGCAACCGGTGTGAAACTGTAAATCGTAGAATTACTGCGACCTATGAGTACTAGGAGAGGAGGGCTGGAGACTTGAGGAGACTTGCTGTCACTCAAACTCCAGCAGTTACCACCAGGCAACTGGTGTGAGATTCCAAAATAATAATAATAATAATAATAATAATAATAATAATAATAATAATAATAATAATAATAATAATAATAAGAAGAAGAAGAAGAAGAAGAAGAAGAAGAAGAGGGGAATGTGAGAAATGAGAAACACGTCCAAGGACAAAAAGGAGAAAGAATGAAAGAATCACGGTATTACAGAAAAGTGACGAAAGAAGAAGAAGAAGAAGAAGAAGAAGAAGAAGAAGAAGAAGAAGAAGAAGAAGAAGAAGAAGAAGAAGAAGAAGAAGAAGAAGAAGAAGAAGAAGAAGAAGAAGAAGAAGAAGAAGAAGAAGAAGAAGAAGAAGAAGAAGAAGAAGAAGAAGAAGAAAAGGGGAATGTGAGAAATGAGAGACACGTCCAAGAAGAATGACCCCTGAATAATGAGAAAAAGAAGACGGTGGAAAAACAAAGAGAAAAACGGGTGAGGGCCAATAAAACAATGTTTGCATACTAAAAAAAGGGTCGGTCTGTGGGAGAAAATAATGGATGAATCAAATTAGACAGAAACACGTTAGTATTAAATACAAAGAACATCAGAAACAATTATTTGAAATATTAGTAGAAAGAGAACAACTCTTAGTTCCTCGAGGAATTTATATTCTCCTTCTTCTCCAGGTACCTTGCACGTTGCATGCTTGGGTGATCGTGGTTTATCACATCAAACGATTCTTTGCATTGTCAATAATGTCTTGGGTTTATTAGTTCTTTCACATATATTTCTTTCTCTGTCTTCCCTTACTTTTCTCAGGAATATGGTTTTGTAAAGTAAGGCATTCTGTTTCTCTCTTTCTTATGACATGGCCAATAATTTTAAGTTTTCTCTCACTTGATGTTCTTACTGATCCCTTTGCGTGATTGTGTCAGATTACCACCTCATTTGTTATCTTTGAATTTGTATAAAAAAAAAAATTGCCTTCTGGTCAAGTTCAGATGAAATAAGCCGAACCCCCGGCTGCAGCAATAATGCACTGTTCAGTGAATGTTTTCAAAGAATTGAAATGAGTCGGATTCTTTTTTCTGATAATTATACGTGGCCGGCCGAACAGACCGATACATTCCTCATAATATGATACAATGCAATTGATATTTTATAGGTTTAGCTTCGTACGGCACATTTCTAAGAGAGAGTAGAGTAATAATAACTAAATTTGTTTGCACTTTTTTTTTAGGGTCAAATAACCTTGAAAATCAGCACCCAAATCCTGGCCATTAACAGGGTTCTAACGCCACTCTCAATAGTGAGAAATACGGAATTCCAGGTTGGTAATATTACCCTCGTATCAAGACTGTATGCTCACCCTGTATGTCAGGCACGAAGTAAACCTCTTATTCACTAAGCAAGGATTAAACTAACCAGAAATAGACTGCAATTTTAGCGTCTTATCCATTGCTTCGCGACAGACTCTTGAAGGAGATATTAACTGAACTTCATGTGGGAGAGGAAGCCTAATAGGTATCAGCATGGAAAATGGAATTGGCAAATCAAGTGCAAACTCTTGCTAAAGTTTGCCTTCATTTCGCACGAATGTTTGTGGGAAAGGTGTGAATCCAACTCTTCTTTCCATAACTATAGGCGAATCACAAAGCAGCCAATTCTGGGAGCAGACAACTCTGAATTCGACCTGGGAAAGAACAACTCCTCATTTTCCGTCGTGGGAGGCGTGCCACAGACAATGTAAAGCACGTGCCCCCCCCCAAAGGGTGGAATATTTGAATTGCTATCTCCACCTTCTCACAACACATCGAGTAGACTAAAAAACAAACAAATAGAGAAATAACAACAAAATTCCGGTTGTAGAGACTCATTATAGCGGCACAGCTAGCAGGATCGAATTTTAGAAATAACTTGCTGAGCTGACCATAGCTGTTCTTGCACGAGGTAAAAAAAAAATAGTGGGCTAATGCAACGTGCACATGTAAGAGTTCTAGTGGGCCTCACGTGGAGAGACCACAAGACAACACAGTACATCTGGAAAGAGACGAAAGTCAGGGACATCATGGAATCCATATAAAATCTCAAATGGCAGTAGGCAGGCCATGTTGCAATAATGCTGGACAACCGATCGCATCTCACGACATTGAACCTCCAAGATTACATGCGCAACCGAGGCCGGCAGATTATTAGATGGAGAGTCTAGCTAGACAAATTCTGAAAGTACTGGCTCCGCGACGCCCATGATAGGGAAGTGTGGCGAATCCTGGGGAAGGTCTCTGACCAACGACAGACGTTAAAAGACTGATGATGATGATGATGATGATGATTCAGTGAAGATCGAATTTATACCAGTGAGTTGGTCTCAGAGAACAGTCCGCTAACCATCACCCTACGATAATGTCGATATCAATAGATATTGACTAAACTTGACACATGGACGGAGATTCCTGCTCTTATTCAAGCGGGTTTGAAGGAAATGAAGTTGTATTGAACAAACGCCTAAAAAGGTATAAAATGCTGACAATTCCAAATATTTCAATAAAATACGAGTGAGAAATCTTCTGGCCAATCTTAAGTCAGTAAAATTTGAGTCTTTCTCCAAAATATCAGTTTTGATGTTTTTTTTTAAAGACGTTCGTATCATGATGGAACCGATTATCACAGATTGCCAGAGAGTTGACTTCAGGGAAATTAAAGTTTATCTACATACGCCAACGGGGTTTTTTTTATCTACACAATATCTCCAAAAGTTCTCAATGAATTCCAACGTGGCTTTGTAGAAAAGTGATTCGTGGACAAAAAAAGGTGATTAATTTGGGGGTGTTAATTGAGAAGTCTTTACGGAGATCATCACTATTGTAGCTATATATCAAGACAACATCCCTAGAAGTTATCAGTTAATCTAAATATTTTTTCTTAGAAGGTAAGCCATCAGTTTGAGTAGAAATTGTAGGATTCGAGGATTGGTATTTTTTCTTACATTTATTTATCCAGTCGTGTCTGTCCTCACTCTCCAAATTTTCTCAATGAATTTCAATGACATTTAATGGAAGGGTAGGCCAGGGATGAGGAAGAAGTTTCGGGCTGATTGAGCATTTTTTTTACCGTTGCCTCCCCTGTATTGTAACTATTGTGAACTGATTTCATTTTTCTGTATGAACGGGGTTGGCAGGGATACGTGCTCTCTGAATGCTTCCAAATTCGTGGTTGGATTAGTTTGAAAAAAATTTGGATCGACTAGGCATGTTTTCTTGACTCAAATACAAGGGTTGACCTCTACAAAAAGGTAGACCTAGGCACGAGGCATGTCATTGAGGAATGATTTCTGCACTTGAATTCAGAGATTGACTTCTTCAAAGGGTCGACCTTTACACGGGGCATGCCCCCTAGAAATGATTTCTCTAATCGAATTCAGTGGTCGATACACACAAAAAAAGATAATATAGATTATCTTGACTCGCAAAGATTAAATTAAATTCGATGATGGAATATTCAACAGATGAAACTTGACGCCGCGTAAACAGAAAGTCATGACAAATATTCTCCAATTAATTTAAATGATTGATCTTTTTAATGATTGGGGAAAAAAATGAATAATATTTTCAGTGAAATTTAATCGAATTGAAGGAAATAGAGCCCGAGAAGGGACGACGTGAGTAGAAAAATAGAGGATCAATAGACAAATTATATCCTTCTGGGAAGTACCGGTGGCCAAGCAGTTAGCAGCACAGAAAATGGCATCTGTAAACTGAGTTTTAACTCAGACTGAGATCTGTGATCCCTTCTCCTAATGCCCTTTGGAAAGGCATGGACACATTTCTTCCCTTCCTAGCTATGGCAAATATAGCAGGCGGAGAGAGTGTCGTCACTTTGAATGCTGGGGTCGCCCCTCAGTCAATTTTGCATATCACAAACATCGGAGATCTTTGAAGTCTACCCGTGATAGAGGAATTTGTTATGTGCAGAGGCCAGACAGTAGCGACTGAAGCCGTCGACTGCGTAAGAGCATTACCATTTTATATTTTTCTTTACTAGCATACTCATAGCACCTTTAGAACGAGAATCTTTTTAATTGATGCCAGCCATGATTTTCCTCTCGAAATCGTGGAAAACGGAAGATATGATGAGCATATGTTTGGTCTTTTTTAAATCTTATTTTCGAGGTTTGTTCACATTTAGTAGTAATTATAGACATAGCAATCTTAAGTGATCTCAATTCCCAAGATGAAGCATTGGAATCAGAGATTAAAGTTGGGCATATTAGTGCAAAGCATTTATGAGATACTGGCAAAACTTCATCACAGAACGTCAAATAATAGCGAGAACAGTGAAGGCACTGATTGAGACGTTGGCCGAATGTTCCATGGAAGATAAAGATAATGCTCACTCTCAAAAAAGGAAATTGGAATCTTAACAGAAAACGAAGATGCTGGCAAATAACTATATATATACATATATATATATGAAATAGTTTATGTAGTTCTTTTATTGAAACTTTGTTTCAAACCCGAACATCCCTCCGATAATGCGCTGGGGCAAGAGAAACTAAGCTATACACAAATAACACGATGTGTGCGTTCAGAAACTCTTATGCTAAATCACATAAGCGAGAAGTTTATTAATCTTGATTGACATTTTTCGCTGTGGGCGTGTAGAGTTGAGGGAATCGATGTGCAAAGATATAATACAAAGTAACTGCATGATCTTATAGATTATGTTCCTCTTGTCAAGAAGTTACATCGTGGATCTCGATTTAGATGTTACAGTGAAAGGAAAGCGCAATAACAATTGTCAGCGACATAATCAGCGTTGGTTGAGAGCAAAGTTTTGAAAGGACACAGGATGATCGAATTTACGTCAATAAATGTCATCACGCAATAATGGCCGTAAGAACAAATCACAGCGTGGTCGATTCCTGTGGTTTGAAGAAGGCTTGGGTATATATACGAGGGCGAGATTGGTAGACAATAATAGAATTGGTATTATACTAAGTTACAATTCAGTATAGTGTTCACTGGTACTAGGAGTGTTTGATAAGTCTGTGACCTAAGGACATGAATCACACATTCCCAACTCAAGTCACACATAGCTCAACTATTTCAATGATCAGACAGGAAATTTGAAGTCCATAATTGTTCTTTCTGTTGCAGACAATTGAAACTTATATATGCTATAATTTACTACCCGATATCAAAGGCTATAGGAAGAGCATCTTTCTTCAAGGCCTCCACAATACCTTCATAGATCTCCAAAGGTGTTAAGCCCTTATCTATCATTCCACACATTTCCCCTGATTATCAGTTATCTTACCTTACATAATCGGTATTTATTTGTCATCCTACAAAAGCAAAATGTAGCATAGGGTCAGTTTTTAGTGTGGACGATTCTGTATACTCCCATGGTGATACATTCTTTTGCAAAATTCCGGCACAAGACTTAAAGAATGATTCCTTCGGTAATTGTGATTGCGAAGCTCTGACAGTACACATGTACACTCGATGGTGTTTCATTGCTGCCTGAACAACTCCACGGGAGAGTGTAAGTCTACAAAGGTGTAGTAAGGTCTCCTCTGATCGGTTGCCAAGTCGCATCAAGGCTGTGCAACCATTTCCCGAGATATTCAAAATGGCTGGATACTTTCCAGGTGAATCCCATAATTGATTATCAATCGAGGCGGACTGATTGCACAATGAAACGAAAATGCACGATTGCAAATCGGTTTTATCATCCATTATATATTTTATACACTTGTTAAAATACATGCATAGATTATTCCTCAAATTGATCAAAATAGTATCCTCATCTTTATTGTTTTTATTCCAAAATCTTATCCTAATATGTCTTTCTTGGAGCTATATAGTCCTATTGACAGGAAGGATCCATACTGATTGTCAGTATACAGCGGTAGACACGGCAATTTCGAAAGAATGGCTGAAGATCGACAAAAATTCAATAAATGTCATGGAGAAATAATAGTGGTCATGACAAATTTTAGCATTGTTGACTAGCTTTTTGTAATTTGTGAACCGCTGGGATGAAGAATATCGTATGCAGGAGAATAGAATTATCTAGTCTTTACAGATGCGTTTGTGTTTGTGCGAACACTTTTATGAAAAATGGTAAAAAGCGAAAATAGCATTCGGCCTTTGTTCTGCAGAAATCCGTCATCGAGACAGTGGACAACCTCTTCCTACGCCACAGTCTCCTGTAAGCCATCACTTGCCCAAAGCCCGACAACTCACCATAATTGATACTTTTTTTGGAGCCTGGAAATGCTGATAAATTCTCCTAAATAACTTTATAGTAATTGCTTTACACCATTTCAGATTCCACGATGTTCTTTTTCATATGAACGCCTGACTTTCGTTATGAAATGGTGCACGAAGATATAATAGAACCAAACGCACAACCTCATGGTTTCTCTTGTCAAGAAGTTACATTGTGGATGTCGATTTGGCGACCCAAGTGCGGAAAAGGGTCGACAGCAATTGTCAGTAACACAGTCAGAAGTGGAAATGGCAGTTTGGAAGAATGCAGCAAGATCAAATAAATGTCATGACGCGATAATTGCGGTTAGAAATAATCTCAGCACTGTCGATCAACTTCCCGAAGTTTGAAGAAAGCTTGGGTATATATATATATATATATATATATATATATATATATATATATATATATATATATATATATATATATGAGGGGCGATTCATAGAATATGATAGAACTAGTATTTATATCAATCTAGCGCAGTGTTCACAAGTGCGAAAGGTGTTTGATAAGTCTGTGAGCTAAGGTACAAGGCCATGGGTCATTCCTTACTAAATTCACTTAGTCTTAAATCTAGCCCACATATCTGTTAAATGGTCCAATATAGACGGATGATTCGATTTTTTTTATTCAGGCGAATGGTTCGATTTATCAAGATCCCAATTGAAAAAAAAAAACGTTATTGGGAAGGTGCATATTTTACCGTTGATCTTCCTAGGTGGAAAGTCCCACCTGGTTATTTTTTTTATACTTCCTTATATATGAAATGAGTAAAACATTTTTTCAATTGTTCATCACAGATTTTACCGTCTGTTTCACTTAAAAATATGTTTTCAAACGAAATTTTTCACTTGAAAATCTTTTTTCAAGTGAAACAGCATGTATGATCTGTAATGAACCATTGAAAAAATCCTTACTCATTTATACACACACACACACACACACACACACTCACTCTCTCTCTCTTTATCTCTCTCTCTCTCTTTATCTCTCTCTCTCTCTTTATATATATATATATATATATATATTAAAGGATATGGTGAAGTTAAAGCTGAGAAATGGATTTTTGTACGGCAGGATCAATTACCCCGAGTGCAAACATGAACTTCGATAGAGAAAAGATAGAATATTGCATAACCTTTAGAGTGAACAAAATGCTGTAATAATGTCAAACAGAGTTCAATTTTCCCTTACATGACATCCAGTGTGAACCTGGACGAATAAACGGAAAAGCGTACAACTTCTGAAGTAGACACAACACGAAGACAAATAAATCCCTTTGAAAAGCTGCAAAAGATCATTAGATTTCATGAAGCTTTCAGCGAGCTTAGCATATTGCGATCGGTGACAGATGTGCTCCAATAGGTGATCGAGTCCTTCATGTGTGTAATGTGCGGCCCCGTAGGAGCTTACAAAATTAATGGATTTACACTTTAAAGCAGTCCAACCAATAACCAAGAGGCTAAAACCCAATAAAGGAACGGAATGGGAGAAAACGGTGGACAGAGGGGTGTTAGAGGTCATCTAGACTATTGAACTCATCCTAACTTCTTCTCTTGTCAAAGTTATCATCATCATCATCATCATCAACAACCTTTATGCGTTCAAGATTCGCCAGACTTCTCTATCATGGGCGTCGCGGAGCAAGTACTTTCTGAATTCGTCTGGCTCATCACATCATCTTACTTCCTGTCGGCCACAATTTTGGTTGGTTTGTGAGGTTCTATGACTCTGCTCCATAGGTGACTATCGAGAAGATGCATCGGTTGCATACCTTTCTTTTTTAGGACTCAAGGAATTTTCTTGTTCCTGAAAGTCATGCTTGCTCTACCGAAGGCTGGCCAACCTTGTATGATTCTTCGCTTTATTTCTCCTTCTTTCGATAATTTCCATTGAGATTCGTTGTCCTAGGTAGATGTAACGGTTTTGAGAAGAAGGTAGATGACACAGAGAAGAACTCAGAGACTGTGGATGAAGTGAATGGAGTGTACAAATATATGGAGGAGGAGGAAGAGATGGAAATCAGAGACAGACTCTGATGATGATGATGATGATGATGATGATGATGATGATGATGATGATGATTAGTTTAGGGTAACTTGATTAAGTGTGAAAAAAAAGGTTCGAAATCAGTGTCCCAACAAAGAAGAATACATGACATACAGCAGCAATCTATACATGAAAACATTTAATCAGATTTCCAACATGTTTTGCCTTTTTTTTGCTGTTTTACTCATGAAATTGATGTCAGCGTGAGTTAGAATCCATATAGTAACCAAGTGACTGATTTTTCTCTGTTTATTGATGTTTGGGTCTGTGTTCGCATTAGTTGTAATATAAGTCAAAACTGAAACAGTGGTACGTTATTAGAACCTGATAACGGACAGCATAAAACAATAGACACTTTGAAGAGTAAAAAACAAAAACAGATTTTAGGACAATTAGTTAACACCTTATTTATTTATCAAAACATTTGATTGTATTTCCCAACATCTTTTCGCCCTTTTTTATCTTTTGTCCCTATATAAAGGGTTTGAATGCTCATAATAAACGTTTTGCTGAATTGCTCATGTCGAATTCAGATGGAAAAATGTGCTCATTTCTCTTTGTATGTTCACGCTTTTCAGTGACCGGGTCAATGGTCGGGAGATTTGATCCTGTGTTAAGTGATAGGTGTATCTGAGACACAAGTTAAGCAATTTGAGAGTGATACTGTAATTCGAAAATATGTCTGAACGCTCTTATGATAAAATGGCCGTGTGTGTGTGTGTGTGTGTGTGTGCGTGTATGTATGTGCGTGTTCTGTTCCCATCCCTTTCCCATGAGAAGATTACAAAGGCATAAGGGGTCAAGTGCAGCTGACTTCCCTGAGATAGCTCGTCAGTGAAAGGACGATTTAGGGATAAGTACCACCTTAAAAATAAGACGATCCCATTAATCCTAAAAAGAAGGGTGTATAACCATTGCATTCTCCCAATAGTCACTTATGGAGCTGGACCAAGAGACAGATATGCTAATTGAAAACTATGCAACGTGCACATGAAAGAATTCTGCTGGGCCTCACATGGAAAGGCCACAAGACAGCACAATACATCCGGGAAGAGACAAGAGTCAGGGACAACATAGAATCCATTAAAAATCTCAGATGACCGTGGGCAGGCCATATTGCGAGAATGGTGGACAACCGTTGGACATCACGACTCACGAAATGGATTCCCCGAGATCATATGCGCCACCGAGGCCGGC
The DNA here is from genome assembly GCA_963457665.1 of Thysanoteuthis rhombus. Taxonomy (NCBI): domain Eukaryota; kingdom Metazoa; phylum Mollusca; class Cephalopoda; order Oegopsida; family Thysanoteuthidae; genus Thysanoteuthis; species Thysanoteuthis major. The sequence goes on along the minus strand of OY735203.1, from coordinate 57,443,818 downwards.
AGAATATTAGATTGGGAGACGAGCTAGACAAATTCAGAAAGCACTGGTTCCGCGACGCTGGCCCTTGCGTCAAGCGGGAGTATTCATGTTTCTCAGAAAAGAAGCTGATTTTACTACCGGAATTTCCCTATCGTTTATGTCAATTGCTATAAGGAGAATGTAGCATTTTAGATGCACGTATCTTCCAGCCATTTCATTCGTTAATGGAACAGGTTATATTTTCCGTTGATGCAGCGTTCTCTCCTTGGCATTTTCGACTTCATATTTTCCAGGGACCAAATCGGAAAACAACGGGCTTTCCAGAAGATTGCATCAATGGTCTCGGTGCAACTATAAAAGACACACACACACACACGCATGCACATCGAACAAACCACGCAACAGACATTTGGGGACATAACGACCGTTCCCTGTAAGAAAGGATGTAGGCGAGAAGTCCCCTGCCATTGTTTCCACCGTTATCTAACATGGACGAAATGTTGCACGCCGTTATCCGACATGATCGAAATTAACGCCTGTCGTGAAGAAACAGGTCTCCATTACTCAGCTTTAACAGCGCAATATTCCTCAATCTCCCCCTCTTTCTCTCTGCATATATATATATATATATATATATATATATATATATATGTATATATATATATATATATATATATACATATATATATATATATATATATATATATATATATATGTATGTATGTATAATATGAACAGAAGCAGAAACATGGCAGATCGATTAACGGAATTCTGGATACGTAATATGGGAAAGAGCCCGGATCAACATGCAGTAGAATTCTTCCAATGATTACACAGAAAATTTGAATTTCATAACGGGTTCAGTTTTTTTCTTATCTTGAGATAAAAATTCTGAATCCGCCACCAAATTTCATTGAAATGCATCCTGAACTTTTTGGGAGATATTGTGTGGACGAACAGACAAACATAAATACTTTCCTTATTTCATATACAAAAAATATCTCGAAATCGAAGAACCATCCCGAAAATTTAATAATTCCTCCTGAGCTCATTGCCCACCCTTATAGAAAATGTCATAGCAATTCATTGCAACTTTTGGAGATATTTTGAAGACAAACAGACAGACAGACATGACTGAATATATATAACTCTCCCAACACCATTGAGAGATATAAATAAATAATGTCTCTTGCGATGTTGTAATTCAGATTTATCGCATTTTAAATGCTGCGATTTTATCTTCATTATCTGTGCCTGTCCGAGATGTGCAAGAATTTGCTTATCATTGTTCCTCAAATAATGGCTTTGGATGGAAAGGGATTTTGTTCAGTGAATGAGCAAAATAAATCCCATTACACTGAAGAATAGAATAGAAACTAGGCGAAAGATAAAAATTGGTCGAATAGATTTAATATTATTTCTGAATTGGAATTCTTGAGGGTGTTACGATTCATACTTGTCACGAAAATACGTTATTGTTTGTCATTTGCAACGAATGAAATCCTTAGATTCTGCCATTTTTTCTTGGATGATACATTGACTGACACATGTAGATGGATCATCATCATCATCATCATCATCATCATCATCATCAATTATGAATACAAAGCTGGACAAAAGCTTTTTCCATCCCCTTCCAAATCTTTCTTATGCTGCCTGCAAATTCTTCCATCTCATCCGCCAATATTCTGCCTGGTATTTCCCTACAGCATTCACTGTCCCATGGGGACTTATTAGTTAGCCTTCCCCTCTATCATTTGTCATTGCTTCTTGTTATGTGTCCAGCCCGTCTCCATTGTTGTTGCTTAAATATTTGTTTTTCGTGTTTTGCATATGAAAGTCATGGCTGGTACTATGCATTCATTTCATACTTTACACTTTAAACAATTCTGTAAAGTTCTTTTTAATATGTTTCTATTCATACCAAATGATTTCCATCCGAATGTTATACGTCATTTTATTCCGCTTTAATGTTTCTTTAGCTTTATTGTCTGACAGTCAAATTAATCTGATGCTTTCATCAAAATGAAAAACTTCATTTTTGCATTAAAAAGTATGTGTCAAAAGATCATGGCACGAGTGCAGATTAGAAACAATATACGAGGTCTGTCTGGAGAGTATCCAACCTTTTAACGAAAAAATAGCGTACTTGGTCCCCTTCAATGTGTTCCCTTGGGACCTCACACATTCATCTCAGCGTCTGTTTCACTTTTCAAAACAGTCAACTACTCTTTCATGATCAATACTAGCTGCCTCAATGCGTTATCATCCCCCCCCACTTTTAACCGCAAAAACTGGGGGTCGTGGACTGTAAGAGATGTGACTAGCAGACCTCGGGGGTGCAATGTTTTGCCAAGACGTGAAGAAAACAGGGTGTGTCATTGTGAATACGACGGTATCCTAGAGCACCGGCTCACCGATAATAAAATTTAATCAATTCAGTAGTTGTTGGCTTTGGCTACGTGAAGTTCCAAAAAGACATTCAACTGATGGCTGATGAGGTCAATACAAGACTAGCACATTTTGCAGCAAGTGGTCGGGGGAAGCTTCGAGGAGTAGCAGCATCATTCAACCATTTATTTCACCTTTTGTGCCCATGGGGTCAACTGTCATTACCCTGAAATATTGGACGATGAAAGATCATCGGGTCGTAGTTTTTCTTCAGACAGATTGACTCATGAATAATGTGTAAATAATATTAAAATAAATGCTTCAGACATCAAATATGAATCAGTTGATGAGCATTCATTTTCAACAGTAGAATTATCAAGTATAACCTGAGGTTTATTAAATGTATATATATGAACACTGATGACGTTTTGGAAGAGAGCTGGGCTGGGAAAAGTTGAATCACTTGCATTATTTTTTGCTTCCACTGCATGAAACACTGTTAATCTCCTTTTGAGCAGATCAAATTTTTTCTTCAAAGTCAAATGTGCTCTAAGGATGAAAATGTTTACATGAAAAACTTTCTTTCGCCCTGGTAAGTAGCTTTTCCATCTTAACAAACATGTTCCTTATTCGAGCTGTCTATATTTATGACAAGTAGTAATAAAACGTGATTTTTGTTGAAATAGAATGTAAACAAAACCATTTGTTTGGGGCTGGTTGGTACATTGTAAGTGGGGCTCCTTGGCACGCTGTAAGTGTATACAATTGAGGCAGAGAAAAAAAACAAAACAAAACTTGAAACAAAAAAAGCCAGCAAAATGAAAAAAAAAGAAGCAAAACTTCAAATAGAAAAAAAGAGACTGGAGAAGGGGCCAGAAACAAAAGATAATGAACAACTTCTAACACTAACGAATCTGCAGACAATGAAACTTTTTGTTTTAGAGTGCCTTATCCCCATTCAAGGCCCAATGAGAATTGGATAAAGAGCGCATTTTATCAATTGTTGAGTGAGTCCAATTAATTTCATAGGAAGTTACAACCATAAAAGTGAAAAATGTACCAAATAGTCCTGGTCTCTCCTGTATAGTCTAACACAAAGAGAAAAATATCACATAGTGATTATCTAACTTGCTAGTAATTGTCAACTAGGCTATCTCGCTGGCCATTACTCCACGGAGAAGCAATCAATGAAAAGGAGATATCTGTATCTGAATATGTTTTTTTTCAGTTGTCAGAAATATAACAATGAAAAATCAACAAAAAGAGAATTTGAACGCCTGATACACCTGCAGTTTAATATCTTAGGAAAAATCAATAACTGAAATTTAATAATATACTTTGTACTTATAACCTCGATGAACGTAATTGTTGATCCAAACGGAGAGACAGAAAAATAGACATACAGATATGAACAGACTTAAATAAAGATATAGCATGCCTTGTGGCGGGAATAGTTACGTCTCTCCTACCAGTAGCAAATCTCAGCACTAAGCTGAATAAATATAAATTGAACGCCATATTCTGATATACGATATTGTTCAAATTTTGTATCGTTAGATCAACACAAAACTGTTTCAAATTTGTATTTAATTTAATATTTTGGAATTCGTTTGGAACTTCTGGCGACGTAAATTAATTATTGAATAATAAGAATAGTCAATTTGAAAAGTGGAAAGAAGCTCGATGACGTCAAAATGGCCGAAACAAATAACTGTTTGGAAAAAAAATTGAAAGAAAAAGAATGGTACGAATTCAAGTGAGGAAATTTCTGAGGATGCAGTCGATCATATAAAAAACTTTAGGGAAGTTTCCAACAATTCCATTAAATTGTAACTAACTTTCAATGTGTTCGGAAAACGAATTATGCCAAATTGTTTCCATTTCTGAG